>JAJTUV010002825.1:0-107308 GCA_021653895.1 Mastomys natalensis | reverse complement strand
TGAATCAGGAGCCAATGTGTTGGCATGAGAAACTGTCAATCATGGTGTGCTGTTATGGCTTTGCAGATGTGAAATATGAAGGTTTTTTACTGTTAAAATGATTTTTTTAGCCAACATGATGGGAAACATGTAATAGAATATTTAACAATACACTTTGACATATGAAAAGAGTGTTTAATATTTTATTTTTTATTTCAATTTATTTCTCAATGAGTCTTTAAGGGAGCCCTGTTAGGTAGTTTTGCCCATCTTGGTCTTAGATATCTCACACAGTTTGTAAGTTTGTGATCACTTCAAATACGTTTTAATATTTCATTTTTCTGTTATATGTATTTTGACAATTACAAATTTCATTTGTATGTTATATGACATTTTTTGCCATAAATAGTGCTATGAACCAGAAAGAAAAGAAATTACACAAATAATTTTCAAAACAGAATTATGTGCAAAAGGCACACAGTAACTTATACAGTTATACTAAGAATAACAGTGTTTAAAATTCCCAAGATTTAAAATGGAAACAATAGTCTAAAATTACAGATCATATGAACAAAACATGGCTTCTGCATGGTGGTGATACTGTTCAATCCTTAAGTGCAAGGCAATTCCAGCACAGGGTGCTGTGGGATGGATCCGAACAACAGGAAATGTCCACAGCACACTGGCCAGCTCCCTGCAGGTTCAAGGCTCTACCCACAGCTCTCCTGAAACCCTGTTCCTCTCCTTCAGTCTTCACTATAAATAGCTTCTGGTAAAATATGTTACTTGGGGAAGCATTACTGCTTATGAGGCAGTTGAAATCACTAAAAAGTTTAATAAGCCAATCACACAAAATTTCCCTCTAGATTGCTAAAGCAAGCAGATACAGGGGCATAAAAATTTACTTGGAGCTCAGCTTTTGAATTGATGTCATCTGGGCTCATTGTTTCTATACAATAAGCAGACTTCTGGCTTCAGCTTGGTTGTCTCACCCTTGGTTGTTTTTAGCAACTGCGGAAACAGACAAACCATGAACTTGTGGAAAGTACGCTAACTGGTTGAGAGAAAAGAAGTTTTTTGTGGATTGACTGACAGAGGATGGTAATACAGTTAGACTCAGAGACACAAAATACAATGCCATTTGTGAGGTTTCAAGAAAGAGGCAATAATTTTTGATTTTTGCATAAAAGATTTTCAATTCAGCAGGAGAACAAGTGTCTTAGATCTGTGTATATATGGGACATATGATGTGTATGCACTCATAGCAATACTGAGAAGCTACAGTGTTCAAATGGCATCTTCATGTTTTTGGAGCTTCTAATAATAAAGCATATTACATCGTTCAGATATCATAGCATTGTCTTTAGTGCCCCTGAGGTTTAATGGATAAAGTTTTCCTGCACAATAAAAACCTGAGTCCATAAACCCACAGCTAAGTTCAGATACCCAGCATCCACATATCACTAGACAAAGAGGCATCTTTCACCCCAGAGTTCTTATGGGTAGTCAGGAGATGAATTCCAGAAAGTCTGTGTTACTTAGCCTGGACCATATGTAGAGAAAAACAAGACACCCAACAGAAACAAAGTGGAAAGTTAGGACCAGTGTAATTAAGTTGAAATCTGAAATCTACAAGCATTCCATGATATATAGGTGCCTATATTCACAGACTTGAACACACACACATATACACACAAAATGTCTGAGCATGTGCACGCATGCACACACAATGTACATACACATACACACACACACAAATATAAATTATTCCCCTATAGTGAAATAATGACAAGTATCTAAAGACACCAGAATGTCATTTTCAATAATAAAACATTGTGAAAAATGTGTACCAAACACAGATTTATAGACCACTCTCTGCTTGTTGAATCTTCTCAGTCTCTCCTGGGAAAGTAAGCACTTGCTGGGGCCCTGCCAGCACCATGCTTGCTTCTGGCACTCAGCTGCAAAGGCAGCTCCAATTTGTGTCTCCTGGATGAGTTTTCCTGTTAGTGCAAAAGTCAAATGTAAATAGTAGATCAGACATGTGAGTCTTTGATTTTAGCTGATGCCTTAAAGACATGAGCTTGAGATATGCTATTACTTTAGAAGTGAAATATCAAATCTTGTCATGTATGTTTTCACATAGCTAACAGTACTGTCTGTCACTAATGTTTTAAAAGACCAATTCAAAGAAATGTGTCAATGCTAAATACATATTCCAGTCCTGACAAAGTCATTGTTTATACATGAATACCACCAGTATAAATGGATCGGAACTAGAAAATATCATCCTGAGTGAAGTAAGCCAATCACAAAAGAACACACATGGTATTCACTCACTGATTATTGGATTTTAGCCCAGAAGCTTGAAAAACCCAAGATTCAACTCACAGACCACATAAAGTTCAAGAAGAATGAAGACCAATTGGGGGGGGGTCTTCGGTCCTTCTTAGAAGGAGTAACAAAATACTCAAGGGAGCAAATATGGATACAAAGTGCAGGACAGAAACTGAAGGAGGGGCAATCTGCAGACCATTCCACCTGGATATCCATTCCATGTGCAGTCACCAAAGGTAGATGCTGATGGGGATGTCAGGAGGTGCATGCTGACAGAAGCCTGACATAGCTGTCTTCTTAAGAGGTCTACAAGAGTCTGACATATTCAGAGGCAGATGCTCACAGCCACCTATTAAACTGATCATGGGATTCCCAATGGAGGAGTTAGAGTGAAGACTGAAGGAGTTGAAAGGGTTTGGGACCCATGAGGAGAGCAACAATACAACCAACCAGAGTCCCCAGGGTCTTAAACCACCAGTCTGGGAGCACCTAGAGAGGGAGCCATGGCTCCAGCTATATATGCAAGGGAGGTATAGGTGGGAAGAAGAGATCCTTGGATCCATGAAGGCTGGACACTGTGTGTGAGGCAATTTGAGGGTGGGGGGTGGGGGGGTGAGGTAGGGGGTAGGTGGGGGTTAGGTGGGGGCACACCCTCATAGAAGCAGGAGTGATGGGGGATGGGATAGGGGAATTCCTGGGAGGGAGGTGGGAAATGGGGGTAAGGGAGAACATCTGAAATGTAAATAAAATATCCAATTTAAAAAGAAGAAAAAAAAAAAGAATTTTAAACTGAAAAGAAATAACTCAATCATTGGGTGAAAGAAGGGAGAAATAATGGCAAAAAGATTAGGTTAATGTACTGTCTTCATTTTTAATAAGTCACGCTGTCTGATAAAGGGTCTAATGTCAACAAAATGGAATGGGATTTAACCACTACAAGTAATAAATGTCAGGAGTGATACAAGAATAGTCTAGTGATACTAGGACAGGAAATGAAGAGGACCTAAGGCCCATGGCTTCAGCCTAGTTATCTACAGGCCAGATCACTCATGCCTCCTCTGACCTGCAAAGATTATTAGGAAATGTAGTTTTTATGCTCACAGTAGCTGATGTTTTTCCCCAAACTTTGTCTATAGTGACAACAGCCACAATACTCTGTCAGAGATATGTTTTCTGCGCCTACCATAGGCCATCCACACAGATGGTGTCCTCTGGTGATGCTACACAGTCAGACCTCCCAGGGTTACTTAAGGAGCACTCACAGGGCACAAAGCACCTACTTCTACTATTTCCTTAATCCCACAATACCCTGGGAAGTAACCACTGCCTCCCCATCTGACAGATGAGAATGGAATCTCTTACAAGCTGAGATCTGTTCCTGGCTCCATCATTATGTAACAGAGGAGACTTAATAACCATGCTGACTGACTCCAGAGCTCTCTGTTAACAAGTACTAAGGGCTACATTCTAGGACCTCTATCAAAGCTTTAATGAAACCCAATATCTGTGAGCTACTTACTTTCTGCAGCTCTCATTTAGTCCAGAGGTGGTAGGGAGCAGAACCAGTGTACTGTGTCCTCCATCTTACTTGATCCTCATTCTTAATGGACATGGAGTGATTTTCATGTATTAATATTAGGAAGAGAGTTGGAAGATGGCTCACTGGATAAAATAACTGCTGTACATATATGAGTTTCAGAGGTCATGTTATGCCCAGTTCACATAAGCCCCAGGAGAACACCAGAAACTGTGATACCAATGTAATAAACAAAGAGAGTTTTTAGTATGAGCCTGGGCCTAGATTGCTGTTCTTCCCACTGCACAAGTTAGGAAAGCAACCCAGAGTTTAGGGGTTTCATATACATATATACACATAGATAGATAGATAGATGGATGATAGTAGATAGATAGATAGATAGATAGTAGATAGATAAGATAGATAGATAGATAGATAGATAGAACGGTGAGTGTGTGTTGTGTGTGTGTGTGTGTGTGTGTGTGTTGTGTGTGCATGTGTGTAATGCATAAGCTGGGACTCTTGAGCCCTGGGATTACATGATTGGGTAGGGGGAAAAGAGTGCCTTCCTATAACATTTGTTCAGACAGGAGGCAGAATCACACAGCTGGAAGGAGTTTTTACAATGAGATCACGGCTGCTTGGGAATACTAATTACCTCTTTCCCATAGCTCAAGAGTGGAATTTTCACTTCAAGGATCTAACTCCTATCTTCTTCAAAGTCAAGATCCATCTGCACTGTGAGAGTGCTATCAGGAAAAAGGGAGTGCAATATTCATGGCCAGGATGGCTCCCTTTTGTCTGTCCTCTTCCAAGGGCATCTGCACTGGGGTTAGGGGAAAGGGATACTAACAGTTCTCCCTCAGCACAAGGACAGCAGAGTGTATGATTTGATGGGGTAGGTTACCTGTGTCTCTTCAGTCAGTTGTGGATATTTTCACATGCCTGTAATTCAAGTAATGAAAGCATTACTGCCTGACTAGTATGACTGAATAATGCCCCTTAGGATCAGTGAGACACCCTGGAGATAGATAATAATAGAAACAGAAAAGAAACAAATAGAAATAATGATTCCCCAAGCTCTGTCTAATGTTTAGCCATGGGTCTCTGCACCTGTTTCATCAGTTGCTGGATGAAGCTTCTCTGATGACAGTTATGCTAGGATTCTGTTGAAATATAACATAATATCATTAGCAGTGTCAACTGTGGGCTTCCTTTCAGGACTGTTCTCAAGTTGGATCAGTCACTGTGCGTCATTCTAAAGTGAGAGTAAATCTTGACTAAGCCTTTGTACACATCAACCGAGGTGTGAGTATCCAGGGAGAAAGAAGTCCACAGTTCTTTGTTACTTGGAAAAGAGATTCACCACAATCCACCCTCATTCTGTAAGCTGCTGTCTTCTGCAGCAATCAATAAAATAGAAACCAAGAGAAGGATACAAAGAATCATTCATGAAACTAAGAATTGTTTTTTTGTAACACATCAACAAGGTAGACAAACCTTTATAAAACTAACTAAAAGGCAGAGATGAATATCCTAATTAACAAAACGAGAGAGGGGGCTAATAACAAACAAAACAAGGAAGTCCAATGAGTCATGTTCGAATTTCAAACATCTGTACTCTGCAAAATTGAAAGCTTTAAAGAAATCAACAGTTCTTTTGATGATGCCAGTTACCAAAGTTAAACCAAGATCAGATAAACAATTTAAATGGACCTATAACCACTAAGGAAATAGAAGAGTCATTAAAAGCTGAAGGCCAGAAGATTTTAGCACAGAATTCTAGCAGACTATCAAAGAGTTAATAGCCGTACTTCTCAAATTATGCATAAAATAGAAATCAAAGGAACATTACCAAATTTTTTATGAGGTCACAGTCACCCTAATATCCAAAACCCAAAAAAGTCTCAACAAAGAAAGAGAAATAAAGACAAATTTCTCTCATGAACATTGATTGAAAAATTCCAAAAAATACACCAAACCAAATTCAGGAACACATCAAAGTGATGGTCCAACATGATCAAGTCAGCATCATCCCAGAGACTCAAGAATGGTTCACCAAATGAAATATCTATGAATGCAATCTACTATATGAATAAACAGAAACGGAAAAAACCCACAATCATTATAGATGCTGAAAACTTTTGACAAAATCAAGACATTTTATGATAAAAGTCTTGGGAAGGACCAGGGATACAAGGACACATTCCTAAACATAATGAATGTAATATACAGCAAACAATATCCAACATGAAATTAAAGGAAAAGAAACATAAAGCAATTATACTAAAATCTGGAACAAGACAAGGCTGCTCACTCTCTTCATCCTATTCAATTCAGTGCTTCAATTTCTACCTACAGCAGTAATACTCCTAAAGAAGATTAAGGAGATCAAATTGAAAACGAAGAAGTTAAAGATCATTATTTGCAGATGACATGATAGTATACATAGGTGACCTCAAATCTTCAACAAGGAAACTTTTATATCTGATAAAAGCATTCAGTAAAGTGTCTGAATACTACATAGACATAATGAACAGGCTGAGAAAGAAATCAAAGAAAAAACATCCTCCACAATAGCCACAAATGATATAAAATATTTGGAGTAACTCTAACCAAGCAAGTGAAAGATCTGCATGACAATAATATTTTTGGAGAAAGTAATTGAGGAAGATATCAAAAGATGGAAATATCTTACATGGTAATGGATGAGTAGGATTAACACAATAAAAGCCATTCTAATAAAAAGCAATCTACAGATACTATGGCAATACCCATAAAAATTCCAACAGAATACTTTAAAAACCCTGAAGTACAACACGAATCTTCATGTGTACAAAGAAAAACAAACAAACACAAACAAACCAACAAACAAAACCAGATAGCTAAAACAATCCTCTATATAAAAAGAACTTCTGGAGGTACTACCAACCCAGATGTCAAACTTCACTACAGAGCTGTAGTAATAAAATCCACCTGGTATTTGCATAAAAACAGACAAATTGATCAATGGTATTGAATTGTAGACCCAGACGTAAATCCACAAACACATGAATAACTTTTTTTTTTTTTTTAATAAATAAACCAGAACTATACAATACAATGTGCGGCATCTTCAACAAATGATGCTGGAGTTACTGTGTCTCCATGTGTGGAAGAATGCAAACAAATCCTTATCTATTCCCCTTCACAAAACTCAAGTCCAAGTGCATCAAAGACTTTAATGTAAAATCAGATACACTGAACCTCATAGAGGAGAAAGCGGGTAATACTCTGGTACACACTGGTATTGTTTTCTAATTGGAATACCTAATTGAGGGTCTCCTTTTAAGGCTGCTTTTTCTTGATAAGGTCTCTATGAGTCAGCCAGGCTTTTCTTGAAGTAAATATGCCCAGCCTCCATCTCCTGAGACCTGTGTGCAGGCATGAGCACCATGTCTGCACAGAAGACTGAAGCACAATGAATATGGTTCCATTCAGACAAAGCACTGCCTCTTACTGACATCATCAGTGAGGAAATGGTGGCTGTTCGTGCTCCTCAGAGGCTGGGATCCAATCAGACGTGGCCTCACTCCTGCCAGCTATGTTCCTTCTGCCTGTGACCACCACAACTCTGAGCTTTGCCTCTCTTCTCTGTTTTGATTTTAATTCTGTTTTTGATTTTAATTTTTTAATATTCACTTTTAGAATGTATTCACATCTTGCTGCATGAAACACAGTTCAGAAACCAGGGAGCAGAAAAACCAACACTAAATGGAAACCAGATACTCCATGGGTGGGCTGGCCCAGGGAAAGTCTGTCAATCAACACTGTAGGGAGAGGACCTTCAGAGCTCTAAGAAGTAATGGGACAGGCACAGGAGTCATGTATCATTTCCTTTTCTTTTATTTAGTGGATATTTTCTTTATTTACATTTCAAATATCCTCTTTCCCAATTCCTGCCCCCCAAAACCTTATATAATTCCCCCTTCCCCGTGCTCCTATGCGGGTGGTCCCCAATACACCCACCTGCTTCCACCTCCCCACCCAAGAATTCTTGTACACTGGGGCTTCGAACCTTCATAGGACCAAGGGCCTCTCTTCCCATTGATGTCTGACAAGGCCATCCTCTTCTATTTATGTGGCTGGAGCCATGGGTCCCTCCATGAGTACTCCTTGGTTGATGGTTTATTCCCTGGGAGCTCGGGGTGGGGGGTTCTGGTTTGTTGGTATTCTTGTTCTTCCTGTGGGGTTGCAAACCCCCTCAGCTCCTGAATCCTTGGCCTAACTCCTCCATTGTGGACCAAAGGAGAACACTTGCTCATTCCAATCATTGGCTGTGAGCATCTGCATCTATATTTGTTAGGCTATTGCAGAGACTCTCAAAATCAGTTATATGAGACTGCTATCAGCATGTACTTCTTGGCATCCACAATAGTGTCTGGGTTTGGTAACTGTATATGTGATGGGTTCCCAGGGGAGGTCAGTCTTTGGAGGGCTTTCTTTCAGTCTCTGCTCCACACTTTGTCTCTGTATTTGCTCCTGGGAGTATTTATTCCCCTCTCTAAGAAGGACCGAAGAAGCACCCAAATTATCGCTGTCCTTCTTGAGCTTCATGTGGTCTGTGAGTTGGATCTTGGGCATTCTAAGCATTTGGGTTAATATCCACTTATCAGTGAGCGCATACCATGTGTGTTCTTTTGTGAATGGGTTACCTCACTCAGGATAGTATTTTCGAGTTCCATCCATTTGGATAAGAATTTCATGAAGTCACTGTTTTTAAAACTAAGTAGTATTCCTTTGTGTAAACGTACCACATTGTCTGAATCACTTCCTCTTTTGAGGGACATATGGGTTCTTTCCAGTTTTTGGCTATTATGAATAAGGCTGCTATGAACTTAGTGGGGCATGTGTCCTTGTTATATGTTGGAGCATCCTCTTGGTATATGCCCAGGAGTGATATAGCAGCATCCTCAGGTAATACTATGCCAGATTTTCTGAGGAACCATCAGACTGACTTCCGCAGTAGTTGTACCAGCTTGTAAACACACCTACAAGGGCAGAATGTTCCCCTTTTCCACAGCCTTGCCAGCATCTGCTGTCCCCTGAGGTTTTTATTTTGGCCATTCTGACTGGTGTGAGGTGGAATTTCAGGGTTCTTTTGATTTGCATTTCCCTGATGACTAAGGAAGTTGAACATTTCTTCAGGTGCTTCTCAGACATTCAATATTCCTCAGTTGAGAATCCTTTGTTTAGCTCTGTACACCATTTTTAATAGGGTTTTTTGATTCTCTGGAATCTAACTTCTTGAGTTCTCTGTATATATTGGATATTAACCATCTATTGGATGTAAGATTGGTGAAGAACTTTCTTTAATCTATTAGTTTCTGTTTTGTCCTGTTGACAGTATCTTTTGCCTTACAGAAGCCTTGAAATTTTATGAGGTCCCACTTGTCGATTCTTGATTTCAGAGCATGAACCATTTTTGTTCTGTTCAGGAAACTTCCCCTGTGCCCATGGGTTGGAGGCTCTACCCCCATTTTTCTTCTATTACTTTAATGTATCTGGTTTTATGTGCGGATCCTTTACCCACTTGAACTTGAGCTTTGTATAAGGTGATAAGAAAAGATCAATTCACATTATTCTACATGCTGACCTCCAGTTGAATCACAATGATTTGTTGAAAATTTTCTTTTTTCAACTGGATGGTTTTTGCTCCTTTGTTACAGATCAAGTGACCATAAGTGTATGGATTCATTTCTGGGTCTTCAGTTCCACTCCATTATTCAAACTGCCTGTCTCTGTACCAATACCATACAGGTTTATCACTATTGCTCTGTAATAGAGCTTGAGATCAGGGATGGTGTTGCCCCCAGTAATTTTTTTTATGATTGACAATCATTTTCTATGTCCTGAGATTTATTATTCCAAATGAATGTGCATATTGCTCTTCTAACTCTATGAAGAATTGAGTTGGAATTTGTTGGAGATTGCATTGAATCTGTAAATTGCATTCAGCAAGATGGTCAATTCACTATATTAATCCTGCCAATCCATGAAGATGAATGATCTTTCCATCTTCTGAGATCTGCTTCAGTTTCTTTCTTCAGGGACTTGAGGTTCTTCTCATACAGATCTAACACATGCTTAGAGTCACACCAAAACAGTCTATATTATGTGTGACTATTGTGAAGGGTGTCATTTCCCTAATTTTTTGCTCAGCCTGTTTATCTTTTGAGTAGTGGAAGGCTTACTGATTGTTTAAGTTAATTTTATATCCAGCCACTTTGCTGAAGTTGTTTATCAGGTTAAGGAGTTCTCTGGTGGAATTTTGGGAACACTTAAGTATACTATCATATCATCTGTAAATACTGATACTTTGATTTTTTTCCTTTCCAATTTGTATCCTTTTGACCTCCTTTTGTCTAATTAATCTGGCTAGCACTTTGAGGGCTATATTGAATAGGTAGGGATAGAGTGGGCAGCTTTGTCTAGTCTCTGATTTTAATGGGATTGCTTCAAGTTTCTCTCCATTTAGTTTAATATTGGCTACTGGTTTGCTATATATTGCTTTAATATATTTAGGTATGGGCCTTGAATTCCTGACGTGGTGTTGAATTTAGTCAAATATTTTCTCAGCATCTAATGAGATAATCATGTATTTTTTCCTTGAGTTTTATTATATAGTAGATTACATTGATAGATTTCTATACATTTAATTATCCCTGAATCCAAAGTATGAATCCTACTTGATTATGATGGATAATTGTTTTGATGTGTTCTTGGATTTGGCTTGCCAGAATTTCATTAAGTATTTTTGCATCAAAATTAATATGGAAAATTGGTCTGAAGTTCTGATTCTTTGTTGGGACTTTGTGTGATTTAGGTATAAGCACAATTATGGCTTTATAAAACAAATTAGGTAGTGTTCCTTCTGTTTATATTTTTCTGGAATATTTTGAAGAATATTGCTATTAGGTCTTCTTGGAAGGTCTGATAGAATTCTGCACAAAAACATTTGTCCTGGATTTTTTTGTTTGGGAGAATTTTAATGACTGTTGCTATTTCTTTAGGGGTTATGGGATAGTTTAGATGGTTAGATGGTTTATCTGATCCTGATTTAACCTTGGTACCTGGGATCTGTCTAGAAAACTGTCTATTTCATGCAGAGTTTTCAGTTTTGTTGAGTATAAGCTTTTGTAGTAGGATCTGATGATATTTTGAATTTTCATCCTTTCTGTTGTTATGTTTCCCTTTTCTTTCTTTTTTTTTTTTATTGGAAATTTTTTTTTACATTTCAGATGTTCTCTCCTTACCCCATTTCCCCCGCCTCCAAGGAACTCACTATCCCTTCCCCCCTCCTTCTGCCTCCACGTTGGTGTACCCCACCCACCCTCCTCCGTACCTCACCTCCCCACCCTCGAGTATCCCCCCCCACGACGTCCAGCCTTCATGGGACCAAGGATCTCTTCTCCCACTTATATATAGCTCCCTTGCATATATAGCTGGAGCCATGGGTCCCTCCCTAAGCGCTCCCAGGCTGGTGGTTTAGACCCTGGGGGCTCTGGTTGGTTGGGATTGTTGCTTTCCTCATGGTGTCGCGAATCCTCTCAACTCCTTCAGCCTTCACTCTATCTTCTCCATTGGGAAGCCCATGATCAGTTTAATGGTTAGCTGTGAGCATCTGCCTCTGAGTATGTCAGACTCTTGCAGCTTCTAAGGAGACAGCTATATCAGGCTCCTGTCAGCATGTACATCCTGACATCCACATCAACCTCTACCTTTGGTGACTGCACATAGGATGGATATCCAGGTGGAATGGTCTGTAGATGGTCCCTCCTTCAGTTTCTGTCCTGCACTGTGTCTCCATATTTGCACCCTTGAGTATTTTGTTACTCCTTCTAAGAAGGACTGAAGCCCCCCCTACTTGGTCATCATTCTTCATGAGCTTTATGTTTCCCTTTTCAATTCTGATTTTGTTCATTTGGATACTGTCTCCTTTGGTTAGTCTGGCTAAGGGTTTATCTATCTTGTCGATTTTCTCCAAGAACCAACTCCTGGTATTGTTGATTCTTTGTATAGTTGTTTTTGTTTCTACTTGGTTGATTTCAGCCCTGAGTTTGATTATTTTCTGCCTCTACTCCTCTTGGGTGTATTCCCTTCCTTTTGTTCTAGAGTTTTCAGGTCTGCTATCAAGCTGCTGGTGTATGCTCTATCCAGATTCTTTTTGTAGGCACTTAGAGCTATGAGTTTTCCTCTTAACATGCCTTCATTGTGTCCCACAAGTTTTGGTGTGATGCGTCTTCAATTTCATTAAATTCTTTAAGTCTTTATTATCTTTCTTTATTTCTTCCTTGACCAAGTTATCACTGAGTAAGGCATTGTTTACCTTCCATATGTATGTGGACTTTCTGTTGTTTTTGTTGTTATTAAAGACCAGTCTTAGTCCGTGGGCATCTGATCGGAGGCATGGGATTATTTCAATCTTTTTTTTTATCTGTTGATGCCTGTTTTGTCACCAATTATATGGTCAGTTTTGGAGAAAGTACCATGAGGTGCTGAGAAGAAAATATATTCTTTTGCTTAGGTTGAGATGTTCTATAGATATCTGTTAAACCCATTTAGATTATAACTTCTCTGAGTTTCACTGTATTTCTTTTTAGTTTCTGTTTCCTTGATCTATTCATTGATGAGAATGAGGTGTTGAATCTCCCAGTATTATTGTGTGAGTGCAATGTGTACTTTGAGTTTAGTAAAGTTTCTTTTATGAATGTGGGTGCCCTTGCATTTGGAGCATAGATGGTCAGAATTGAGAGTTCATCTTAAAAGATTTTTTTCCATTGATCAATATGAAGTGCCCATTCCTTATTTTTGATAACTTTTGGTTGAAAGTCGATTTTATTTGATATTAGAATATCTACTACAGTTTGTTTCTTGGAACCATTCTCTTGGAAAATTGTTTTCAGCCTTTTACTCTGAGATAGTGTCTGTCTTTCTCACTGAGGTTCATTTTCTATATGCATCAAAATGCTGAGTCCTGTTACATATTCAGCCTGACAGTCTATGTCTTTTTATTGGGGAATTGAATCCATTGATGAAATATGTCCAGGTTCTTCTGGCTTTTATAGTCCCTGTTGAGAAATCTGGTGTAATTCTGATAGGTCTGTCATTATATGTTACTTGACCTTTTCCCTTTATTGCTTTTAATATTCTTTCTTTGTTTTGTGCATGTGATATTTTGGTTGTTAAGTGACAGTAGGAATTTCTTTTCTGGTCCAGTCTATTTGGAGTTCTGTATGTTTCTATGTGTTCATGGACATCTCTTTCTTTAGATTAGGGAAGTTTTCTTCTATAATCTTGTTGAAGATATTTGTTGACCTTTTAATTTGTTTATCTTTAATTTCTTCTATGCCTATTATTCTTATGTTTGGTCTTCTCATTGTGTCCTAGATTTCTTGAATGTTTTGGTTTAGGAGCTTTTTGCGTTTGGCATTTTCTTTGACTTTGTGTCAATGTTATCTATGGTATCTTTTACACCTGAGATTCTCTCTTCTATCTCTTGTATTCCAATAGTGATACTTGCATCTATGACTCCTGATCTCTTTCCTAAGGTTTTCTATCTCCAGGGTTGTCTCCCTTTGTGATTTCTTTATTTTCTATTTCCATTTTTATATCTGGGATGGTTTTGCAATTCCTTCACCTGGTTTGTTGTGTTTATGTTTTCCTGTAATTCTTTAAGGTTGATTGTGTGTGTGTGTGTGGTGTGTGTTTCTTCTTTAAGGGATTCTACCTCTTTACCTGTGTTCTCCTGTATTTCTTTAAGGGAGTTATTTATGTTCTTCTTAAAGTCCTGTATCATCATCATGAGAAGTGATTTTAAATTTGATATTGATTTTTCAGTGTTATGGGGTTATCCAGACTTGCCACGGTGGCAGAACTTGGTTCTCATGACAACAAGTAGCATTGGGTCTGTTGCTTATGTTTGTGGACTTGCCTCTCAGCATCTGGTCACCTCTACTGCTACTGTCCTTGTCTTCTCTGACTGGAGCCTGTCTTTCCTGTGATCCTGGTTTCTGTCAGAACTCCTCAAAGTCCAGCTATCTCTGTGTTCTTGCGATTCTGTGATCCTATAAGTCTGATATCCGGTTGTGTCAGAACTCCTGGAACTCAATCTGCCTCTAGGATCCTGAAATCCTGGTGTGACCAAGCTCCTGAGATCCTGTTGTATCATAGCTTCTGGGAATCAAGCTTTCTCTGTGTATTGCAGGGATGTGTAGGGTGCCACAGCCCTGAGTTTGCTCCAGGTACAGATGTAAGCTGGTGGAAACCCTTGCCTTTGGCTGGGCATGAGTTGGTGTTTCCCTGGGTTCTGTGGGGCTTGAGAAAGATGTTGTGGCCTGAACTGTGATCTTGAGTGTGTCAGAGCTCCAGTAATCCGGGGTGTGTCCGATCTCCTGGGAGTTGAGTCCTTGATTATTTCCTATGTTACCCTTTTGGCTGTGATTCTTTTTTAGTTTGAGGTTTCAGGTGTCCTGTAATTACCAGTATGAACTTACTGATTTCTTTTTTTAATGAATATTTTTAATAAATGCAGAATTTCTCTTTAAAAAGCAAATAAGAAGCAGGAGTGAGAGAGTACGGCATCACATAAGTTAGTGTTAAGTGACTGTCAAATGGTAAGGCTACATGCCTTTAGTCTCTGTTTCCTTATAGGATCTGGAGCATCTTATTTTGTTCTAAACAGAATGACATAGTATTGGGACTGACTGTGTTTTATTTTTATTTATTTTTAAATTATTATTCTTTAATCTTTTTTACAGTCATTGTTACTTTCTCAGTTCCCTTCATGAACTGTTCCTCATCCCTACCTTCCCCCCATGACTAGAGGATCCCCCACCCTGCAACCCACAGCACCAGACTTCTCCAATCACAAATGAACACACATAGTATTGCACTCACTGATAATTTGGTATTAGCCCAGAGCCACAATATCTAAAATACAACTCACAGCCACATGAAGCTCATGAAACGGACGCCCAAAGTGTTGCATGCATAGTCCTTCTTAGAAGGAGTACAAAATACAATGGACGAGCAAGTATGGAGACAAAGCATGGCACAGAAAATGAAGGAGGTGTCTTGAGCATTTATCCATCCATGTGCAGTCACCAAAGGTAGACACTGATGTGGATGCCAGGAAGTGCATGCTGACAGGAACTGATATAGCTTTCTCCTTAGAGGTCTGTCAGAGCTGAAATATACAGACAGATGTCACAGGTCTAACCATTGTACATTATCATGTGGTTCCTGAATGAGGAGTGAGAGATGACAGAGCTGAATATAAAAAGGGTTTAGTCCCCATTGGGAGAGAACAGTACTACCAATCAGAGCTCCAAGGTCTAAAGCACAGCTGGGAGCACATTGGGAAGAGATCTCATGGCTCCAGCTGTATACAATAGGCGAGGATTGGCACTTGGGGCATAGGTGGGAGAAGAAAGTCTTTTGTTCGAAGAGCTGGATGCCAGGTGTGGGAATTTGTGGGTGGAGAGTTGGGAGTGGATGGGTGGGGCACATCCTCAAAGAAGCAGGGCAATGGGTGATGGGGATAGGGGGTTCTGGGTGGGAGGAAAGGAGATCACATCTGAAATATAAATAAAATATCCAATTAAAAAATGTAAAAACAAAACAGAGTATTTGTGAGTAGAGTAAAAGCATAAAGAGGCACTGAAGAATGACCCTGTCCATGTCATACCCACAGGCATATTGTCCTCAGGAAGTTGCATTTCTCTTTCCTTTTCTTTTTTTTGTTTTCTTTTTTCTTTTATTTAAATTAGTAACTTTTAAAAATAATGTTCATCAAAGGCTTTATAAGTTTGGTAATGCTCAATAACAAGATTTCCATACAATCAGAAGTGTAACACAATACCCAATCTAGATATACCAACAATCTTTGACTGGCAGAGACACACAAACATCTGCTTCCATGTTCCCCTCCCCCTTCCTCTCTCATCTCCTAGCTCCTCCTCTCCTTCTCCTCCTCCTCTCCTTACTCCTCCTCCTCTGCTTACTCCTCCCACCTTAGCTGCTCCTACACATCACACTTCCTATTAAAATAAAACTTTTCTCTCAAAATACAATTAGAGCATAACTATACCAATTTGTATCAGTAAGGTACAAGATAGATCTAATACCCAGTCCATCATTCTGTTGACTAACCAGAACCTCTGTCATCTCTTCTAACTAAAAGACTTAGTTCTGAACCTGACTTTTTTCTTGGCTTTAGAATGAATGTCAGTTGAAACCATCCTCTCAAATCTTTTCTCTCAAAGTAAATAGCTGGGATTGGCTATGAGACTATAAATCTTCAACCCCACCAAAAATCCAGAATGACTGAATTAACTGAAATTATGGGAAGCACAAAGCATAGCTTCTAAAACTTAGCCAATTTATGGAGACCGCTGAACACCTGGACAGTTCTTATACTATAAAACGTTGGAGCATACAATCTTCAGCCTTCTGGCACAGGATCATCGGACAGACCTAGTAATGCAGAATTATTAAAGGCTGATTACTCTGTCTTGACAGATATAATCAGTTGACTATTCTGCAATTGTGTCATTTTAAGGACAGTAATTTGTCTGTAGAAGCAATTCTTGCCCAGCGGCTGTCTCACCACAACTGGAGTAACTCCAAAGAAGCTCAATTTCTTCTTAGAATCCAAGACAGGAAGCTGTCAGGAGCAGACAGGTCTCTAATCAAAATGAACATTAATAGAGAAATGATTGTAATGTCAATTCTGTGGAATTCTGATGATTTGAAAATCAACTATCCATGTAAGGCAATCTGGACTGTTATCTGTTAACTCCTCTCAGCTATTTCTAAATAAAATATAGAAAACACCGTAACAATAAACTCAGAGCCATGAATTTGCTATAGGCCCTTAACTCACCGGCTAACCATCTAATATCAGTTAAAAAAGTTAAAAAAGGACTAGGTCTAAGCCTTGTATTTCTAAATGTGTTATATAGGCACAATGCCTATGAGGGTAACAATATTAATCTCATATCTATATCAATAAGAAACTCATACCAATAAAAACCTTAAATTTGAAATCAAAGTAAATTTTGTACCATTTAAGAAATTATAACTTCAGCTTAATAATAATTATACAGATTTCTACCAATAGGTTATGGCTATGCAATAAATCCTAGCTACTCCTCCTTGTCCAACAAAACCACTACTTTCCCTAAAAAGACAGCCCAATATTAACCACCTCAGTCCCCAAGCCCAGGGAATAGGGGCGCTGACTCTTCAATAACTTCTTCAAGCTGATTATGGGTGGTGAGATATTAGAAGAGGGCAGGGCGAAGAGTAAATTGATAAGCCGCTGACATCTGTGTCTTCACTGCATCCAGCTGAGATTCCAGGATATCAGAGGTTTGAGCATGTCTGCTCAGCTTGCTTGATGAGTAGATATAACAAGGCCGTGTATTCTGCAACATACAATTCTCAAAACAAATTTTAGTATCAAGATTTTTTTGTTTGAATTCTGGAATCTAATCTTCTAATCCATATAATTCTAGGAGTTTCTATGAGGGTGTGCTCCCAACATCCTCCCATTCCTGCCTCCCTGCTCTCAAATTCCCAAAACTAGGGAATCCAAACTATCAGGCACCAAGGCCCTCCACATCCACAGATGCCTGACAAGGCCATACTCAACTACCTATACAGGTGGAGCCATGAGTTTCTCGCTATTATTAATAGTGATTTTACATCTGAATCTTGCTTTCCTGCTGATATGGTGAATTCAGGACTTGCTATTGTGGGAGAACTAGGTTCTAATGATGCCAAGTACCCTGGGTTGCTGATGCTTATGTCCTTGTGCTTGTCTTTTGACATCTGGATCACCTTAGTGTTAATTGCCCTGTCTCTTACTGGAACCTGTCTTTCCTATTATCTTGGTTGTTTCAGAACTGTGTGGGGTAGATGTTACTGCTGGGGTTAGAGCTGGGGCCCAAGATCTGCTCAGTGCTTGTGCCCAGACTGGAAGGAACCAGTGCTCTGGGCCAGGAGTGTATTCCTGGGGCCTAGTGTGTCCCAGTTACTCCTTGTTTGGGGTGGGTGTTGCTGTCTACATACCTAAGATGCTGCCTGGGTTAGAGCTCCTGGGAGGCCCACTTCCTCTGGGTTTTATGAGATTGGTTGCAGAGTTGCCACCAGAGATCTGCTAAGTGCTTGGGCCCAGACTAGAAGGAAACCGGAGGTTGCATTTATAATTTAATGTAATTGTCCTCATTCAAATCCACCCAAAGCAACTGATTGTGTATCTGACAGTGAGAAAACTGCAAATGAAAGCAAGGACAGGTCCCAGAGATGCTGCCACAGCGGCAGTGGAGAAAAGGGTTATGTTCTGAATTGCATAGCAGCAGTTAACTTGTAAGAATGGTCATACACAAGCAAGCATGACATTTGGGTATGTAAATCATTAGGACAGTGAGGAAAGAGGGATGGCTTCTGAGGTTGAGGATGAGCTGAAGTTGAGGATTTTCAGTAGAGAGAGATGAATTGAGCTGAACTGATTTGTTTTCCCAAGGTGATATGATGATTAACATTCACAATCAAGGTTCTGTCTGGGATGAAAGTATCTATTGCTTTATCCTGCAAGGTTTGTTCTATACTTCTTGACCATAAAAGATGAATCAGAACAGTAAACTGTACACTGTCATGAAATATCAGAAACATTTTCTTCTCAGAGATAAGTATTGGGATCTCAGGCAATAGTGTCCTTCTCCTCCTCGGTGTCCTTGTGTTCAGTGGTGGGCACAAGCCCAGACTTGCTGATCTGTCCATTGGCTTACTGACCCAAATGCACCTAATGATGCTGCTGGTTGTTGGCTTTACAGGTACAGATATTTTCATGCTTTGGTGAAGATGGGATGACATCACATGCAAATAATCTATTTTCTTGTTCAGTTTTTTTCAGGGTCTCTCCATTTGTACTGCCTACTTGCTGAAGCTTCCAGTCATCACTCCCAGTCTCAGACATTTCTGATGAGGAAAGATCAAAAGCACCTGCCCTGTCCAGCAGGGCATTAAACAGGTGTCTGGTCAGATAACCTGAAAGAAAGTGGGGGGAAAACTGGCAGACAAAAAGAATCACAGCTTGTCTATAGGCTGATCAAACAGCACTTTTTACTTTTTCATACAGGGTTGATATTCATAAAAAGGCAGGATGTGGAGAACGGGATGATGAAGGAGCATAGGTGTTCAGGGGGAGTACAGATATCTTCCAGAACAGAGTATTAGCTGGGTGAAGGTTCAGGGGAAGGTCACCATGGCTCCGCCTATGATTCACTTGTACTTATCTAAGTTGGTCCTATTCACCAAGGCTACCCAAAGTCTATGACTATCCACAAGACTTAGGACTACTTGTCTTTATCCAGGCTGGTAAATTTCCACCAAAGCTGCCTGTTTACAGTATCTTATAGCTATCTGTTTCAGTGTTTTTCCACAGAGACCAAAGAGTTTGTGTTAGCAAGCTGACTTAGGCCTATGTCTAATTTTAGGCCTTCAGTGTATAAGCAAGGCTGCCTCTGAGAAGCACTTTATCCCCATATGATACCTTATGGTCCTGGTTTGTCTCATCTTCCTTATATTGATCTATATCCAGCAATCTTTTCATTTCTTTTGTTGTTACTCCTAGTGTGATGTCAGAACACCTCCTATATGTTATGAAGTCCTGTTCTTTTGTACCGTTTCCCTATGCAATACATATTACCCACATTGTTCATCTTCAGGGAAGCATTCTTGGTCAGTGTCATGCTCTTCTCCATTTGATACATGGTAGCTTTCTTGTGCTGGCACAGGAAGCAGACCTAACATTTTCAGAGCACCAGCTTCTCCAATTGCATCCCCACTTCTTTGCGACTGCTAGTCCCACTGTGTTCATCAGCACCGAAAAGTTATAAATTGCCTTTCAAGGTCAATGCTTGAGAGGACAGTGACTATTTGATTATTCAGTGATGGGTCAGTATTCTTAGGATGAGACTACATTGGCATCTGAACTATAAATCACTGTAGCCAGACTTGTGGCTTCTTTATGGTTACCTAATTCTACCACCCTCTCCAATCCTTCAAACCCACCAACACTAGAAGGAGAGAAAGGAAAGTACGTAGGAAAGGGAATGTCTGTATCATTAGACTACTTTCCACTGATTAGGGGCATCAAGTTCTTTGGAGGCAATTTTGATCTTCATCTGTCATGATATCACCACCCAGCAATAAGCAACAATCTGCAAACAGAAAGCTTAGCATCAGGAGGAGCAGCTGAGGCCACGCCCATTTAGGGTACTCATATTTATATACCCTCTCAAGAGACCTTGGAATTCCAAATGTCATACACTTGGAAAAACTATCTGCAGTTGGCATCATGCCCTTGCCAGAGCATGAGGAGAATCATAGACCAGTGGTGTGGACAATTTGAAACAGCCCATATCATGTAACTGAGATTAAACAAAAATTTATTACCATAACATTTTTATGTTTTTAAAGAAATCAAAATTCTCATTATAAATCACTCTAATAGACTATGTGGCAGACTATCTCCAGGTGAATATACTTCAGACCATGATCAGCCATAGAAGACTGACAGGTCTGCATCATGGCTCCTATACCTGCCTCCTGAGTGAGGGTTTTCTGATAGGTGAAAACTCTACATTTTTAGGTTAAGGAGATGATACAGGAAAGGGCACTATCTGTGCAGAAGTGATGACCCAAGCACAATACACCACCTTACACAGAGAATTGAGGTTTGGCTAATTCACACATACCTGTAATATCACCTTGACAGCAGCTGATGTCACCTGAGTTTTTGATCTTGGCCATTCTGACTGGTGTAATGTGGAATTTCAGGGTTGTTTTTATTTTCATTTCCATGATGACTAAGGATGGTGAACATTAGTTTAGGTGTTTCTTGGACATTTGATATTTCTAAATGGAGAATTACTTGTTCAGCTCTGTACACCATTTTTAATAGAGATATTTGATTGTCTGGTGTTTAATTTCTTGAATTTTCTGTATATATAGGATATTAGCCCTCTATTGGATGTAGGTAAAGACTGTTTCCCAATCTGTTGATTGCCATTATGTCCTATTGACAGTGTCCTTTGCCTTACAGAAGATTTGCAGTTTTATGAGGACCCATTTGTCTATTGTTGATCTTAGAACTTAGGCCATTGGGGTTCTAATCACAAAATTTTCCTCTGTCTATGTGTTCAAGGTTCTTCCCCACTTTCTCTTCTATTAGTTTCACTGTATCTGGTTTTATGAGTACATTTTTCACCTACTTGGAGTTTTTTACAAGGAGATAAGAATGGATCAATTTGCATTCTCCTACATGCTGACCACCAGTTGAACCGGCACCATTTGTTGAAAATTGTGTCTGTTTTCCACTGGATGATTATAACTCCTTTGTCAAAGATCAAGTGACCATAGGTGTATGAGTTCCTTTCTGAGTCTTCAATTCTATTCTATTGATCTACCTGCCTGTCTGTGTACCAGCACCGTGCAGTTTTTATCACTATTGCTCTGTAATACAGCTTGAGGTCTGGGATGGTGATGTTCTCAGAAGTTCTTTTATTGTTGAGAACGATTTTGGCTATCCTGAGTTTTTGTTATTCCCATGAATTTTCAAATTGCTCTTTCTAACTCTGTGAAGAATTGAATTGAAATTTTGATACAAATTGCATTGAATCTATAGATTGCTTTTGCAAGATGGCCATTTTTACAATATTAATTCTGCCAATACATGAGAATGAGAGATGTTCCCATCTTCTGAGATCTTCGATTTCTTTTTTCGAGGACTTGAAGTTCTTGTCATAAAGACCTTTCACTTCAATGGTTAGAGTTACAACAAGATATTTTAATTTTAAGGTCTGTATATGATAACAGTCTACTGGAGAGCCCACAAACATGGCATCCCTTCTAGAAAATTTTGCCTGACTCTTGGTTTTACTGTATTTTGTCCTAGATAACAGCACACCAGGAGTAGGAGCTGGGATCCAACTTTTCTCATAAATTCCAATGACACACCTACCAGAGGAATGAAACGGTCACATCACACAGTCAACCAAAACTTTGCTCATTCTTAATGTCAGATTTGTTGTCTTTACCCATTTCATACCTTTTACTCTCTCTGCATTAGGAGGGAGGACAGTGGAAGCTCCCGTGAATTGCCTGTGGCTTCAGGCATATTCTCCCTGGTGTTATGGATAAGAAACCTCCATACTCCCCGCAAAGCTCCTAGTGTTTTCCATTCTCTCTGACAGTCAGCGCTGGTACCTTTCTGATGCATGATTATGGCATCTAATTGTAGGTTTTATGCTATGCACCCAGTAACAAGAAGGCAGAATAATCTTTTTTCCAATCTCAGGGTTACAGACTTGGGTCACCAGGCACAATGATGCTCATGTGTTCTATACAACTTATAGTTGTGTGTTTCTTCTTCCTCCATTCTTGATATTTTAAGTGTTCTCTCAAGTAATCTAGTTAAATACCATTCCATTTGTTAACATGAAATATGTTTGAGGCTTTACTCAATGTGAAGACAGAACATTCAACAGACCTGCTCCAAACCTTCTCTTTCCTCCAATCAGTTTCCAATTATTTCTTTAGATTATATGTAAGTGTCAGCACTGAAATCACTGGACTATTAGTGTGGTGTGGTGCATGTAGGTGACATTTCCTCACTTTGAGTGACAGATAACAGTTTTAGTGTGAAGTGTGCCTCTGGGTATGTTCAGCATTGTGAAGTCTGTTTCTCTCTGAGAGGGTTCACCTGTGTGAAGTGTGTGGCTGAGTTTGTGTTCCCTTGCACAAAACTTGATCTAGGAAGGTATGGGTTTAATCTCAAGTATGCAGGCATGTTACAAGCCCATGTTTCTCATAACACTTATTTATACTATGGATAAATAATTAACTATTACTAATTGACTATTTGAATTTGGATGTTTAGACTCTATGTAAAGTACTTTGTTTATCATCTCTATCAATTTGACTCCTTTAAGATCTGTCCTTTGTAATTTACTGAGTGTGTCTCTCTGGCAGGGTACATGTTAAAGATGATCCTGGTGGACTAAGTCTATCATTCCTCAACTTTTGGAGATGATGATCTGATTCCACATTCTAACACCACCAGACAGTGGCTATTCCTACCTTTCATGATTTTAAATCTGGCTATCTGATCATCATTGTGCAAATGACAATATGGTTCTCGGCATATAGTTTTGGCAGCGTGTGTGTGTGTGTGTGTGTGGTGTGTGTGTGTGTGTGTGTGTATGTGTGTTTAGTAGACTACGTGACAATGGACTCTCAAAACAATGATTCTTTATATATTTTGCAAAACATAAAAAAGTGAGGGAACTGAATTATTGGAAATTTCATAGCTATCATGTAGTTAAAGTCATGGAATATGTCAGATGGATGGTTCAGCACGTAAGTATCCTGTTCCTTAGAAGACTCAAGATCAATTACCAACACACACACATTGGGTGTCAACAAGTGCCAATTGATGGAATTCCAGAATACATGACACCTCTGACCTCCATGAGCACCTGGTCTCAAGGTCTCTCTCTCTCTCTCTCTCTCTCTCTCTCTCTCTCTCTCTCCAATCTCTCTCTCTGTCTCTCTCTTAGTCTCTTTTCTCTCTCCGTCTCTCTCTCTCTCTCTCTCTCTCTCTCTCTCTCTCTCATTTTCTCTGTATCTCTCTCATGCACACACACACACACAACACACATACACACACACACACACAAACAAACAAATACTGTTACATCTTAATAATATATCCATTTTCTGAACTTAAAAACTATGTGCTAACCCACGTCAAAGAGAGTCAGCTCACAAATCTCCTTTGAAAACACACTGAGAGATAGAAAATTCATATGATATCTCAGACAATATGTGGTTTAATTTTCTTTTATATACCTACCATATACAAATAATGTAAACAGATTTAACAGAAAAAAGATAATTTCATATATCAGTGTAAGCCACAGAATATGTTATCATCCACAGCTCTGATGACAACATATTGGATAATATTAAGTGAACACACCCATCACTGAATAATCAAAATATTTATTATTTCGCCACACATTGGCCTAAAAATTTAATTATACGGTTTTCAGTGCAAATAAACACAAAAGGGCTCACTGTGGAATAGCTATGTGACACAATAATTTGGACACAGTACAATATTGAGTCATCTTTGAACTTCATTCTTGAGTGGAAGATAAAAATGTCCAAAATGTAGAGAATCACAAAGAAGCTCATGAGTAGCATGATGGTCCTGGTGGCCCTTTGCTCTGGGGATGCTTTTGGAGAAAGGCTGGTGCTGTGAAGATGCTGGGCCTGCTTCTTGTGCCTCCATAGGAGAGCCACCATGTACCCGCTGGACAGGACCATGAGACCAATGAGAAAGGCTTCCCTGAAAACCATCGGTGTGGAAAACATTCTTTTTCTGTAGTAACTCAGGGGTAAAAGTGAGCATGACTGAGTAACATACATAAAATTATCTGAGGTTAAGTTGGGGGTAGCAATATTTGATAAGAAGAGGTGACTGCTAAAAGACATATAGAGAACAGAGAAGAAAAGAAAGGCACCTGCAATGTAATGGGGAGATTTATGTTTAAACTTTGCTAAACAGGAGCTTCTAGGACTAAGGGTGATGGTCCAAAGGACATTCAACAGACAGGTAGCACAATGGGTGAGGCCCCTCAGAAGCCTGTGCAAATAGATAAGGGATTGGCACGTGGTAGAATCCCATTTCCTTCCTGACATAAACATGTCCACAGCTATGAGGCCCATAGTTATAAGCAGCATTAGTTGGGTTAGGGACAAGAAAGCAATGTAGAGGTCAATGGGTTTTGGTCTGTTCTCTCTGAGGAGCACGCTGAGGTGGGCAAAAATAAGGATACTGTTTGCTGAGATCCCAACACACACTTCAGAAAACAAGGTGATTTTCATGTTGGTGTCAGTATGGAGTATGTTGGCTTTATTCATTGTATGTAAGTAGTAACCAAATGGCAACAACCTGGGAAGAAAAGAGAAATTCTTCATTACAAAATATGGCCTTGTTCACAAATGCCAACCAACAACTACATGGCAAAAGATGTCACCTCATCCTGATTCCTTGTTACCAAATCAGCTCCAGCTTGTAGCACCTCAAAGTCATCCTTACTGTCCCACTGTTCTAAGGCTTTCCAATCAAGGCTGAATTGTGTGTACTGTTGTGGGTCTAACTCTGAATATAAACTTTCTTGTACATTAAACATTTCTATGAGTTCTAATAATCATTCCCACTCCTGGTCCCTGGATTTGGTTTATTCTAGGCAAGAGATGCATCTCACTTGATTGTCTGACACACTACAGCTTTACCTATCTGGTGAATGGGAATGGGGAAGGTTGCACAAAGCAAGAAGTGTGCTCTCCTAGAGGACTCTGTGCCCATGGGGTCCAGTTCACAGGGTCATTTATATCAGTGACTGCTTTATTCTGCCCCTTCCCTCCAGGCCAAATATTCTCCCTCTCTCTCTCTCTCTCTCTCTCTCTCTCTCTCTCTCTCTCTTCTCTCTCTCTTACTCTTTCTTTCTTTCTGCATGTGTGTGTGTTTGCCTCCCTGTATACCCCATTTTACCTCTTCCTTCTCCACCCTTCACTGCTTCCACTATTTGCTTCTCAAACAGCATTTTTCTTTGTAGCCCTGGCTGTCCTAGAACTCACTCTGAGGACCAAGATGGCCTCTAATATAAAGGTATTCCCTCCTTACAAGTGGTTGGTTTGAAGACATATGTCAACACTGCCCTGCCAGGCCAAATATTCTCAAGAAATCTCTAGAACAAATGATTATCAATTTGGACTCTGAATCAAATTTTACCCACTGTCATTTTCTCTGAGTGTGACCTTAAGCACTCAGAGCCCCAGAGCACTCTAGAGCATATGGACAGTCAGTCCTGTACCTGTGGGAGAGTACTCTAGGTGTGAAGGAATATGTTGTATTCATGCCCACCAAACATGGAACTGACTCAGGCACAGAATAATCTCTATAGACATGTCAGCTGATGGTATTCTCATGCAGTGTCTTGGCATGTGGCCTAGGAGAGACAATTCAGCTGTTGATGACTGATCAGCTCTTTCCCTACCTGAAACAGAAATAACAAAAGTTACCAAAAGAGTATAATGACAGAGCCAGGTTCCATTTCCAAACAGTCTAAAATCCTGGTCTTCTCTGAATTCAAAGTGACTCTGCATGGATCCATGAAAAAAGAACCCTGCAGCCAAGGTGTAGAAAACACTGCAGAAGATGGATGGAAAGATTGAAGAACTGGGCGATCAGAGAGTTTGCTGTGAGACTGAGTCTCCTGGTCCTGTTAAGTAGATGGGTTATCTAAACATAAGCTAAAGAAGGACAACAATTAGACATGCCAATGTACAGGAAAGCCCACTACTCAGCCTACACAAGGAACTACAAGCAAGTAAGGAAAGCTAAGAACAGGAGAAATTGTCTTCTCCAGGGAAAAGCACAACATTTTTGTATCCAAAATCAAATGTCAACATAGAAAACACACATACAAACAACATTACACAGACTGAGTATGCTGTAGTTCTGCATTTAAAAACACGTATAATGTAAGAAAATGAGGCCATGAAAGCTACTGACAGCATAGGGGGTTATTTGGACGAGTTTTGAGGGAGATAGGGGAACCAACAACTCATATAATTGTATTATCATCTTTAAAATATCAAATAATTACAAAGTGAATAGGGAACATGTTAGAATTCATGAACATTGGGTAATAATTTATAAATCAGAGCTGAGGTGGATAGTTGGTGAAAACATTTAATAACTTGGCCTGTGAAATAGGTTGGAGAAGAGGAATGAAAGGCTTGGAGGGCAGAAGAAGAGAAAAAAATACTCCTGGAGCAGGAAATGTACAGAAGAATCCTGAATATTCCTTGATAGAACAAGTGAAAGGATTCAACTGCGGAAAAGGCCAGAGATGGCCCCCTATTCTGCATGGAGCCAGGAACCCATAATTGTAGGCATTGTGTCATATTTCAGTTACACATAACAGACAGCCTGAGATCCATGGTGTCATCAATAGGTTGCAAACAAGTGAGCAGTGTTCAGCCCAACAAAGACCTGACCTTGTCATCTGGGGGGAAGTAGAGAGCAGAATGGAAGAGGGAAACCTCTCTGCAGAAGTAACAGCATTGTGGGTGTTTATGGCCCTGTTGGTGCACTGCATCCAGGGAGTAGAAAGACAGTGTGTATGTGTGTGTGTGTGTCCTCCTCTAGAACATGGATGCAGCCACATACACCCTGCTGTGAGTTGCTGTATAAAGAACAGGGTTTAAGTCAGGTCCAAGCAATACCTGTCTGTCCTTAGGTTTATCAAACTTTGTATTTGTGTTTGTCATTGTCACACAGCTCACCTTACCATGCTAACATTGCTCTCACCCATGCTGTGCCTCCCTGAACAATAGATAGAGGGTATAGAAGTTGGGACTGGCTCTGCTTCATGAAAGGATGTGCTGTTTACAATGGAGTTACATCAGTAATATTCTTTATCTAACATTTCTACTTGGACAACTACCTGGAGGACAGTGAGGGAGAAACCACCAGTGCCTCAGACAAGGAAAACCATCACTAAGCAGATCTGAACACTGTGTCCAGAAAGGAAATGAAGAAAAGTCCTGTGAGGGTGTAATAGGGAAACCATGGAAAATACTTTGCCTAAGAGGAGGCTAAAATTCATTATTGTCCTCCAGCCTCACCCTTGCAGCTAGACTGCTGC
Source organism: Mastomys natalensis (assembly GCA_021653895.1). Lineage (NCBI taxonomy): Eukaryota > Metazoa > Chordata > Mammalia > Rodentia > Muridae > Mastomys > Mastomys natalensis. Next base: position 79,645 of record JAJTUV010002825.1, on the reverse strand, counting down.
AGTATTTCAAAACACGTATTCAGAAACACCGGAAAAGACAGTGTGCTCTTATGGGGAAGGGACAGGAAGTCCCAGAGGAGCTTTGTCACAGACCTGACAGGAGTTTTGTCATAGATGCCTGCTGTTATTACAGAAACACAAATGTTTTGCAGAAGAAAATTTTCCTGATACAACCCATGATGTGATGGGTCCTATAATTGAAAAAGTGAGTATAGGCCTCCTTGCCCAGCAGCTTTGAGGGATTCTTTGTAAGGAAAAGGGAGATATATTTCTGTTTATCTATTCCTAACGCCATGAGAAAATAATGTTTGTGGATTATGGGAGCTAGTAACAGAGACCAGACCTAGAGAAATCTACAAAATCAAGGTGTTTCCATTATTTGAGTGCTTTGAAATTGTTTCTCCCAAGAAACATAAGTCATACATCTCTATTTTAGGACTTGGAGAAAACACCACCAAGTTCACCATAGACTTGATATTTCAGAACTGGCAACCATGTGCCTCAGCTGAGACATCTCATGGGTCAGAGCCCAAGCTAAGGACAGCCTCTGAGATCTCATAGCTCTAGATGAACCAGGAGTAAGACCCAACACAGTGTGAGGCTGTCCACTATTCAGATTTGATCATGCAGTTTCCTTCCTTGGAAAGTTATTCTGTCTTACTTAAGGTTTTACTGCTGTGAACAGACAACATAACCAAGGCAACTCTTAGAAGGGTAACATTTAATTGGAGCTGGCCAACAGGCTCAGAAGTTTAGTTCATTATCATCAAGGTGGGAGCATGGCAGCATCCCAGTAGGAATAGTATATGAGGGGCTGAGTGTTCTACATCTTGTTCCAAAGGTAAACAGGAGAAGACTATTTTCCAGGAAGCTAGGAGAAGGATATAAAAGCCCACAGCAAAATGAACCACTTCCTCAAAAAATGTTCACACCCAGTCCTTCAAGGCCACACATCTTAACAGTGCCACTCCCTGGACCAAGCTTACTCAAACCACCACATTTCACTCCCTGGCTCCCATAGGCTTGTTCACACACATGAGTCGATGGGAGCCATACATAGCCATAGCATAATAAAGACTACATTTAGTAAAATTTCCAAAATCGCCATACCTTATAGCAGTCTCAAAAATGTAAAAAACAAAGTCTCTTCTGAGATTCATCCAATCACTTAACTATAAATCCCAAAGCAAGATACCAAACAAGTTAAGCAAAATTCAAAGTACATCTCCATGTCTGATGTCAAAGTGGTTTTCAGATCTCCAACTCCTTTTTCATCTTTGTTGACTGCTTACAATCATCTTTTTCCTTGTCTGGTTCCACTCCATATTAGCCGCTTTCCTCAGTACATATGCCAGTGCTATGGCAGCTCAGCCATTCTCGGTTTTCCAGGGCAATTTCAATGTTACAGCTTCATGATCCAGTGTCTGGGATCCTCCAAAGTCCTAGGGTCACATATTAACATTCTTCTTCCCCCTGAAACTTCTAGAGCCAGGCTTCCACAGTTCAAATCACCCTTAGCAACAAAGTCATTCAGATTCTTATTAGGATGGCCCAATAAGCCCCACTTAAAGCAACCCACTGCACTCCAAATCCAAAGTCAAAAGTCCACATTCTTTAAAACAAAGGCATGGTCAAGCCTATCACAGCAATACCTCAGTCCCTGGTACCAACATCTGCCTAAGTTAGGGTTTTAATGATGTGAAAAGACACCATGCCTAGGGCTATTCTATTAAGGCAACATTTAATTAACACTAGATTACAGGTTTAGAAGTTCACTCCATGGTCATCAAGGTGAGAGCATGGTAGCATCCAGGCAGGCATAGTACAGGAGGAGCTGAGAGTTCTACATCTTGTTTGAAAGGCAAACAGGAAAAAACTGGCTCCTAGGATCAGGTTCTTAAAGCCCATGCCCACAGTGACACACTTCTTCCAACAAGGCCATACCAAACAAGGCCATATCTCCAAATAGATTGATTTCATGGGTCAATCATATTCAAACCCCATAGCTTCAAATCTCTGAATTATTCATACCAAAGAAGTCAAGTCAAGTAACAACTCTAAACAGACACAGAGCTGAAGAGATTACATTAAGATGTGTTTTTAAGGTTTCTTTGGTAACATGAGAAAACCAGTAAGAAAGAATAAACCAGGAAATTCACTGTGTGACTTAAGTGCTAACACAGAGAGTCATTTACTTTAGAAAAATGAATGCAAACCAAAAATCTATGGATATTCCAGAAGTGTGCGAATGAATATACTCAGAAGAAAACACATTCTTTATCCATGCAGAACACGGTCTTCTGTGCTGAAGAGCTGTCAGATCTCAGTGTCTCCATTTCAGATGCCAAAAACCTCCCTGTAGCCTAGGAACTCCTCTTCCCTCAGCCTGCCTGGGACCAGACCAACTGTGATTCTGCACCTGGGTGCAGGGCACTTACCCAGATGGACATGGCAGGAGAGGACTCTGAGCCTGAGGAGACTCTGCACAGGATTAAGGGAGACTTTAATGCATGGGAGCAATTTGTAAATTTAGTGTTTGTAAAAGGTGACAAGTTCTCACTGTGGAGCATGGAGACCTGGCATCCCAGTGGAGCATCTCTTTCATCTTTTGAACTTACCCTTTGATCTGAATAAGAGCCATCAGGGGAGGGCTAAGCACAAACTTTATCTGAATTATATTGCAATACATGTGGGAGGGATCAAAAAGTTTGCACCACATAGACAACTCTAACTTTGCTCACTTTGAATCTTTGGTGTAATGAATCCCAAACCATTTCATATGTTGTGATGTGTCAGCTCTTGGGTGAGAGAGTCCTGAGCCTCCCATGACTTCCATCAACTCTGTGGCTTTCTCCCTCCAGTGTTAACAGAAAGCCTTTTGCTGCATCAGTCCTCTTGTGGAATATCTTGATTCCGTGTAGTATTGGTTCTGTGTGCCTTAATTACCATATGCTCAGCTTCAGGATTCAAGCTGTGAGTTACATTTACAAGTAAGTTTTATCTGAATTGATAGAAAACTGTAGAGGGAGAGAGGCACAGCTGGAGGCCTTTGGTGAGGCAGTCATGGGCATCTGAAAGCAGCTTAGGGCAGATTTAATCTAAAATCCTAATATCACCTCCTTTTCATTCTCTGCTCTATCCATGGGTTCAAGATCTGAGTTCTCACTAAGAGGAGACCTTAGCAGAATGAAATTTATCTGGAGGCTGAAACTTTACATTCAATTGAGGCAGGATATTGAGGTTATCATGAAAGAATGAAAACTTTGCATCAGAAGCTTGACAAGGAACATGATAAAATCATGGTTTGACAGTAACTCCAAATGTCTATAAAGAGATGTTGTTATCCAAGATTGGTCTTCATGGTGATTGCAGGGCAAGTAATGTTGATTCCCAGAGCACAGTGATGAGTTGAAGATGCTGAGCTCAGAAAAACTGATGCATGTCCAGTGAAATCCTGGTTAGGTCTCAGTGCTGACATGTTTCACAGAGCAAGCTTGATGCCTCCACTTCATTCCCATAGTGTACCATTCTGCATACATTACTGATGAGTCCCAATGTGCCATGATGCTTTCAACAGAGCCAACAGTGGTCCTTGATCCTCAAATCTAGGTTATATATAAGCCTCATTCTTTTATAAACCATAGTCAATGATATTTTCACCCAGAAGAAACTAAATATACTAACTCTACATATAGAAGTCTCATCAAGAGATAGTAGATAAAGGATTTACTGAGAACAATGAGAAGAGACAAATAAGTGTGATACTTGCATTTATTTTGCTTATCTTTTTTCTAATAAAATCTTCCAACATTTATTAACATTAATTACAGTCAGTCATAATTACCTCTGTTTTACTATATCAGATTCTCATTAGTATTGAATTAAGCTCTATTATAAGGGTCATTTACTAGTGACTAAACTGGAGCAATTTGAATAAGTTGGACAATTCACACAACTAGTAAATGGGATTCTGAAAATCCCTTGTTATAAGTGTGTTATGAAACAGTTTTCTCCAGAGTTAAAAGTTGTCCATCTGGAAGGGAAGCTTTCTTAGTCACAGAGTAAAAGTGAAACACCAGGATATTTTAGGACAAGATTCTGACAAAGAGGTGAGACACGAAGATATTCTAGGGATGTGATCCTCACCCTTCTTATCACTGCAAACATTTCATACAGATCTTCATGTTGTAGGGACCTCCACCTATAAAGTTATGTTTGTTGTTACGCTACAACTATAATTTTGTTATTATTATGAAACTTTTTTATTTATCATACATTTTTGTCCAGTTTTCAATCATCTACATTTTATTTTTGTAATAAGAATCTCTTTTAAGTATCACCTGGCAATAAAGAAGCCTATGGCCAATGTGTTGAAGTAGGGAGATGAGATATCAAAGAGAGAGAGAGAGAGAGAGAGAGAGAGGAGAGAGAGAGAGAGAGAGAGAGAGAGAAAGAGAGAGAGAGAGAGAGAGAAGTTTGAGGAAACAGCACACTGGATACAAACACGCTGTCCAGCTCAGCCTACATGGAGCTCAGCAGCCTGATATCTGGACACACTGCCATCTATTGCTGTGCCTGACACAGTGTCACAGTCTGCATCTGAGGTGTATCAGAAACACTGAAGGAGGAAGAAACGCTCATAGGGCTGAAAGGACAGAGAAGAGTAGTCTGAAGACTTGCTTACAATTTTGTTGAAGTATTAAAGAAATGAACAAAAGGACTAAGAATTAATTCTTACTGTATAAGGAAATTTATAGTCACCTTGCATGTAAGGCATCAATCTGTAAGATTCAGAGAGAAGTAGTATTAAACTAGTGAACGTGGTTCACATTTAGGAAGGGAGTTGTCAGTTTCTTATTCCAACTGCCATGCCTGCTGCTTGCTAGCATGCATTCTCACTATGATAAGTGGTTAGCCAAATGAACTAGAAAATTTCTAAGAGGTTAAGAAAATATAATTCATGAATGGTTCTATAGGAAACTAGCCAAGTCTTGAATGAATGTCTGTAATTTGACACTGAGAGAGCTCTGTCAATGACTAGTGAGTCAGATTCATGGTAAGAGGAAACCTTTCCTGGGTGAAGGTCAGTGGGATGGCAAAGCCTTCCTCTGGTCCAAATAGCAATGTTCTCCATGTGGGCAGAGAATGTCCACCACAGCTTCCCCTACTCCAGATGTTCACAGCCTGAAGACTGCCCACTACAGAGACAGTTACTCCTAAGAGAAGCTAAACCTACCTCCCTGCTCTACTGTACGCAATACCCTGCCCCCCTGCTCAACTGTAATGCTCAACCTACTTTCTGTATGCAGTAACATCACTTCCTTTTTTTTTAATTGAATGTAATATACACACTCAGCTTCTGGGGAGCTGCTTCTTCTCCATCAGAGATCCTGAGCCAATCCGAGGTTTTCTGTATGAGTTTGTGATCCTGCCTTTTCTTCATTTCCTCACTAACTCTAGAGTACTGGGACCAACCTGAAGAAGGAAGTTGCTCAAAATGAATCTCAACATTACCAGAAGATGAGGCATTGCTGCACAAGAACATCTATGCATATGCTATCAAGTCAAGGGATGAAAGCAGGGACATGAATGAAGGGAGAGCTTAATCACTCTTCAGTTAGTTAGAGTTGCAGAGGCTCCATATAAAAAGTGGTAGTACACATCACAGGACAGAAGGTCTGAAGGAGGAGCCCTCCCCCAAAGTCAACTATTTGTAAAATCCAGAACTGATCCTGAAGGATGCTAAGAAACCAAACCACGAAATTTCCACTACCAAACAAACTAGAAGACAGAGCTTGTAGCAGGGAGAGTTTTGTTCAAGCCCAGAATTGTGAAAATAGGATAAAACTTCTGTCTCAAAGAAAACTTTCCCAAAGGGAAAGGTTTTAGAGGGTTTCTGGATTAATAGAATATTTCAACACTTGCCAGAGTGTATTTCTCCATCCTTTCCTTCAAAGGCAGCTTTGAATCTCCCATATGTGTCCTTCTGAGAACACTAATGTTAAGGAAGGGGTGAGTTGCACCACTCTTCCTCCTCAGATTACAAAAGAACATCTTAAAAGGGTAGACACAAACTAGACAGCATGGAGGACAATGGAGATCATAGGGCTTCACTGTGGCCAGGAAACAGAAGGGGTTACCAGGTGCTGAAGATGTCTGTTCTTATATATGTATTATTATTTTCTTTCTGTAATTCTTTTAAAAGTGTTACTACATGAATTTGAGTAAAAATAATGGGGTATGAGAGGTGCATTTGGTCCTGCTAGGAGACATGAGTTTCTGAACTGCTAAAAACCTGTCACCTTGGTAGACTAATAACTACCTAGAAGGGAGCTATCCACTAAGGAACAAAGATATACTATCATCCCCTTCCTTAAGGGTAAAAACACATGGCATGTCGGAACCATGAACAGAAAAGAGCCCTTTGGGAAGCTGACTATTCCAGAATCTTTGGAAATTATGAAGACTACTTCAGTATTTAAAGCCAAACAACAGGCTCTTTGGCTCTCATCCGTAGACAGTGATTTCCTCCACAATGAAGTCTGGCCATTACTCAGTTTTGCCATTGAGAATTCCTAATGCTACCCTGTAATATACTCTTGATGTTATCTACACTATGCTCTGTGGGAAGTCATTCAACTGAAATCATGAAGTTCAGGGAGCCCAAGGAAAATGATAGTGCAATCCTGGGAACATATCCTCCATGATACTCTAACACTGGTCCAGAGAAGACAAAGCAAAGATGAACACAGGAGTGTGTCCGACCCTCACATGCAGACTCCCACCTGGCTCTCAGTGTTGACACTGTGCTGAAAGAAAGCTGAGAAACCCGCAGGTGACTCTAGACTGTATCAAGTTGATAATTGAAGGTAACTAGATTTTATTTGGGTGCCTTCGGAGCATTTTGCAAGATTCCCTTGCTTAGTATACAGAGATTCCTGCAGTGTTCTGCTAGTAAGTTTTGATCAGTGTGACAAAGGCTATGGTCATGTGGGAAGACATAACCTCAATTCTCCACCAGATAGTCTTGTTATCAAGGCTGTGGGATATTTCCTTGATTAATGCTGGATTTGACAGGGTCCATTCACTGTGGATGGTGCAATCTTGGGCAGGTGGTATATAAGAACAAGCCATCAGAAGCATGACAGTAAGCAAACAATGTTCTTTTATGGCCTCTGCTTCAGTTCCTGCCTCAAGGTTCCTGCCTGGGTTTCTGGCCTGACTCAGTGATGGCCTGTGATGTGTGAAGTATAAGCTGAAATAAGCCTCTTTCTCCCCAAGTTGTTTCTGGTCATGGCTTTATCACAACAGAAAGAAACTAGGACACCTGTGACTGCAGAAGCTGAGCAGAAAAGGCAGTGTGGAAGGACTCAGTCAATGTTCTTGCCCCTGTCCTCTGGAGTCCAATCCTTTTTCTGAGAATTGGGATAGATATTACAAGGTCCAATAGACCCAGAACCAACTCCAAAGCCTGGAAGACTTCAAAGACATTTGGATGTCTCATCTGGGAGATTCCCCTCCTCCCCTTGCTTGCACCCACTTTCTATCCCTGAAACTTAAGCTAAATCCACTGTCCTCACCCACAGAGAAAAATCATTATATTTTAGTAAGCTAGGTTGTGTGTTTACACACATATTCCTCCAATGAAAATCAAATTGATATTCACAGAAAATGTGCTGGTGGTTAAACACCTCTTAACTCTGTAAGCTGACTTTTTGTACTTGATTGCTTCTGGCCTCATGTTGTGAGGAATGCAGAGTACCTTGTCACTCTCCTTTATCAGGCCCCAGGATACCAGGTTAAATCCAGGGAGCATGTGGGTGTCTAAGTACTCTTCCAAACACCCTGGCACCTTTGGCTGATCGCCTTCATAATTTACATTGCTGCCTGCTATAGTAGAGACTGAGATGGGAGCCTTTCCTAGCTTGGCACTGGACAGGTACAGTTAGGGCCAGAGAGAGTCTGGTTGACCTCATTGGAAAGACCAGACAAAATGAAGAACAGGGACTGCTGGAAATATCAAGCAAGGTTTGAGGCTCTCATTCCCCAATGAATTCACTAATAGGTTTGCATAGGGCCAGCCTTGGCAAAGTGTAAAAGGGAGATTTCTACACTGAAATTCTGGAACATTCCATGCAAGATCAGGGAAGTATTTTCCACAGGTGAGGAAATCTGACATGATAGGATCTGAGGCAGAGAAAAAATCCTTAACTACATCTATTTTCCATAGCACTCGGACCCCACAACTCTAGCTGGCTACTTACTTGGGTGTCTATTGCAGCAACCTGCTACACTAACCAGTCGATATGCATCTCAAATCTATCTCCTTAATTTATCTTCCTCTTCTACCTTCTAAGATGGCTACTCCCAAGATTAAGGTGTAATGAAGACTTACATGCCATAGGCATGAGTCCTGGCTCAGGGCCATCAACTCTGCACTCTGGGAGTTCAGGCAGGAAGATGTACTAGTGTTCTAGGACAATAGTGTCTCCTAAACAAACTGTACCCGTAGATTTACAGAGAAAGGGTGTGTGCAAGACACTTTTTTCTCTTTTCTTCACCTCCTGAAATATGTATGTAACACACAGGAAAGTTTTGAGGAGGAACAAGCCCTCTTGTACACTCTATTTCCCCAGGCCTCTGCAGGACCTGAAGGAGCCAGCAAATCTGTGTAACAGGGCCAGAACTCAGGAGGAGACCAAGAACAAACTAACTACAGGGAGCAGGCAGGAAAACCTTCCTGCCTGTTGGCCTTGAGAGGTAATGAGACCTCACTAGATACCTCAGGCTAGGGCTTGGGTGATCAAAAGACATCACTGGCTTCTCTTGTGTGACCCAAAGACATCATGGCTTTCAGTGTTTCTTTCAGGTTTCCTGGGCTATGCAGCAGAGGGGGTCTTGGAATTCACCAAGTTGTACAAGCCAAAAGGCATTGTGGGAGGTGTACACTCTCCTTTGAGCAATTCCTTAGAAGCCTGGATTATGTGAGTGAAGTCTGTACATCAAGAAAACTCACAGTCACCAACTCACCAGTATCCAGGTCCTTAGACAATTGCCTTATGACAGGAAGGTGATTCTGCTTCTAGAAAGAACTCCAAGTGAGGAGAGACTGCCTGGCAACCCTCGGTCCTCCATTTTCCATCTATTACTGACAACAGGGAAATCCCAGGAGCTGTGGAAGAAATTTAGACAAACACTGAATAGGGCCCTTTTGGAGTGATATTAGTTCTCTGGTTTTTGTTTTTCTTTGTTGTTATTGTGGTTGTTGTTTTTTTTGTTTTCATCAGAAACAGCTTAAGAAGAAAACTATTTTGGCTCATAATTTGAACGTGTGGCCCAGCACGGTAGGTATGCCATTATAGCAGGAACATACTGCAACTGGTTAAATTTCCACATTCTAGAAGCAGAAATGAGTGCTGGTACTTAAATGCTTTCACCTTTTTACCCAGCACATAGATGGGGATGATCGAGAGTTAGGATAAGTCTTCCCACCAAAAGAAATACAGTCAAGAGACTTTGTCACAGGCATGCCTAGAACATACTTAGGATCGTACTGCATTCTGAGTTCATAAAGTTGACAGTATTAGCTATTATACCCATGCCCAACAAAGGGCTGCTGGACTGTGCATCAATACCATGTTCTGGCATGTTCCTTCCCTTATTCATGTCATCCTGAATAGTATTGTGAGACAATGCACAAGAAAGCCATAGAAGCCCAGGTATCTTAGAGTTGGGCATTAGTAGCTATAGAAAAGACTCTTCCTGTGCTTGTGAAACCTCTGAGGAGGCCACAGCATCCTGAACTGGGCTAAGGAGAGGGCAGGACAGACTGTAGTACCTCTATCCCAAACACTGAGATCTAAGGACAGATTTAATGAGATACAGGTTTCTTTTTTTTTCTTGTCTTAGAAATTTGTCCCCTCAGCTTGAGCACAAAAACCAGAAGAGAGGACAATGAGGAAATCCAATACTTCGTGACCTTTCACTATTGACCCTGGAAGAATAATCACTCACATGGACAGTGTGGCCTGCTATGGTGCTCATCAGGATACCATGAACCATAATCCTCTGTTTCCACTTCAAAGTCCTACTCAAGAATGCTCTGCAAGGGCAGGGGAAGGAGGGTAAACCAAAAGTTAGCTTCACAGTTCACGAGGCCCAGATCCATCATGCCTAGTTCAACACTGTCTCAATAACTGGTATATAGTCACCATTTTTTTTTCTACAGTGACAACAGCCATACTCACTCACAGATATCTGTTTGTGGTGGCCACCATGGGCCAAGCATATAAGCTTCCTGTAGGACATTCTCCAGTGAGAATACACAGTCATATTCTCCTGAGTTCCTTAGGGAGCACTCACTGTATACAAAATTCCTACTCTCTAGTACTTAATTCCTCACCACCCTGGGAAGTAAGCACTTCCCTCCCAGTTTGAGAAACAAGTAACAAGGGTTCTAAATAAGGCTAAAAATATTCATGGTTCCATCAAGATATAACAGAACCAGGCTTCACATCCATTCTGATCGATCATGGACCTCTGGCCCTGAATCAGTACTCTAGAATAGTGGCTACATCCTAGTTTCTATAAGACATCAATGTCTGAGACCTGCTCCCCAGGATGTCTTCATTAATGGACAGAGATAGAGTCCAAAGAGAGAAAAAGATAGACCTCAAAGAGAGAGTCAATGAGTCCATGTCATCAATTCAGAAAAGGCCTTTGTGAAAGTCTAACAACTTTTCATGGTAAAAGAAGGCAGGAATATATACACATACTTTCATATGATAATGGCTATTGTTGACAAATCTGTAGTTAATATTATACTACTTTGGGGAATTTCAGGCATGTCTACTAAAATAAAGAGTGTGGAAAAATGTGCCACCATTCCTCTTATTTACTTTAATCCTTCAAGGCTTAGCTAGAGCAAGAAGCCATAGAAAGAGAAAAGGGAGATAGAAATGAAAAAGTCAGGCTAGTTACAGCTTAGTACATGAAAGACTCTAAAAACATATTTGGCCATGTAAAGCTACAGAAAAAGCAGGATACACAATTAAATATGTGCAGCTTTCCTGTGTAGTGATAAAAAAACTGTTGAGAAAGAATCCCATTCACAAGAATCTAAAGTAAATGAATAAGTAAGTAACTCAACTTGGATTAAACTAGCCAAGGAAGTGAATGAATTACACAATGAACATTTTAAAATATCAAAAAGAAAAGAGAAAAGAATAGGAAATGAAAGAAGACAGAAATAATTCCTCATGCTCAACAGTGAATAGCAGTGGCCACTTTTTGAGGGATTCCAGATTAGTTCCTAGCACCTATGTAGGGGCTGTCAAATATCTGTGACTCTAGCTCTGGAGGATCCAGTACCTGCTTCTGATCTCAATCGGGTTCAAAGCAAGCATGCTGTAAACATACATATATATAGAAAAATGCTCATAAATTTTTAAAATAAGTTTTTAAAAACTGAGGGAAAAGAAAATTCAGCATGTTTGGTTCACCTGCCCAGAGTCACAGAGGAAGTCCATTTTTGATATGTAATGTGTGCTTGTATATATATCTTTATCCAGGGGAGTCTGTTCCTCCAGACAACAATGGTTTAGTAAAGCAAAGGGAAGGGGACAATCATTACCTCCTCTGCAAGGCCAACACCTTTGCCAGACCAGCCCCAATGTCTTTCCGAGAACCTGGTGACAACTGGATGGCAATGGCCTGTGGAGAATATAAGGACAGAAGCCCAGCACACTCAGTGAAGGGGTAGCTATGGGATGGACATTTCCCAGTGCACTCCATGCTGTGGGTTCCCCTTCAGCAGCTGAGTTGTGCCTGTTGTATGAGCATTAAAATGCTCATTAAGCCATGAGTTGGGCATGTATTAAATGGTTGTCTTGCCTTTCCTCTGAGGGGGATCCACTCCCCAGATTCCTTGAGTAGAATCGTAGACAGTAGATGCTTTGGTCTTTCCTTTTTTTTTTTTTTTTTTTTTTTTTTTTTTACATATATTTAGTTACTTAAGTCTCCAGTCCTCTCTGGAATAATCTTTCATGATTGACTCCTGTGTAAACTCTTGACATATTAAGAGCAGTTATTATAAAATGCTATCTTCTAATTCTGAGACCCAAACACAGAAGTTGGCCACCCGAGATGATTGGATTCTCTTCAGAGTGTGATTCATAGCTCCATTTAACAGGATATTTATATTACTCTAGTCAAAGTACCAAGGGAACTAAAGCAAAATTGCATGTCATTTCTGTCCATACAGATGTTAAGACTTTCTGACTCCATCAGTGAGGAGGAAGCTGGCCATTCAAGCTCCTTGGGGAGAAGAATCCAGTTCAGGGTTGGCCTCGGCCACAGTTACTTTCAAGCTGCCTATGATTATACAGCCCATATTACACATCCAAGCCTTCTTTACTTATGTATTTTCTTTAAATTCATTTTTACTGTTTACTAAAAGATGGAAATCTGGAAGTCTTAGTGCACAGAACCAAGATTTCTTGGATACAGGTTCTCCTAGTGTTGAAGGACCCAGGAAGAAGCAGCCTGCCATTCACTGTGTAGATTTAATCAGAACATGGGTCCTTTGGCCTGGGGTGGGCCCGTAGCTGGTCTGCTCCTGTGGAAACAGCAGATCCTGAGACATCCTAGAGGGACCCACTGCACCCAGAGCAGAGGTCCTTTTGCCTAGGGTGAACCCTTAGGTGGTCTGTACCTGTGGAAACCCCGGATCCTGAGACTTCCTAGAGGGACCCACTGCACCCAGAGCAGAGGTCCCTTAGCTAGTCTGCTCTGGTGGAAACACCTGATCCTGAGACAACCTAGAGGACATACTGCATCCAGTGCAGAGGACACTTAGCTGGTCTGCACCTGTGGAAACATCGGATCCTGAGACATCCTAGAAGACCTATTGCATCCAGAGCAGAGGGAGATTAGGACCACAGGAACACAGAGACATCTGGAATCCGAGGAGATCTGACACAAGCAAGATAACTGGAAAGACAGACTCCAGTCAGACACAGTGAGCACAGGTAACACTAGAGTCAACCAGATAGCAAAAGGCAAGAGCAAGAACACAAACAACAGAAACCAAAGTTACCTGACATCATCAGAACCCAGTTCTCCCACCATAGCAAGCCCTGGATACTCCATCACACGGGAAAAAACAGGATTCAGAATTAAAATCGCTTCTCATGATGATGATGGAGGACTTTAAGAAGGACATAAGTAACTCCCTTAAAGAAATACAGGAGAACACAGGTAAACAGGTAGAAGCCCTCAAAGAGGAAACACAAAAATACTTGAAAGAATTGAAAGAGAACACAGGCAAACAGGTAGAAGCCCTTAAAGAGGAAACACAAAAATCCTTTAAAGAATTTCAAGAAAACACAACCAAACAGGTGAAGGAATTGAACAAAACCATCCAGGATCTAACCTGAAAATAGAAACAATAAAGAAATCTCAAAGGGAGACTACTCTGGAGATAGAAAACGTAGGAAAGAGATCAGGAGTCATAGATGCAAGCATCACCAACAGAATACAAGAGATAGAAGAGAGAATCTCATGCACAGAAGATACCATGGAAAACCTTGACACAACAGTCAAAGAAAATACAAAATGCAAAAAGCTCCTAACACAGAATATCCAGGAAATTCAAGATGCAATGAGAAGACCAAACCTAAGGATAATAGGTATAGATGAGAGTGAAGATTCCCAATCTAAAGGGCCAGTAAATATCTTCAACAAAATTATAGAGGAAAATTTCCCCAACCTAAAGTACGAGACACCCATAAACATACAAGAAGCCTACAGGACACCAAACAGACTAGACCAGAAAAGAAATACCTCCCGTCACATAATAATCAAAACACCAAATGCACAAAACAAAGAAAAAATACTAAAAGCAGTAAGGGAAAAAGGTCAAGTAACATATAAAGGCAGACCTATAAGAATTACACCAGACTTTTCACCAGAGACTATAAAAGCCAGAAGATCCTGGTCTGATATCATACAGACCCTAAGGGAACACAAATGCCAGCCCAGACTGCTATACCCAGCAAAACTCTCAATCACTATAGATGGAGAAACCAAGATATTCCATGACAAAACCAAATTTGCACAATATCTTCCCACAAACCCAGCACTTCAAAGGATAATTGATGGAAAACGCCAACACAAGGAAGGAAACTACAACCGAGAAGAAGCATGGAAGTAATCTTCCAACAACCCCCTAAAAAAAAGATAGCTACACAAACATAATTCCACCTATAATAACAAAAATAACAGGAAGCAACAATCATTTTTCCTTAATATCCCTTAACATCAATGGACTCAATTCTCCAATAAAAAGACGTAGACTATCAGTCTGGATACATAAACAGGACCCAGAATTTTGTTGCATACAAGAAACGCACCTCAGTGACAAAGACAGACATTACCTCAGAGTAAAAGGCTGGAAAACAATTTTCCAAGCAAATGGTCCCAAGAAACAAGCTGGAGTAGCCATTCTAATATCAAATAAAATCGACTTTCAACCAAAAGTAATCAAAAAAGATAAGGAAGGACACTTCATACTCATTAAAGGAAAAATCTACCAAGATGAACTCTCAATTCTGAACATCTATACTCCAAATGCAAGGGCACCTACATACATAAAAGAAACTTTACTAAAGCTCAAAGCACACATTGCACCTCACACAATAATAGTGGGGGATTTTAACACCCCGCTCTCTCCAATGGACAGATCGTGGAAACAGAAACTAAACAAAGACACACTGAAATTAACAGAAGTTATGGACCAAATGGATTTAACAGATATCTATAGAACATTTCATCCTAAAGTAAAAGAATATACCTTTTTCTCAGCACCTCATGGTACCTTCTCCAAAATAGATCATATAATTGGTCACAAAACAGTACTCAACAGATACAAAAAGATTGAAATAATCCCCTGCATCCTATCAGATCACCACGGACTAAGGCTGGTCTTTAATAATGACAGAACCAAGGGAAAACCCACATCCGTGTGGAAACTGAACAAAGCTCTACTCAATGATGACTTTGTCAAGGAAGAAATAAAGAAAGAAATTAAAGACTTTCTAGAATTTAATGAAAATGAGGAAACATCATACCAGAACTTGTGGGACTCCATGAAAGCAGTGCTAAGAGGAAAACTTGTAGCTCTAAGGGCCTACAAAAGGAAATTGGAGAGAGCACACATTAACAACTTGACAGCACACCTGAAAGCTCTAGACAAAAATGAAGCAAATACACCCAAGAGGAGTAAGCGTCAGGAAATAATCAAACTCAGGGCTGAAATCAACCGAGTAGAAACAGAAAGAACTATACAAAATATCAACAAAACCAGGAGTTGGTTCTTTGAGAAAATCAACAAGATAGATAAACCCTTAGCCAGAGTAACCAGAGGGCACAGAGACAGTACCCAAATTAATAAAATCAGAACTGAAAAGGGAGACATAACAACAGAAACTGAGGAAATCCAAAAAATCATCAGATCCTACTACAAAGGCCTATACTCAACAAAACTGGAAAATCTGGAAGAAATGGACAATTTTCTAGACAGATACCAGGTACCAAAGTTAAATGAGGAGCAAATAAACCATGTAAACAGTCCCATAACCCCTAAAGAAATAGCAGCAGTCATTAAAAGTCTCCCCACCAAAAAAAGCCCAGGACAAGATGGTTTTAGTGCAGAATTCTATCAGACCTTCAAGGAAGACCTAATACCAATTCTCTTCAAACTATTCCACAAAATAGATACAGAAGGAACACTACCCAATTCGTTCTATGAAGCTACAATCACACTCATACCTAAACCTCACAAAGACCCAACAAAGAAAGAGAACTTCAGACCAATCTCTCTCATGAATATTGATGCAAAAATACTCAATAAAATTCTAGCACACCGAATCCAAGAACATATCAAAACATTCATTCATCATGATCAAGTGGGCTTTATCCCAGGAATGCAGGGATGGTTCAATATTCGGAAATCCATCAATGTAATCCACTATATAAACAAACTCAAAGAAAAAAAATCACATGATCATCTCATTAGATGCTGAGAAAGCATTTGAGAAAATTCAACATCCCTTCATGGTAAAAGTCTTGGAAAGATCAGGAATTCAAGGCCCATACCTAAACATAGTAAAAGCAATATACAGCAAACCAATAGCCAACATCAAACTAAATGGAGAGAAACTTGAAGCATTCCCACTAAGATCAGGGACTAGACAAGGCTGCCCACTCTCTCCCTACCTATTCAATATAGTACTGGAAGTCCTAGCCAGAGCAATTAGACAACAAATGGAAGTCAAAGGAATACAAATAGGAAAGGAAGAAGTCAAAATTTCACTATTTGCAGATGATATGATAGTATACTTAAGTGACCCCAAAAACTCCACCAGAGAACTCCTAAACCTGATCAACAACTTCAGCAAGGTGGCAGGTTATAAAATCAACTCGAACAAATCAGTAGCCTTCCTCTACATGAAAAATAAACAGGCTGAAAAAGAAATTATGGAAATGACACCCTTCACAAAAGTCACACATAATATAAAATACCTTGGTGTGAATCTAACCAAGCAAGTGAAAGATCTGTATGACAAGAACTTCAAGTCTCTGAAGAAAGAAATTGAAGAAGATCTCAGGAAATGGAAAGATCTCCCATGCTCATGGATTGGCAGGATTAATATAGTAAAAATGGCCATCTTGCCAAAAGCAATCTACAGATTCAATGCAATCCCCATTAAAATACCAACTCAATTCTTTATAGAACTAGAAAGAGAAATTCTCAAATTCATTTGGAACAACAAAAACCCAGGATAGGGAAAACCATTCTCAACAATAAAAGAACTTCTGGAGGAATCACCATCCCTGACCTCAAGCTGTACTACAGAGCAGTAGTGATAAAAATGGCCTGGTATTGGTACAGAGACAGGCAGGAAGACCAGTGGAATAGAGTTGAAGACCCAGAAATGAACCCACACACCTATGGTCATTTAATCTTTGACAAAGGAGCTAAAACCATCCAGTGGAACAAGGACAACATTTTCAACAAATGGTGCTGGCTCAACTGGAGGACAGCATGCAGAAGAATGCAAATCGATCCATTCCTATCTCCTTGTACAAAGCTCAAGTCCAAGTGGATAAAGGACCTTCACATAAAACCAGACACACTGAAACTAATAGAAGAGAAAGTGGGGAAGACCCTCGAATACCTAGGCACAGGGAAAAGGTCCTGAACAGAACACCAATGGCCTATGCTCTAAGATCAAGAATTGACAAATGGGACCTCATAAAATTGCAAAGTTTCTGTAAGGCAAAGGACACTGTCAATAGGACAAAATGGCAACCAACAGATTGGGAAAAGATCTTTACCAATCCCACATCCGATAGAGGACTAATATCCAATATATACAAAGAACTCAAGAAATTAGACTCTAGGCAACCAAATAACCCTATTAAAAATGGAGTAAGGAGCTAAACAAAGAATTCTCAACTGAGGAATTGCGAATGGCCGAGAAGCACCTAAAGAAATGTTCAGCATCCCTGGTCATCAGGGAAATGCAAATCAAAACAACCCTGAGATTCCACTTCACACCAGTCAGAATGGCTAAAATAAAAAACTCAGGTGATAGCAGATGCTGGCGAGGATGTGGAGAAAGAGGAACACTCCTCCATTGTTGGTGGGATTTCAAGATGGTGCAACCACTATGGAAAACAGTCTGGCGGTTCCTCAGAAAATTGGACATATTACTACCTGAGGACTCAGCTATACCATTCCTGGGTATATACCCAGAAGATGCTCTAACACATAACAAGGACATATGCTCCACTATGTTCATAGCAGCCTTATTTATAATAGCCAGAAACTGGAAAGAACCCAGATGCCCTTCGACAGAGGAATGGATACAAAAAATGTGGTACATTTATACAATGGAATATTACTCAGCTATTAAAAACAATGAATTTGATAAATTCTTATATAAATGGATGGAACTAGAAAATATCATCCTGAGTGAAGTAACCCAATCACAAAAGAACATACATGGTATTCACTCACTGATTATTGGATTTTAGCCCAGAAGCCTGAAATATCCAAGATTCAACTCACAGACCACATAAAGCTCATGAAGAATGATGACCAAGTAGGGGAGGCTTCAGTCCTTCTTAGAAGAAGTAACAAAATAATCAAGGGTGCAAATATGGAGACACAGTGCAGGACAGAAACTGAAGGAGGGACCGTCTACAGACCATTCCACCTGTATATCCATCCTATGTGCAGTCACCAAAGATAGAGGTTGATGTGGATGTCAGGATATACATGTTGACAGGAGCCTGATATAGCTGTTTCCTTAGAGGTCTGCAAGAGTCTGACATACTCAGAGGCAGAAGCTCACAGCTAACCATTAAACTGATCATGGGGTTCCCAATGGAGAAGATAGAGTGAAGGCTGAAGGAGTTGAGAGGATTCGCGACACCATGAGGAAAGCAACAATCCCAACCAATCAGAGCCTCCAGGGTCTAAACCACCAGCCTGGGAGCGCTTAGGGAGTGACCCATGGCTCCAGCTATATATGCAAGGGAGCTATATATAAGTGGAAGAACAGATCCTTGGTCCCACGAAGGCTGGACGTCGTGGGGGGGATACTCGAGGGTGGGGAGGTGAAGTATGGGGGAAGTGTGGTGGGGGTCACCAACGTGGAGGCAGGAGGAGGGGGGAAGGGATAGTGAGTTTCTGGGAGGGAGGGGTGAAATGGGGTAAGGAGAGAACATCTGAAATGTAAAAAAATTTCCAATAAAAAATTTCCAAAATAATCAGAAACATGGAAGCTCAAGGAAGGCACAAGTAGTCTCATGTCCTGTCCAGCAGGGCATCAAACAGTTGTCTGGTGAGGTCACCTGAAATAGAAGATGGGGTAAAACAGGCAGATACAAGAAATGACGATCTGTCTATAGTCTGATCTTATCGCAATTTTTACAAGCAGGTTATATACACAAAAAGGCAGGATGTGGGGAAGGTGATGATGCAGGATTGTAGGTTTTCAGGGGGAGTACAGATATCTTCTAGATCAGAGTGTCAGCTGGGTGAAGGTTCAGGGAACAGATCATTATGACTCTGCCTATGATTCACTTGTCCTTATCTAAGTTGGTACTATCCACCAAGTTTACATACGTACATAGGTCTATGACTAGCCTGGCAATTTTCCACCAAAGCTGTTTGTTTACAATAGTTTCTAGTCATCTGTTTCAGTGTTTTTCCACAGAGACCCAAGTCTTTGTGCTAGAAAGCATATATGTCACACCTATTGCTGATTTTAGGCCTATGGCTGATTTAGGCTTATGTGTAATAAGCAGGGCTGCCCCTGACAATTCCTCCTCTCTCCAAGTATAGAAGGACCATGGTGATTCTAATCTTGCAAAGGTTTGATAGAGTTCTGACCTCCAGTAATTAAAGGGGACCTTATAGTGGCTCCGGTCCTCCTCTCATTATTCAGTGAGGTGTGAGAGCAATACCCATCCCAATGTCTTTTTCATGGAGAGGGGATACTTTTGACCTCAACTCCTATGCCGTCAGGCTTTTCCTTCAGGGAACCCAGAAAGATATTTTTATTTTTGTATTACCTTGCTGTGCCTGGCCTTGCAGCCTAAGCAAGGTTTTAGATCTCCAGTCAGAGTGGGTTCTGGGTGGCCCTTCTCTGCTTGGTCTAGGCGCAGAAGTCCCCTCTTTTAGGTTGAGTGGAGATGTGTTTTGGGAACACCCTGGATAAAGTAACAACCTCATCTTGAGTCTTGTGGTCCTCCATAGCTAACTTATGATGTATCTGAATAGGTTTTGCTATCAAATCATCTATCTGTTGTTTCACAAAATTAGTAAGCCTATTTAAGGCTCAGGCACCAAAAGAAATAAGCAAAAGTAACCCAATTAATGGTATCAAAATGGTAGGAAGTAGGGTTGACAACCATGGAGAGTTTGAAAACCAATTCTTGTACCAGCTCTCACCTTTCTCTCTCTGTCTCTGTCCTTTTTCAAGGCTTTCTCTGACCTTTTTTATGTTCTTTTTAGCCATCCCTGTTTTATCTATGTAAAAGCAACATTCTTCTTTAAGAGCTGCACACAGTATAGAGCTATACACAGTCTTTTCTATTGTAAAATGACCCAACCCACGGGTCTTGGTTATTCGTGGGGTTCAAGGTGGACTGTCACCTGAAAGAAAACATGGGCGAGAGAGGGGACAAAAGCCAAGCACAGAACTTTGTCAAGGCTCTGTTTAATGTGGCAAGCGGTTTACAGAAATACTCCCAGGCAAGGGAGGAAGGGAAACAAGGAAAGGGGTGGGGGTCCCTTGCCCAGGGCCATCCCACCATCGCAACCAGCCTCCAGGAAATGCCAGATGTTCTTTAAGTTCCTGAGACCTGAGAACATCTTTTCTCAACCTGGTCTGACTAGGCCTCCCAAAACAGCAGGCAATTTCCTGAGGCTTTCCCAGAACAGCAGGCAGTCTCCTGAGCTTGGCTTCTGACAGAACAGGAGATTTTTTTCTTAGCAGTTTCTCATTAAGGCGATTCACAACTTTCGTTAGCTGGGATGGTGGTCCAGGGTCTCCAACATCTCCCTCTTCTCTGTACAATGGGAAGAGAAGTGGTCTAGCATGTCCCTGTCTTAGGCTCATGATTGTGCCACAAGTCCATCTCCCAGGGAGGGGTAAGCCTCCTGTCTTAGGTTATGTGGGCTGCTTCCATCCCCAGCACCACACACTCCTCTTCGGCTGCATTGGGTGTTGCCTCTGGGGAACTGGACCCTACACTATTCCTGTCATGGGGTGACTCACTGCCTCTCCCTGGGGTTGCAGTAGAATGTGACAATCACTTATTCCCTGTAGGCAGCCTGTTTATAGTTGCAAAGTCTATGACTAGCACCTGACAATGTAAGCAGCTGGCTTCCAGTGTGGCCAGTTCAGCTAAACTGGTAAACAAGTCCTTTGAGCATGTGTCGGCCTCGTGCCCCTCCCAAGCAGGCTTATGCTAATGAGGTATTGCAGCTGAACCTATCCTGAGAGAACATCATCACCCAGCCCACCTTGGGCAGTTATATAAGCAGCTCATTTCTGCTGCTTGAGAGCCCATCCCCTTCCTGGTCCAGGCCCCTGGCCATATGTCCCCCATCCATAGGCCTCGTCCAGTTCCCCTAAGTCAAGAGTTGTTCCTGGAATAAAGCTGACTGAGAAGGATTCGACCGTGTCGTGTCTTACTTGCTGGCCAAGGCGGACGCGACAATTCTCATCATCGGGAACGTTGCTGTCAGACCCAAGATTCTACAGGAGACGATGGAGTTGTAACAGGGACTCTGGGGGGGGGGTGCTCATAGGTAGTCTCCGAGGGCGCCCGCCATCGGCATGTTGGCAGTCGTCCCCTGGTTCTTCTGGTGCCAGGTGATGGTAGTGGACAGAGACCAGCTTCTGAGTAGCTGCATCGACCCATTCTTTAATGAAAGTTGTAAGTTTCTGAAAAACCCATGGCCCAAAAGAGATCAAAAGCAAAAATCCTATAAGAGGCCCTAATATGGAGGGTAACAGAGTAGTGAGCCAAGGAGAAGCAGAGAACCAATTAGTTTACCAAGCCTCATCTCTGTCTCTCTGCCTTTTTCTTTCTTCTAAGTTCTTGCAAATTTTCTCAATGCTATCTCGAACTAACCCAGTCTTATCTTTATAAAAGCAGCATTCTTCTTTTAAGGCAGCACAGAGCCCTCCTTCTTTAAAAAGCAGGAGGTCTAGGCCGAGACGATTCTGAAGCACGACCTCTGAGAGAGAAACTACAGAATCTTTGAGATCACTGAGGCCCTCCTGTAGCTCAACAATATCTCTGTCTACAGCCAGGCTTAACTGATGGAACTGTTGTTGGAAAGTAACCAGGGAGGCAATTCCTGTCCCAGCTCCGGTTGCAACAAGGCCCAGGAGCACCGCTAAGGTAATGGTGGCTACTGGTTCTCTTTTCACACGGTCTAGGCCCCCCAGAATGATCTGAGGGGTCACGTACCATAAGGTGGGGGACCAAGCAAACCAGGACACAAAAATCATTATTCTTTACTAAAAGATTGGGCACAATGAAGGGGGTAATTCTGAAAGAACAAGCAAAATAGGTCTCATTCGGAGAAACCAAAATTGAAAGGTGGTGCTTGGATGGAGGTCTCATTGCATATTGGAAGTAACTCCGGAGGGAGTCATACTCGTGTCCACAATTACAGAGCTCAACGCCCACCAATTGACTCAAAGTTTGACCCAGGGAAGCTTGAGTCTGGGAAATTCCTTCCAAGTGTAAGGGTGGACTCATTAGTATAAAAATAATCGAGGACAAAACAGCAATTTCTTCATAAAATGGAGGGCAGAGGAAAAACAGATCCAACATTCTTCATACCTGGAGGTATTAAGCATCATGGCTGAGAAGGATCTCATGAGTGGTGGGAAGTCTATGGGGAAGGGTTGCCTGGAAGGGGTAGAACCTGGGGAGGGAACAGCAGGGATGTGGTAGGATCGGGCATAGCTTTGTGGCTTTTTCCCTGGGAGATCAAAAATCTGTTTGATCCCATTCCTGCAGGATTGGCACTATTGGGCAAGGATTTAACTAACTTTAATCTAAAAATAAGGCCATAATCTGTCTCTTCTTTATATAATCGGAGTCCCCAGGAGGGAGCTCTGAAGGTCTGCAACTGATATTCTTTGCCCTTGGGCATAAAAGAGATATTAAAAAAAATTGCACCATCCTTTATGGGTGGAATTGGAGGAGCAGCCATAAGGATAATTTTCATAATTGAAGGAAGGCTTGGGACCACTGAGATTGTGATCAAATCCCAAGAGGATTTGGGTTTCCAATAAGTGTTGCCAGTGGTTTCACAGCCCCAAGAAGCACAATAGAAGTCAGACTGGTATCCGCATCGGTGGCCAAGAGACCTATCTCTATAATCTCTGGGGAAGAGATAAATACCTGCTTTTCCTTCATGGTCATAAAGATGATGAACTAAAACATTCCTGGTGCATTGGGAACTGCACCCAGGCCACGTCATTCCGGAGAACACTCCTCAGGAAGGGCTGTGGCCAGAAGGTGGAGGACACTCCCCAGTCTGCACCTGCCCCCATGGCCAGGGTGCAGAGATCTACAGTGAGATTGGGCCATGAGGGTTGAATCCCTAACGTGGAGTGGTTGAGAACTATATCTCCTGCCTCATTAATAACCTGCCAGGTAAAATTATATAGCTGGTAACCTGTTTGGTGGGACAAGGCTGCCTCCAGGGGCAGAGCAATCCCCAGAAAATCAGAAGAATTCCCACATTGTTCGCATGGTCCTGAAAGAGAGCACAAGAAGGAAATTCTCAGGAGTCCACCCTGGGTGAGGTTAAAAGGCTTAGTTAGGTGATCAGGCAGCCATCTGGCATTTTGTGCCTGGGAGTCAAAAACACAAGCATATCTTTTGCCCCAGACAAGTACTGGGTCAGGCCCCTGTCACTTGTTCAACAGGGTTCCTTCCAAAGGGCCCCTGCATAATTATGTTTAGTAGTAGGGTGCCAAAAGCGATCGGCAGCAGATTTGCCATGAGCGTCCGAATTTAGAAAATGGAGAACATTTCTAGGAGAACCCTTCTGGGGGTATAACTCCCATTCTTTCATTTTTTATTTAAAGCCAGTTTTTTAGAGTTCCTTCAAAACCAGGGCAAAAGCACTAGTAGCTGTTCTTCCCACACTCAGAGAGTTATCAAGATATTATTTTAAAGTTCCATGATACCTGTTTCACAATATCTTGTCTTTGAAGATTATAAGGAATCTTTGTAATATGAGTAATATTAAATTGTCAAGAAAACTTCTCAAATGTCTGACTGCAATAGCCAGTCCCATATTCTCTCTTAAATTGATATGGAACATCAAGCATAGAAAGAAAATGTAGGCAATAACTAATTACACTTTTAGTTGCTTCTCCTGTTAAAGGCAGTTGCAACTATAAAGCCTGAAATGGTGTCAAGTCAGATATACATGTTTTAATTTTCCAAAATCAGAAATGAGTAACATCTACTTACCATAATTGATTATGTATAAGTCTTCAAGAATTAACACCATTATGAGAAAATTGAGGATATAAGTTTTTGCAATTTGACTTGCACAATCTCTAGAAATACCAAATTATTGTCTCAAGGTATTATTATTAAACATATGTAACAATTACTAAGCAATAAGCACACCCCTTTGAAGCAGATCTCTGTAGATCTACAAAGATGTACTATCTTGTGGTAAGGCTATATAGACAAATAGATGACTTCTTAAGTTTTAATGATGATCTTATAAGAATTTCTAAAATTATATCAATGATTATTAAGCTCTTTTATAACTGGACTGCTATATTAGGCAGTTCTCTGATAGTCAAAACTGTAATGAGAACTCTGTCAGTCTCTCAAGTGTCATTAGTCAGTTGTTCTTAGACAGCAACCAGACTTTTTCTTACTCAGAGCACATTCTAAGAGGTTGTAAAACAATTAGCCAAAGGTCATTAAAAGGGAACCAAGGATTTACTATAAGTGCCAGAACAGAAGATAAAATATTGCCTGGGCCTATCTATACCAAACTTCACTAATATACATTCTCTGTTGCAAACTTCTATTTCAATTTATGATTTGACCCTTGGTGTGAACTTGTGATGAATCCTGCAACATGTGATCATGTAGTTTGAAAGATGTATAAGCACTGAGGACAAAGAGATGAGAGGCAGATACAATGGAGAGATAGAATAGAATTTTTTGCCTAAACCTACTTAGAGTAGCATATAGAATATAAGTTTCCCTTTTCTCCACTTAGGACCTTTCTACTTCTCTCCTTGGCTTTCACAGGAAACCCCTGACACCCAGAAACAAACTCTATAATAACTTCTCTGAGTATCCTCTCTTCCTGTGACCTCAAACTAGCAGACATAAGTCAGGGCCCAGCAGTTTCTGCTGAGACAGATCAAAGACTGTTTGCTTAATCTTTGCCTGTTTTTAGGATGAGGCGTTAAGTGGCAAAACTGCTCTTTCTGGCCTCAGAGGATCACAGAATGCAGGCCAACCACAGTAGTATAATAACTTAGACAAGTAAACTTTTCTTATATAGCAACTCTAAATATCGCTTTAAACAAGGTCCTACCCCCTCCCCGCGATGCTCTTCTCTCTCTGTTGCCTCAAGAAGAATTGACAAGAAGAAAGAAGGCCTATAATCTGTTTGGTATATAAATCTGCTGTGGCATTTTCCTGGGGTCCAGGAAATCCAGTGTGGGCTCTTAAATCTCTTATAAAGTTAAGGGAAAGTACATGTTTCTTAAATTAAGCTGTATTTGTAAAATTTGAGAATTAGCAATATCTAAAAAGGGAATAAATTTAAGCAATTATAAACCATGAGCTATATATATATTGGCTACAAGCATATAAAATGAAAGCTTGATTTTTTAGCATTTCAAACAGTGGCTACAGCATGTAATTCAATTAGTTGTGCTGAAGCAGGGGGAAACTTAAGAAAATGAACATGTGTTCTAATTATATATATTGTCTTCTCAATAGATGAGGCATCTGTAAATGCAGTAAACATCTTTTCTATGGGCTGCATGCAAATTTATAGGAAATACAAAAGCATGCATAGAGAAAAACTTAAACAACTTGTCTTATGGATAATGATTATCAAATTTGCCTAAAAAGTTTTTGCCATGTAATAAGCCAAATATTCTTCAATAACCAACTTAATTTCTATTTGGAATAAGGAATAGACATTTCATCTAAAATATTTTCAGGATTCTATCTTACAATCTTGTATTAACATTGCAATAGTTTCATAATAGGATGTTCAAACTTTATTTGCAGATGAAGAAAGATGAATTCACATTAATGGTTTCTCTTGCCAAAGGGCTGCTGTGAGTACATGAGTAGCAATAATGCAAACAGCCAACAATTGATCATAGTCTCTATATAATGTATCTGTTGATAACTACAGCTTACTCTACTTTCAGCAAAGCTGTTTCTCCTTTATCAGTTAATTGTCAAGGGGAATTAGGAATTGCATCTCCCTTGAGAATATCAAACAGTTTTTCTATGGTAAGCTTAAGATGAGTTTTAGCCAATTAATATCTCTTAACAACTTTAAAATCATTAAAAGTAAATCTTTTCTTTTGTATGTACACCTGCAAGCCAGAAGAGGGCACTAGATCCCACTACAAATGGTTGTGAGCACCATGTGGTTGCTGTGAATTGAACTTTTTTGGAATTTTCTGTGCCACAATCTGCTTAAAATATAACTGAGTTCTCAAATATTGAAAAGATATCGCCTTTGAATCTTTTTTTTTTTTTTTTGGAGCGACAAGCACTTTAAAATGTTAAAACTTTTTTATTAGAGCAAAGACTTGTAGAAAAACTCTTTTTGAGAGATCAGCTAATAAAGTACACAATGAATAATATACACTGAAGGATTTAAATGTTTAACCTCTTGTATTAAAGCAACAACAATATATATATATATATATAATATATAATATTCATAAATATCATGAATTTGGGCCTGAGGCTAACACCTCCTCCCTCAAGGAACAAGCAAGGCAATCAACAAATTCTGGAAAATACCTTTCTAGGGGCTGGTTAGGACAAAAGGAATGTCTGTCACACTAGCTCCTTGGGCCTGAGGATAACACCTCTTCCCCCAAGGAACAAGCAAGGCAATCAACAAAATTTGGAAAACACCTTTCTAGACGCTGGTTAGGACAAAAGGAATGTCTGTCACACCAGCCTCTGCAGAGCCCAGTCTGAATTGTTTTAATTTAAATGTAAATGTTTTTAATCTCAGCCTGTTTTCTGAGGTCTGGTGCAAAGATTACCTTTTTTGTAGGCCTGCACTGTATCACAGCTGTTTAAAATATTTTTATTTAACTCTACCTGCTCTATTTTCTTTTTTATAAACATGGGTGAATTAAAAAAATCTCAAACTCACGATGAACTGCCAACTGCAGCCAATGGAATACTGGTTGTTTAACTATATTTTTAAGTCTCTTTTGCAACATTAAAGTATAACCATGATTTTGAGAAACAAACTCAAAAGCAAAAACAATGTAAACAATCTATTTTCTCTAAAATCAACACCAAGTGCACTACTTTCATGTTACAGAAGTTTGGCTGTCCGCTCTTATGTGCAGCTTTTAATAACTCTTAAAGAGTCATTGTTTTAAATCTTATCTTTTATACATCTGGTTTCTGAATGACTCTAATCTTGAGTTACCATTTTAAGCCAACTTTCTGTTACCAAGGTTGCAAATTTTTAATCAAACCCAGTAACTTATAGGCAATAATCTATAACCAAGACATGCAGAACATTTTTATACTTTTAAAACCAGTCAGAAACAAATGAAGTAAATGCACATCTTATATACTTTTATCTAAACAAAATTCTTACTTTTCCTAGCTGTAATTTTAAGAGAAAAGCACCTTGTCACCTGCTGAACCCAATAATCATAGCCACATATTTTCTAGGAGAAATGAACCATCAGCTCCTTACCATAGAACCAAAAACAACCCTTACAATCTTTAAGAGCAGCTTTTACATCGATGAGACTATGGCAGGGCTTCTCTATGCTAGACTCCTAACCACAGGTGCAGGGCTCCAAAGGCCAATTGCAAACTGCATTTTTACTTTTACTTTTTTCTTTGAAACTAGTTAAAAACTGAATCAAGGGCTTAACAACCAGCAGATAAAGTTTTAACCATTTTTCTTTTACACATGAAAAACAGAACAGCATTTAAGCAACGAAACAAAAGCAGACAATTGACACACATTGGACAGATTGGAGCTCCAATGACAGACAATAGACAGAGAAAACAGAACTGAGAATCTTTCCTGTACGAGCCAGAGAAAAATGCAGGATGTCTCCTGATTTTCTGCTGCTCCTAGGAGGGCTCTAAGATAGCCTTTTCCTCTTCTTTTGTTAACATTGCTGGAGAGTGGACAACTCCTTTAGCCCTTTTTCTCCCTCATCTTAAAAATCTTTCTATTTTACCCTGACTCCCCTCTCTCTGAGTGAGGCCTTAAGGCCTTTAATAAATTTTTCTTCCTTAGACAATGGCCCAAGTTAAGGGACAGCAATGACTTACCTCTCCTCTGGCCTCCGCTGGCGACGGAGGTCTTCGAGACTCAATAATGGTTTTTCTGCTTACTTCACTTCTGTTGAAGCTGTCCAATGAGGGTCCATACCTGTAGCTCCACATGGGCACCACCTGACCTGACCCGCGGGTCTTGGTTATTCGTGGGGTTCAAGGTGGACCGTCACCTGAAAGAAAACATGGGAGAGAGAGGGAACGAAAGCCAAGCACAGAACTTTGTCAAGGCTCTGTTTAATGTGGCAAGTGGTTTACAGCAATATTCCCAGGCAAGGAGGAGGGGAAACCAGAAAGGGGAGGGGGTCACTTGCCCAGGGCCATTCCACCGTTGCAACCACCTCCAGGAAATGCCAGATGTTCTTTAAGTTCCTGAGACCTGAGAACACTTTTCTCAACCTGGTACTGACTAGGCCTCCCAAAACAGCAGGCAATTTCCTGAGGCTTTCCCAGAACAGCAGGCAGTCTCCTGAGCTTGGCTTCTGACAAACAGGAGATTTTTTCTTAGCAGTTTCTCATAAAGGCGATTCACAACTTTCGTTAGCTGGATGGTGGTCCAGGTTCCAAACAGTAAAAGGGTAAATCAAGTCCAATAAAGTCCTTTGCAATTTTTGGAGATCACTTGAGACAGCAAAACGAGGGATTTCTTCAGATTAGTGATGTTAATCTCTAGCTGTTGATGTCCTTGTCAAGGGCCCATCGAAGATCTAAGTAGTGTAAGTCTGGAGGCCAGCATCTGGATTAGAACTTCCAACAGCAAACACCACGGGTGATTCATTTTTACCTGGAAAGGAAAAAGAAGGGTAATCTCAGGGAGATTTCTCTTCCCTGGATGTCAATTGTTATTCATCTTATGTATAATTGGGCCTGTCTTTGTAGGGGTATCTATTTATTTCATTAATCGTTTTGGCAACCATTTAGCTGTGCCTTCTTTGGTCTCTAACAGGCATATCAATCCTCGGCCCCATATAAGAACTAGGTCTGGGCCATTATATTTGAAAGTAAGAGGGTCCTTCCACATAACTGTGGCATAGTTTTTTATTGGTCTCAGCAATAAAGGCAGTCAGCAGCAGATTTGCCATGAGCTTTCAAATTTAGAAAATTGAGAACGAACAAGGCATGATGGAGAGTGTTTCTAGAAGACTCCTTCTGGGGTGTAGCTCCCCCTCTTTTGTTTTTAAAAGCCAATTTTTTAGAGTTCTTAGTAAAATCAGGGCAGAAGTGCCAGCAGTCGCTTCTCCCACACTCAGAAATTCATGAAGACCCTATTTTAAAGTTCCACAATATCTGTTCTACAATATTTTGTCCTTGAGGATTAAAAGGAATTCCAGTAACATGAGTAATACCAAATTGTCAACATAACATCTCAAATGTCTGACTGTAACATTCAGTTTTGTTTATTTTAATATGATATGGAACACCAAGCATAAAAAGATAATATAGGCAATAACTTATTGTACTTTTGATTGTTTTTCTTGTTAAGTAATTGTAGCTAGAATTCTTAAAAAGGTGTTAAATCACATATACATATTTTAATTTTTTAAAATGAAAAATGAGTAACATCTACTTACCATAATTCATTAGGTATAAGTCCTCAAGTATTAACACCATTATGAAAAAATTGAGGACACTAAAAACAAATTTTGTAATTTGACTTATACACTTTCTAAAAATATCAAATTGTTGTCTCAAGCTATTATTATTAAACATATGTAATCATCACTAAGCAACAGCACACCTCTTTGGAGCAGATCTCTGTAGATCTACAAATACGTACTATCTTGTGGTGATATTATATAATAGATAACTTTTTAAATCTTAATGATGATCTTATAGAAATTTTTTAAAAATTATATCTATGATTATTCAGCTTTTTTTAATGAGTACTGTTATTAGGCCTTTTCCTGATAGTTAAAACTGTAATAAGAATTCTGTCAGTTTCTCAAGTATCATCAGTCAATTATTTTTAGATAATAATCAGACTTTTTCCCACTCAGAGTGCATTCTAAAAGGATATAAAACAATTTGTCAAATATCATTAAAAGGGAACCAACAATTTACTATAGGTGTTAGGACAGAAAATAAAAAATATTGTCTGGGCTTATCCACACAAATTTTCACTGATAACACAGTTATAGTTTTAAACCTTCAATGAACCTGTGGAGCCAGACAGGTAATGGATGTTTAACCACACAATCACTTCCAACAAATATGTCCTCAATAAACATTCTTCATTATAAACCTTTATTTCAATTTAATTTTTGGTATAAACTGGTAATGAATTTTGTAACATGCAATTGCACATTTTAAAAAAATATATGAATATTGAGGACAAAAGGATAAGAGGGCAAATGTAATGGAGAGATAAAGCAAAACTTTTTGTCTTTTTCCCACTTAGGATAGCATATAAAAAGAGCCTTTTTCTCTTTCTCAAATAAAATAGAAGCTTTCTTTGTACTTTTTCTTTAGATAGCTTTCATAGGAAACTATTTTACACTTAATAATAAATTCTTAAATAACTTTTTTAAAGTGGCCTCAGACTAGCAGGCATAAGTCAGAGCCCAGCAGTTTTTTCTGAGACAAAACAAAAGGTATTTACTTAATCTTTGGCTGTTTTTAGAATGAGGTGTTAAGTGCCAAAAACCTACAGTTTCTGGCCTCAGGGACCACAAAAGGCAGATCAGCTACAGTGGCACAGCAATCTAGATAGTCAAACTTTTATTATATAGTAACCCCAAATGTAAAGAATAAAATTGTATGGCCAATCATTTTTGTAAGGTCTGTAATCTATCTGATATACAAATTTGTTATGGCATTTTCCTGGCATCCAGGCAATCCAATAAGAGCCCTTAAATGTCTTATAAAATTAAGGAAAATACACATTTCTTAAATTGGGCTATATTTGTAAAATTTGAAAATTAGTAATATCTAAATAAGAAACAATTTTAAACAATTATAAACTACAAGCCATATACTGGCTATGAGTATACCAACTGAAAGCTTAATTTTTGTATTTTAAATAGTGGCTACAGCACACAATTCAATCATCTTTGTTGAAGTAGGGGAAACTCAAGAGAGTAAATATGTAATCTAATTATGTATATTGTCTTCTCATTAAACGAGCTGTCTATTAATACAGTAAACACACCTTTTATGGGCTATATATATAAATTCATAAAGAAATACAAGAGCATGTATAGAGAAATGCTGTAACAAATTGATCATGTATTAGGCCAAATATCAATATTTTTTAATAACCAATTATATTATTATTTGGGATAAGAAATATTTCATTAAGTTCTTTCTTAAGATACCTTTGTGATCTTGATCTATAATTTTGTATTAACACAGCAACAGCTTCAAAACAGGATGTTAAAACTTCTTTTGGAAATAAAAAAATATAAATCCATATTAATAATCTCTTTTATCAAAGGACTGTTATAAAACAGCCAACAACTAATTAATCTATATATCTATTAATAATAGCTTTTTCTATTTTCTGGAAAATTATTCTTCTATTAGCCAATTGTAGAAAGAAATTAGGGTTTGTATCTCTCTTGAGAACATTAAACAGAGACTTAAATTATTTTGTGGAGAATTTAAAATAAGGTCTTAGCCAATTAGCATCTCCTAGAAACCTTTGAAAATAATTTTAAATAAGTAAACTATCTTTTCTTATTTGAATTTTTTGTGTCACAATTTATTTAGGAATATAGCCGATGTCTCAGACATTGAAAAATATGGTCTTTGGATGTTTTTTGGAGCAACAAGCACTCTCTAAAATGTTAAAGCTCATTGTATGATAGCACAGGCTTGTGTTAAAACTCCTTGAGAAGGATCAACTAATAAGCCAATTGTGTAACAAAAGGAAGATATTCATCAGGGCCTTGTTTGATCCCCAAGAAAACTCTTACTGACATCTCTTTTATATATCTGGTTTTTGAATGACTCTAACTCGGAATTACCAGTTTTAATTTAGTTTTTTATTACCAAAATTATAAATTTGTAATCGTATCCAATAATATATAACCAGGATATATAAAGCATACTTACATATATTTTTAAACCAATTAAGAATAAGAATAAATGTAAATCTAAACAAAATTTTCTTACCTTTTTAGCTGTAATTTAAGAGAAAAGCACCCTTTCACTTATTAAACTGGGAGATACCACTATCAACTCTCTTACTACAGAAGCCAAAAATAAACTGTTGGCCTCTTTCCAATAGCCCTTATGAAAACAGTTAACTCTTCCCAAGGTTCTTTCTGCTGGTGCCCCTCTTCTAGCCACAGAGCAGGGTAAATTATCAGTTTTTGCTATGTAAATTGAGACTGCCTCTCAAGCAAGTTTCAAACTAAATGAAGCAAGCAGTTTTAACCAGTTTTTCTATTGAACAAGAAACATAGAACAACCAATCATTCAAACAAAACAGACAGACAATTGACACACATGGACAATATTGGCGTGCCAATGACAGACAATAGACAGAAAAAGCAGAACTGAGAATCTCCCCAATGAGATTCAGAGAGACTAGGGCATCCCCCAATCATCTGTTGCTCACAAGAGGGCTCTGTAATAAGCATTTGCTTTTCTTTTGTTAACACACCAGAGAGTGGGCAACTTCTTTCTCTTTCGCCTTTGCTCTCTCTCTCATTTTCAAGGTTCAACTTCTTATTTCCTTCTTAGGAGGTATAACATTTTTTATTAATAGTCCTCTCTTGGGAGAACAACACTAATGAAAGCAAAGACTTTTTTAAAGATCCTTTTTTCTTAACCCTAGTTCCCCATATTCTGAAGATAGGCTCCTGGAGCTGTGTCACAAAGAGTGACTGCTTAGAAAATGTTTGTCCCATGCTTTGTCTTTAACCCTAATTCCTTGTGTCCTGAGTTGACTCACTCCTTGAGTCCTGTCACGAATAGTGACTGCTAAAATACCTGTCCCAATACCCTCTACCTCAGAGCCTCATCACTCTGATCCTCCCCAGGATTGTCCCACAGTTGAGTGGACTGTGGTATTCTTCTGAATTGAGGCTGCTCTCAGGTGGACCTTGGGAGTCATCCTCTTGGGTGCTCCTGAGAAATTCCTAGAGCAAAGCCTCTGGGAGTCACTCTAAAAAGTGCTCTGAGATTCAAGTGCCTTCATGCACTTTGGGAAGTCACCCTCAATGCTCCTGAAAAACTGGTAGACCTACCTCACTCTGAAGAGTCTGCATCCTACCTTCTGCGATCTTCTCAAGCCCCTGAACCCTGGGGGTGGGGGGAACATCTCCTGTTCAAGCCCCACAATGCTGGGTGCCAAAATGTCCTGACCAGCAGGGCATTAAACAGGGGTCCGGGGAGGTCACCTGAAAGAGAAGATGAGGTAAAACAGGCAGACACAAGAAATGATGATCTGTCTATAGTCTGATCAATCACAATTTTTACTCTTTCACAAACAGATAATATACACAAAAAGGCAGGTGTGGGGAAGGGGATGATGCAGGAGTGTAGGTGTTCAGGGGCGTACAGATATCATCTAGAACAGAGTGTCAGCTGGGTGAAGGTTCAGGGACAGATCACCATGACTCCGCCTATGATTCACTTGTCCTTATCTAAGTTGTACTATCCACCAAGGTTACATATCTACATAGGTCTATGACTAGCCTGGCAATTTTCTACCACAGCTGCTTGTTTACAATAGCTTATAGTCATTTGTTTCAGTGTTTTTCCATAGAGACCCAAGACTTTGTGCTAGAAAACATGTATGACAGGCCTATTGCTGATTTTAGGCTTATGGCTGATTTAGGCCTATGTGTATAAGCAGGGCTGCTCCTGACAGTCTCACAGTTAAGCAGATGAATTATGCATTAGAAATTTAGTTTGTATCATTTTGCA
Source organism: Mastomys natalensis (assembly GCA_021653895.1). Lineage (NCBI taxonomy): Eukaryota > Metazoa > Chordata > Mammalia > Rodentia > Muridae > Mastomys > Mastomys natalensis. The sequence goes on along the minus strand of JAJTUV010002825.1, from coordinate 45,610 downwards.
TGAGGGGAAAATTAGCAAGTTTGGGTTGACTAGATTGTGCCTGTTCCAACTTGCAGGTGTGCCAAGGAAGCTAACAAAATGTTTGGGCACAGCTTTACCAGGAGATCTGTCATCCAACAGAGTAGAGTAAACTCAACAGGTAAAATGTTCCAGTGGAATGCCACATGTCCTGGCTCTCCAGTGTGAACTTGTCACTGACAGCCACTAAAATTACAGGCTGCTGAGATGCTTGAAAGTCATGTGAAGGATCTTTCTAGGCTCAGATTCTACCTGGCTCTGCCACTTCCATCTGCATAAGGTCCTGAAATTACTTAATTTTTGTAAGATGTCTGTTAATTTTAATTTCAATTTATTTTTCTGAATTAATTACCAAATTTACTTTGTCATCCATAAATTGGGTGGTGTAATTTCCAGAGGATTTCAGAAGTGATCCATTGTCTGCATCTTGAAAGGTAGTGAGTGATGTTCTAACTTTAAATATAAACATATATACTTAATTTTGTTTCTGTTGATTATATACTGTAAAAAGAATACTGTTGATATGCTGGCTTCTATAGTGTGAATACTTAGAATTTCTGAGAGCATTTGAAAAAGAAATGGGTTGTGTGTTCAAACCTCACCAACAGAGGGCTCCTTGCTGACCTTTATTGACTAGAATTGTCTTAAGAGCCTTTCCATTCCTGGTTAACTTCACAAATTGTGTCAGCCCTTAGCTTCTCTCTGCCTGGTAGGAGCAGTCACCTGAGTCACTGTGGTGATACAGTTGCAGGAAAAAAGATTGTTAATAAACAGTGAACATGGTCCTAATGGACATGGTATTTGTGTTCATTAATCATTTCTATGTTCTAGTCATTGAATAAATATTCCTTATAATTTTCTAAAACTAGAAAAGCACAAAAATATAGTAGAGGAAGATCAGATCTGTTTAGCAGCAAAGCCCAGCCTCTCAGGAGTCATCACTGGGTGATGAGGGAAGCAGGTTGTCCTGTAACACTGACTGTGTGGGGTCCAAGTTGATGGCTGGAATCTGTGCCATGCTGCTATTCTGGGGTACCTTTCCGCTGTTTCTGGAGGCTTAATTAGAAACATCAGGTAACATTTCCACTGGCAGTCTGAGCCTAATGACACAGCCACCAGGCTTTAATATTTAAAAATATGATTTTTACACAGTCTTTCAGAAATAGCTGCCATCCCTCAGTCCAAAGACTCTTCATGGTTTGCCCATCACATTCCCACACTTCATTTATTTCAAGCATCTCTGGAAACTGTGCCATCATCTGCAGGGTTATGATTTGGCCTTTGCTTGTATACTAGCCATTTCTCACCAATGCAACTTTCTAGGTTTAATTTAGGATTGGGCCAAAGGTAGACATCCTGACTAAGTAACCTCAAACTCAAACCATTGACCAGTGTCACCTACAAACCCCTTTAGTTTTAGGATAATATAGGTGATGCTTGTTCATGATTTCAGTAACTGTGGAATGACACAAAGGCTAAAGCCAGGGTTTCTTTGATTTAGGCTGTACAGGGAGTTTCCATTTTTCAGCCCCTAGCAGACACAGCCTTCACTATCAACTTGAATTGAAGACTGCTGAGATTCTACTTGTCATTTCTTGTTCCATACATGATTCTTTTCCTAATATGGCCAAATGCCTTCATTTCTTTCCCCAGTGTATCCTCTTCTAATGGGATCTGTTTCAGAAATCAGTGACCTTTCCTGGTGCTGGGAACACTATATACAGAATTTCATGTCTCTTGAAAGTAGCCTGTTTTGTTACAATGTGCAAAATGCAACCACAGCACATGGTAGAATAGATTATCCCAGGTTTGTCACAGCTTAGTATCTCCTGCCCACTCTTTAGACAAGTGTCCCTTCATTCTGCAGATCAGGGAGTGTGGGTCCTCTCTCCTGGTCTCCTAATGTGTGCTCAGCCAGGAAAGTGTGAGCTGCTCTGGCTTAGCTTTGAAAGACAGACTAGAGAATTCTTTGTGGCTTGTATCTGAGGAGACTTTATACAGAATTGTATGGTCCAGGAAATTTGGAGATAGTAAGTTGCCTAGAGAAATGGCGTCTGTGTCTTTCCTGGTATGATAGAGTTTGTGATGTCCAGCAATCATGTCACTGTAAGTTTTACTTTGCTACTGTGGAATTCTACCCCCAGAAAGATAAGGTTTCCCAATGCTTTCCAAGCCAGAATCCTGAAGCTATGATGTTGAGAATATCACTGAGAAGTCAGTCACAGCCTCTGTGCCTGCCTGACTTTCCTAAGAGCTTCAGGTTTGCAGGGCTGAGGTTTCTGAAATGACCCTGACACTAGCACAGCCTGCACCTACTCTGCAGAGCTGATAGTACACTGCCTGGGCAGTGTGACAGGCAATTGATGTGTTTGTTCATAAAAATAAAGTTCTTTTTTGTTTCCTTTCTCTTTTCTTTGTTCCTGTTTCTCATTCCGTTTCTTTTTTTATTAATCTTTTTTTTTTAGTTTCTTTTCTGATTAGCTCAATGTAGTTATATAAAATTGCAAATATCCATAAACAACATGAGAGAAAGCATTTTAGAATTCTTATACTTCTTAATCAGGTAGTGCCAACAAGCATATGATGCCAGCTACTACTTTAAACTCTAAAAATGTTTCCCTTTCATGAAAGAAGGGTATAAAATATGCTCCTGCTGCTCAATTCACACAGATCACTAAACAACATCCGGCATGTGTGCTCATGGTGACATTTGTCTCATAAAGCAACTGCCATTTTGCTTTATCACTGGGACACAGAACTATCTCTTGCTCTCCACTATGGTGTTCTGATTCTTGTGACTCGGACTTGGAAAACAAACCATAAGATTATAAAGAACTTCATAATAAAATGTGAATAATTAAGCACAATCCATTTATCATATATATATATATATATAGTTATATATTACTATATAAGCTATCTAGAACACATGATCCATAACCTTATAAAGAATTAACCCTTTCTAACCATGCTACAAAATTTTTATTTCAGCGAATCAGATTTGTTAAATGTTTTTACCAATTAACTGCCTCAGTTCTCAGGCCTGATCCTGTACCCTGTACTTGTGAATTTGATCCATATACCTCTTGTTAATATCTTCCATTACAGTATCATATGATGTAAAATAGTTTAAAAAGTTTCACCTACTACCTTGACATTTAATGATAAATTTTCACTCTATAACAGGAATTTGTTTACAAAATAACATGCCCCATAAGCCTGGTGTCTGTGCTATATTGTTTCATGTTAACTTGACAGAAGCTAGAGTTATTTTAGAAGAGGGAACCTCAAGAGAGAAAATGCAGCCACCAGACTGACTCATGGCCAAGCACCTGATGCATTTTCTTGATTGATGATTGATTTGATATGGGAGGGTCCAGCTCACTGTGGACATTTCCACATCTGGGATGGTAGTCCTAGGTACCATGAGAATGTAGATAGAGCAAGCTTTAAGGAACAATGTGGTAAACAACATTAATCCATGACTTCTCCATCAAGTTCTTGCCTTCAGGCTCTTATCTTGAATTCTGTCCCCAGCTTCCCTGGATGAAAAACTGGAAGCTTTATGGTGAAATAGTCCCTTTTCTCCCCAATTTGCTTTTTATCATGGTATTTAATCACAGAAACAGAAGGCCTAACCAGGACAGAAATTAGTATTAGGGTATGGGGAATTCCTGTGACAGACATGACCATGTATTTTGGAAAATTGTGGAAGAACTTGGAACATTGGGCTGTATATTACATAGAATGCTGTTATCTTAGTGGAATATTCTGTGTGGTCTTAGAATATAGCGCTGATACCAGTGCTGTCTGTCTCAGACAGATGATGGAGGCTGTCTTATGACGTTCTAGAGGGAACTTCAAGAGTCCCTTAAAGATTCTAGGAGGGTCATTCATATTTTAAGTTAAGAACCACTAAAGTGAAACATTTGCCTTGCAGGAACAATTAAAAATCTTATGTTGGGCTCAACACACAGAAACAATTGTCCAGATATTGCTGAGGCTGCATCTTATACTTGCAGCAGAGTTGGTAGCTTAAGAGTCTCTTAGGTGGTAGTGGATCTGAAGGCAGGAAGGGATCAGGGAGTGACACTCTGGCTTGGCACCTTGTGGCAAGGTTAGAGTCCCTGATGAGAGATAAGGAGAGGCTACCAATGAAGCTTCAGCCCATTTGAAGTGCAGATCTAAGCAATCTGAGATGTCAGTATCACAGCACATCTATCAAGAACAGCAGTAGCTGCAGTGGGGTAAGGCTCATTTGAGTCTAGGAGACAAGATATGTGTGCTGTGGACGGCTTTCCCAGCACTGTGTGGGAGCCCAGAGGATGGTTAGTAAGTCCTGAAAGGCTGGCACACTTTGATACTGTTGGACTTTGTTGAATTTGATTGTGAGTGTGTCCTGGTTCTTCCTTTTAGGAACAAGAAAATATTTTAAGTTATTTGTTTTACTGGGGCCTGTAATTAAGAGGCTAAACTTTTAAAGTGATTTTGGAGTTTTACGGAGACTTTAGAGTTTTGCAGACTATATGTATTTTAGAGAAACTTTGAAAATGTTAGAAAAAAACAGATAGGTTAGAGACTGAAAATTTTGGAGAGGCTTTGCATGTTGAAAGAGGTGTGCATATTTAAAAGAGATTGAACTTTTAAAATGTGCAACTTTTATATTGTGATGTTTATAGTACTATGATATATTGAGAACAAGAAAATGAGACAGACATGGTTATTGTTTAACAGTCATGTTTTTGTGTGTCAACATGACAAGGGGGTCACCTTGCCAGATGTTTTGGTTTATTTGCTTCTTTGTTTTGACACAAGGTAAATTATTTGGGAAGAGAAAAGGGAACTTCAGTTCAGATAATTCCCCCATCAGATTGACATATGGGCATATTTGTAGTAAATTTTCTAAGATGTTGATCTATGTGAGAGGGCCCAGCTCAGTGTGAGTGTAGACTCTGTGCTGGTGGATACTTAAGAATACAGACCAGGAAATCAATGAAGCACAAAGCCAGTAAATAGCACTCTTCCATGATTGTGAATCAGTTCCTGCCTATAAGTATCTTCCTTAAGTTCTTCCCACAATAACACTAGATAATGCATTATTAGCCGTAATCTGAAATGAAGGCTTGCCTCCCAAGGTGGGTTTGGCCATGGTATTTTAGTAAGTTAGTGTCTAATCAAGAAACTGCAACAATTCAACAAAATATACAGGACATTGATGAAAATGAAACTGTAGTTGTCATATCAGGACTCTAGAGAATTATCAAACCTCAATTTATGGAAAGAGGGAATGTAGACACCTACAGTGCCTCTCTTTCAAGACTGAGTTGGAATAACCCCAACTATTTTAATTGTAGTTCTCTTTTCTTCTGACTTCACATCCTGAAGGAAGACATGGAATATGCTCCTGCTGACATTTACCCACTTTGCTCTTCTCTTGGGGGATGTTCTGCATTGAGATTAGAAACATGGAAGATGCCCTTACAGAGTATCCCAGAAAGACTGAGTAGTCCATGAGAGTTCTCTGGAAAGGAGTCCACTCCAATGTTCTGCTGTTTTATAATTTTTTAATCTTTGATCTTCTATTTCTGGCAGGGATGAACTGACCAGTCACTATGTATTGCATTAACTCTTCCAGAGCACAAATATACAGCACTGCATGAGAGAACCAGCAGTCAACACATCCACAGAGATCATCTTGTGCTGGAACATTGCCATGTTTTGGTGTGTACACAGTATGATCTTATGTATCCAGTGTCCACCTGACACAGGCATATGGTTGTGTATATGATCAGGAGGAGGTGACTGGAGCTCAGCCTAAGAGTGTTCAAGGTCACAGTTTGAGGAAATAGCAGATTGTGGGTGGAAAAGGAAACTTCTAGATTCAGAGATTACAATTCCCAACATTTGCTATATAAATATATTAAGAAAGTCAGTTGTAAAAATAGAGTAAAAATAGCCCCAAATATTGTAAGTGCATGCACAATCCATGACACATCTTTCATTTCGAAGGACTGATTCTTTCATATGATCCTTCTCATTAAAACTCACCCAAAATAGTAAAACTCTGACTGTAATGTTTCTGGCACTTGAGGTGTTGTGCAAGAAAACCATTAAGATGCTGTTCCTTCTTGAGTAAAACCCACATATGCTAAATAGAAAAGACACAATCTATGTGGTGTGCAGTATTTAATGTTGAAGGAGCTCACACACTAACACAGCCACCATGGAACACAGAGTCCAGTCATGGATCAGCTTAGGACAGGTCTGTGGGGTGTGAGGTGGAGCTGAGGTTTTCAGTAGAATAAGTGTGTATGGAAAACTGTGTGTTTTCCTGAGGGTAGAAGAGTGGTATGGAAGTGATGCTTGTGGTTTACTTCAGGATGAGGCACTGTTCCACATTTTTCTCAGCTTCTGTTCTCACATATGATGGATAAAAACATCATACTCCATACCGATTCTAACATAAGAAACACCTTTTTCTCCAAAATTGGCATTGGGATCGCAGCCAACAGCTTCCTTCTACTCTTCCACATCCTCAAGTTCAATTGTGGGCACAGGCCCCGACTCACTAAGCTGCCCATTTGTGTCTTGTCCCTAATCCACCTACTGATGCTACTGGTCATGGCACTTATAGCCACAGACATTTTTATTTCTTGGAGGGGATGGGATGACATCACATGTAAATTCCTTGTCTACTTGCACATAAATTTGAGGGGCCTCTCCCTTTGTACTGCCAGCCTATTGAGTGTCCTCCCAGAAGCTCCTGTTTAGAAAAGTTCAAGAACAAATCCCTCCATAACATCTCATGTGCCATTCTTTTGCTGAGTCTCCTCAATATGTTAATTAACAGTCATCTCTTGGTATCAATCATTGCCATCCTCAATTTGACCACAAATGACTTTATTTATGTTACTCAGTCCTGCTCTATTCTACCCTTGACTTACCTCATGCAAAGCATAATTACTACACTGCTGGCCATCAGGGACATCTTTCTTATTAGTCTCATGGTCCTGTCTACTTGGTACATGGTGGCTCTCTTGTGCAGGCACAGAAAACAGACCCAACATCTACAAGGTATCAGCCTTTCCCCCAAAGCATCCCCAGAGCAAAAGGCCACCCAGAACATTCTAGTGCTCATGAGCTTCTTTGTGCTGATGTCCATCTTAAACAGCATTGTCAATTGCTCAAGACCTATGGTCCTCAGTTATCCAACATATTACTCTATCCAACTGTTTGTTGTGCACATCTATGCCACAGTCATCCCTTTTGTGATTATGAGCAGTTAAAAACATATCATTAACTTTTTGAGGTCCATGTGTGATAAATGTTTAAGTTTTCATTGACAGGCAAAATCCTTTAAGAGAAGCCAATGTGCTGGCATCAGAACTGTCAATCAGGGCATGCTGTCTGTGTGCTTTGCCAGATGTGAAATATGGGGTGGTTTTTCTGTTAAAATGATTTACTTTGGCCAACATGATGGTTAACATGTAACAGAAGATTAAATCACAAATTCTTTGAGATATGACAATTATGGTTTTTATTTTATTTTATTTCTAAATGAGTCTTTAAGGGATCCCTGTGAGGTAGTTCTTGTCCATCTTGTTCTTAAATATCCTATACTGTTTGTAAATATGTCACTACTTCAAATACAAATTGATATTTAAATTTTTCTGTTATATGTATTTTGACAAATAAAGATTTCTTGCCATAAGTAGTCCTATGATCCAGAAATAAAATGAATTAAACAAATAATTTCCTTTTTGATTTTTTTTTATTGGATATTTTATTTACATTTCAGATGTTCTCCCCTTACCCCATTTCCCCTTCCCTCTCAGGAATCCCCTATCCCATTCCCCTTCCTCCTGCTTCTATGTGGGTGTGCCCAAACCTTACCTCCCCACTCTAGAATTGCCCCACACAGAGCGTCCAGCCTTCATGGGAATCCAGGATCTCTTCTCCCACCTATACCTCCCTTGCATATATGGCTGGAGTCATGGGTTCCTCCCTAAGTGATCCCAGGCTGGTGGTTTAGACTCCGGGGGCTCTGGTTGTTTGGTATTGCTGTTCTCCTCATGGGGTCACGAACCCTTTCAACTCCTTCAGTCTTCGCTCTAACTCCTCCATTGCGAACCCATTGATTAGTTTAATGGTTAGCTGTGAGCATCTGACTCTGGATATGTCAGACTCGTGCAGACCTCTAAGGAAACAGCTATGTCAGGCAACTGTCAGCATGTACTTCCTGACATCCACATCAGCATCTACCTTTGGTGACTGCACATGGAATGGATACCCAGGTGGAATGGTCTGCAGACAGCCCCTCCTTCAGTTTCTGTCCTGCACTTTGTATCAATATTGTTCCCTTGAGTATTTTGTTACACCTTCTAAGAAGGACCAAAGCCCCCCCACTTGGTCTTCATTCTTCATGAACTTTATGTGGTCTGTGAGTTGAATCATTTCAAGCTTCTGGGCTAAAATCCAATAATCAGTGAGTGAATACCATGTGTGTTCTTTTGTGATTGGGTTACTTCACTCAGGATGATATTTTCTAGTTCCATCCATTTACATAAGAATTTCTCAAATTCATTGTTTTTAATAGCTGAGTAATATTCCATTGTGTAAATGTACCACATTTTGGTATCCATTCCTCTGTTGACGGACATCTGGGTTCTTTCCAGCTTCTGGCTATTATAAATAAAGCTTCTATGAACATAGTGGAGGATATGTCTTTGTTATGTGTTAGAGCATCTTCTGGGTATATGCCCAGGAGTGGTATAGCTGGGTCCTCAGGTAATGATATGTCCAATTTTCTGAGGAACTGCCAGATTGTTTTCTAGACTAGTTGCACCACCTTGCAATCCCACCAACAATGGAGGAGTGTTCCTCTTTCTCCACATCCTCGACAGCATCTACTATCACATGAGTTTTTGATCTTAGCCATTCTGACTGGTGTGAGGTGGAATCTCAGTGTTGTTTTGATTTGCATTTCCCTGATGATCAAGAATGCTGAACATTTCTTTAGGTGCTTCTTGGCCATTCACATTTCCTCAATTGAGAATTCTTTGTTTAACTCGATACCCCATTTTTAATAGGGTTATTTGGTTGTCTAGAGTCTAATTTCTTGAGTTCTTTGTATATATTGGATATTAGTCCTCTATCGGATGTGGGATTGGTAAAGATCTTTTTCCAATCTGCTGGTTGCCATTTTGTCCTATTGACAGTGTCCTTTGCCTTACAGAAACTTTGCAATTTTATGAGGTCCCATTTGTCAATTCTTGATCTTAGAGCATAGGCCATTGGTGTTCTGTTCAGGAACTTTTCCCCTGTGCCTAGGTATTCGAGGGTCTTCCCCACCTTCTCTTCTATTAGTTTCAGTTTGTCTGGTTTTATGTGAAGGTCCTTTATCCACTTGGACTTGATCTTTGTACAAGGAGATAAGAATGGATCGATTTGCATTCTTTTGCATGCTGTCCTCCAGTTGAACCAGCACCATTTGTTGAAAATGCTGTCTTTGTTCCCCTGGATGGTTTTAGCCCCTTTGTCAAAGATCAAATGACCATAGGTGTGTGGGTTCATTTCTGGGTCTTCAACTCTATTCCACTGATCTTTCTGCCTGTCTCTGTACCAATACCATGCAGTTTTTTATCACTATTTCTCTGTAGTACAGCTTGAGAGGTCAGGGATGGTGATTCCTCCAAAAGTTCTCTTATTGTTGAGAATAGTTTTTGCTATCCTGAGTTTTTTGTTATTCCAAATAAATTTGAGAATTTCTCTTTCTAACTCTGTGAAGAATTGAGTTGGTATTTTAATGGGGTTTACATTGAATCTGTAGATTGCTTTTGGCAAGATGGCCATTTTTACTATATTATTCCTGCCAATCCATGAGCAAGAGAGATCTTTCCATTTCATGAGATCTTTTTCTATTTCTTTCTTCAGAGACCTGAAATTCTTGTCATACAGATCTTTCACTTGCTTGCTTAGATTCACACCGAGGTATTTTATATTATTTGTGACTGTTGTGAAGGGTGTCATTTCCCTAATTTCTTTTTCAGCCTGTTTATCTTTCATGTAAAGGAAGGCTACTGATTTGTTTGAATTGATTTTATATCCCAACAATTTCCTGAAGTTGCTTATCAGGTTTAGGTGTTCTCTGGTGGAAATTCTGGGGTCACTAAGTATACTTTCATATCATCTGCAAATAGTGTATTTTGTCTTCTTCCTTTCCTATTTGTATTCCTTTGACTTCTTTTTGTTGTCTAATTGCTCTGGCTTGGACTTCCAGTAGTATATTGAAAAGATAAGGAGAGAGTGGGCAGCCTTGTCTAGTCCCTGATCTTAGTGGGATTGCTTCAAGTTTCTCTCCATTCAGTTTGATGAACAATCTCTACAATAATTTACCAGAGATTTCAAACACCAAGAAAAAAATGCTTTGAAAATTTCCATCATAAGGAAGTGACTGATGTTAGAGATAAATACATTTAGCATAATTTAAATATTTTTCTATTATGCTGTGTGTGTGTGCATGTGTGTGTGTCTTTTGAGGGATTCTTGAAGTTGTCCTTGCCTAGCTTCCTTGAAGAACCTTCTTATAGGTTTTACAGGGTAGAGTCCATAGGTACTGGAGCAAAATGTGCCTTCCAGGTTGTGAAAGACTGACACACTCCTTCAAACAATGAAGCATTCAGGTCTCTGTTCCCTTAGTAGTCAAGAAAGCATGAAAGGTTTCAGGACCATTGGTCTTCCATGTTAATGTTTTGTATCATGTCTAGCCTACAAATGTCATGATATTCTGGGAACTACGACTATTTTGATTGTGACAAGAACCATTATATTCTGTCTCTGAAATGGTAATAAAAGTTTGGTGACTCTTTATGAAATGATTACATTTTACCTTTCCCTGCGTACCGTCTATCCAGCCTGGTTTAATTACTTATATCCATATCAAGTGAGCATAGCCTGGTAGATAGTTAGAGTGGTATTTACTCTGTCTGTTGTTTGTATGTGTGTGTGTGCAAATTATAAGTGATTATAATTTATATAACATATAAATAGGTTATAATTTATATAACATATAAATTGTTATATATACTTATAACAATTTTGCATAATTTTAAAGTATTACACGTAGCTAAGACCATAGTAATATTATATCATTGCATGTTATTCAGAACAAAAATGCTAGGACACAATTTTAAAAATGACAACCTGACTTAAGCAATTGCCCTGGAAATGCTGGTGTGGGAAGACTGGAAGAAAGACACCCTAGGACCATCCGTGGGTGCCACTAAGATGGGAGAATATGTGATGGGTATGGAAAGATGAAGTACATGTAGAGAGATGGAAGAGAAATCAAAGCTGAGGAGTTCATTCACTGTAGAGAAATGGAACTGGAAATGAAAAGCAGTGAGGAAGAGACAGATGGGAGGGGGCCATGTTGTGGTCATTACTGACACAAAGGACATTCTCTGGGTCCATAATTCTCCTGCAGCTGATGTCTGTGGCCTGAGTTTCCACCAAAGAACAACTGATGTCTGTGGTCTGAGCTGCTCTGGAGATCATGTGCATATCTGAGGGACATGCTCCTGAGGGATTACATAGTGTTCTGAGTGGCCTGGGCTACCATTTAACATGCCATGGGAACATCTGGGACCCTGTTGCTTCTGGAGGTCATGTCTGAGGCAGTAGCCTATGGCAGATGGGGCCTATTTGATGTTCCAAGGCCATTTTACCCTCTAAGGCTGTGCAGATGTCCCTGGTCTAAAGTGCCACCTGAGGCACTCTGATGAGTTGGTCCCATGTACCAACCACCACCACACTCAGGGGAGGAGGTACCGCCCCTCACTTGCTGAAGCACTCAGGAGAGCATGTCCGGCACTTCCCTGGGAAGCACTGTAACACACTACAACTTGTATAACAAGACATTTTAAAATTCTATCTTATTTCATTTTCTTTGTGGTTGGGGGTCTGCAAAGATTTACAAAATATACAAAGGGTACATGATGTGAAATTCACAAAAAATCAATAACAGTTTTTAAAAGAAGTAAGAAATGAAAATCCTTTAAAAAAAGGAAAGAAGGAAATAAATAAAAAGAAAGAAAGAAAGAGGGAAGAGAGAGAGAGAGAGAGAGAGAGAGAGAGAGAGAGAGAGAGAGAGAGAGAGAGAGAGAGAGAAGGAAATGACAACCCTAAAAGTTAAATGACCATATTGACATATAAAGAACATTTCTAGGTGATAGGATGTAGGTTGTATTAGTTCATAATTCTTCACTAAGTTGTTCTTCTTGTATATTAAGTACATATGATTTTAAGTCACTGATGTAAAAATACAATACCAGGCATGTTTTATGTTTGATTGATTGTTTTCCTGTACAAAAGAATAAGCCCAAACTTTGTATAAGATCAGTTGTTTTCAAGCTAGGTCAAATTCTATGTTTGATCAACTTTCATTTGGAGTTTCAACTGCGTATAAAACACCTCATCAAGAAGATCATCACTGTACTCCTATGTCAGGTTGGAGAACCTTCCAAGGTGCAGAAGCTCCTCCCTAAGAGTCTGAATTAACTGAAGAACTTATATCCTTCATGGGAAAACAGAGGATAACAGGCACGCATCAGGAAGTGATGTTCAACCTGTTGCATGGGACGAATTCATTATAAGATTTTAAACTGTTGAGAACTTGTAGTTTGATACTTTTAGAATCTCTACATTTGTGTTCACTTTCTGCCATATGGGTATAGTACCTGAACACATTTTCAGCATGAGAAAACACACATGAGATACGCATTGCCCATTCTGAACTTCATGGAAATACAGTGGTGTTGGAGAGGACACTTACATTGTTGTCCAGCCAGAGTGGATGTATCTACAGCACTCCCTGAACTGAAATTCCAGCTCTATCAGCAAAACTTCACAATGACTGTTTCTTGAGTATCTGGAAAACCATGCTGGGTTTAGTTCATGGTGACTCCTCTAAGTCCTGCCCTCTCTATATAAATTCATACAATATCTGTTTCCGTGTGATAGAAATTTCTCTTTGCAGAGTAGATTCAGGGCTCATGGCCATTAGGTCATGTGCCAGAGTCTCCTCTATTCTGAATACTGAATAATACTTCACTCATGTAGTGACAACAACTGTTATTCTATGTTCAGAAAGTTGTGACTTTTAGGTTGTTTGTACCTTGGAATGTTGAAAATTTGTCATACACATTTGGCAGATACGATGTTTTGGCAGAATATAACTGATATGTGTGTGGGCATACATGAGTGTGTTTTGGGGATCATGTCATTATATACACTAAGTGTTTATCTAATTTTGAAAAATACATAAAGGGACAGTTCACATATTAGGAAATGCCATTATAAAAGTCTCTGGTTATATATGCTGCAAGTAACAACATCACTAGGTATATGAGAGCCATGAATCCAATGGGCAAGTCTGTGAGTCTGAGCCTGTGTCCACACATGAATATGAAGGTGTGTAAGAGGAGAAGACAGCTATTGGCTCAGATCCCAATGCCTGTCTCACAGAAGAAGGCATTTCTGATGTAAGTTCTACAGTATAGTGTATGCTCTTCATCCGTAGTATGCTGAGTAGAAGCACATAGTATCTCTCTAATGAGAAACTGTTTTGTTATATATTGCCTACTACATCCATAAAAAACCAATTACCCTGAATGTGTACAGATGCATCCCTATTTATCATCAACAAACCTGAAACTAAGCTCTCTCTCATGCCATCCAGAATCCATCCCTACTCTTACATATTTTCTAATCCTTTCCAACTGTGGATAGCTTAAGTATTCAATTGCGAACCTCTATCAGGTGTAAGTTTTGTTCCACAGTAAAATTCCATACATCATAGAAATTATTTCCTTTCTTATTACCTCTTATGTCCATTTATCTGGGCAATATCTAATATGGCTTTGATTTGTACAATCTTGGTTGTCAAGCAAGAGCTAGATTTGTATTTTTAGTGACCTAAAGGGGGAAGATGTCATAAAATATAATGTGACTTAACCTAGGAAATAGTGCTCATGCATTAGACCTCACAGAGTTATTTCATTTAGTCATTCGTTTTTTACATTTCTATCATTGCCAGACCAAATATTCTTATCATAGTTCTACCTAAAATGCTGATAAGTGTGAAATCAGAATTCATGCTGTTTCAGGTTATACCCACACTCAGATTGTGAGTACGCACACACACACAAAACACACAACACACACACACAATCTCACACACACACACATACACACACACCTGAGCACACTGAGGCCAGGCAGGAGTCATATCCTCTCAAACATGTGGACACTCATGTGCCAGTGTCACAGAGACCATAGGTGTGAAAGAAGTTATGGTATAGACACCAAATATGAAAATGGTTCTTGTACATCATGATCTCCATGGAAATGTCAGCCACTTGTCTTATTCTCATGCTGTTTCTGATGCTCTGCCTGGGGGAAGTTGACACAGTCCTTTAAAAATCATTCAATTGAGTTGACAACCATGGAGAGGTTGAAAAACAGTCCTTATACCAGCTCTCATCTTTCTCTTTCTCTTTCTCTCTCGGTCTTTTCTCTGTTCCACACACGAAAAAAGAGATTGAGACATTTTCTATTGCCAAAGAAATTTAAATCAATTTTGAGTCAATGAGTAGAAGATAGGGGAAATGTTTAATTGAACCTAACTAATGTTTTTTTAGAAGTTGGATATTTGTGTTTATAGCAGAGAGTGGAAAATTTATGTGTGTTAACTGATTACTCAGAATTCTAGGTACCACAAAGCCATGGTGCTCTTGAGAACAATTTCTAATAAGCTGAGCATAGGCTGAGGCTTGATACAAATTCCCAATGTCTGAATTTGGGTTGAGAATAAAAAGCATTCATGAGTAAACAGTGGTAGGTCCATTGCAAATCATGTACAGTGGTGGGATGAGCTTTGGTATCTGATACCTGTTGTGGATAGCCCTGGTCATGTATTTTGATGCTAATTCAATTTTCCTGGGAGAGGGCTGATGAACAGGAATGAATCAGTATACAGGTGACTTTTTGTAAACATTCTGCCCAAATTAATTTGTAAAATAAAGGCTAGAGCTGTTAATTGGCCTGAAGAAAGGGAGGTGGAGTAGAAAAGTTTGGGGGAGAGAGATAGAGAGGTAGACAAAGAAGAAGAGAAGGAAGAGAGGAGTGGAGATGGCAGCAGATGTACATGTCTCTAGCAGTCCCGAGTATCATATCAAAAGTTTAAGTGATTGGGATAACAGTTCTAATTGTGTGAGCATCTTCTAGATTATTTGCTAATATATAAATCTTTTTGGTTAATATTTAATTATTAAAAGTCTTACTTCTACCAGGTACTGGGAATTGTTATATCTACCACATAGGAGTGACAGAGTTGCCCCAGGAGCCATGCCTAGAGTAATGGAGGCCACAGAGCTGATCAGAAGATGCAACAACCATGCCAACATCTCTTGGGTCCCAGGCTGGTGTTCAGGGGGAAGTACAGATATCTTACGGAACAGAGTATTAGCTGCATGAAGGTTCAGGGGAAGGTCACCATGACTCTACCTATGATATACTTGTCCTTATCTAAGTCCTTATACTATCCACCAAGGCTACCCAAAGTCTATAACTATCCACAAGACTTATGACTACTTGTCTTCATCCAGGCTGGTAAATTTTGACCAAAGCTGTCCATTTACAATATCTTATAGCTATGTGTTTCAATGTTTTTCCACAGAGACTCAAGATTTGTGTTAGCAAGCTGACTTAGGCCTATGGCTGATTTTAGGCCTTCAGTGTATAAGCAAGGCTGACCCTGACAAGCACCTTACTCCTATATGACATCTTATGGTCCTAGTTTGTCCCATCTTCCTTATATTGATCTATTTCCAGCAACATTTTCATCTCTTTTGTTTTTACTCCTAATGTAATGTCAGACCACATCCTATATGTTATCAAGTCCTGTTCTCTTGTACCATTTCCCTATGCAATGCATACTATCCACGTTGTTCATCTTCATGGAAGCATTCTTGGTCAGTTTCGTGGCCCTTGCCATAGGATAAATAGTAACTTTCTTGTGCTGGCACAGGATGCAGACCTAACATCTTCAGAGCACCAGCTTCTCCATTTGCATCCCCATTTCTTTGCCACTGCCAGTCCCATTGTGTTCACCAGCACTGAAAAGTTATACAATGGCCTTTCAAGGTCAATGCTTAAGAGGACAGTGACTATTTGATTATTCATTGATGAGTAACTATCCTTAAGAAGAGACTACATTGGCATCTGAACCATTAATTACTGTAGCCAGACTTGTGGCTTCTTTATGGTTACCTATTCCTACCACCCTCTCCAATCCTTCAAACCCACCAAAACTAGAAGGAGAGAGAAGAAAGTAGATAGGAAAGGGGGTGTCTGTATCATTAGACTACTTTCCACTGATTAGGGGCATCAAGTTCTTTGGGAGCAAGTTTGATCTTCATCTGTCATGATATCACCACCCAACTATAAGCAACAATCTGCAAACAGAAAGCTTAGGAGTAGGAGGAGCAGCAGAGGCCACTCCCATATAGGGTGCTCATATTTATATACCCTCTCAAGAGTCCTTGGAATTCCAAATATCATACACTTGGAAAAACTATCTGCAGCTGTGGGACAAAAAACACGGGTGGAGGAGCCTGATGGCTCCAAGCCTCCTGCTTGGCAGTGGAGGAGGCCTTCAGTAGAAGTAGGTCAAAGAAGACACGCCAACTGAGTTTCCATGAAGTAGTTTTATTGGTGAGAATGGTGAATCTGGTGTGCTCTCCCCCCTCCGAAAAGCCAGGAGGAGTTTCCTTATATAGGAAAGGGGCTGGACTAGGGAGGAGACTTAATTACCTATGTCTCCCTGCCCCATTAATATGTATATCTCAAGGCAGAGGGCTCTTAGGCACGCCCCCCTTACCTGTGTCTTAGGTGACTTATGTTTTAGGTTGAATGGAGACTGTGGGTCAGGGCCTGGGTTTTGGAGGTGTGGCCAAATACCCGCAATCTCAGGGTTCCAGGCCAGTGGCAGCCCTTCCATGGCCCAACATGCAGCATCTAAACTATTGGCATCAAGCCCTTGCCAGAGCACAAGGAGAATCATAGACCAGTGGTGTGGACAATTCAAAGCAGCCCCATATCACACAACTGACATAAAACAAAAATTTATTCCCATAACATTTATATGTTTTTAAAGAAATCAAAATTCTCATTATTAATCACTCTAACAGACTGTGTGGCAGACTATCTCCAGGTGAATTTACTTCAGACCATGATGTACAGATCCACCATAGAACACTGCCAGGTCTGCATCATGGCTCCTATACCTGCCTCGTGAGTGAGAATTTTCTGTTAGGTGAAAATTCTACATTTATAGGTTAAGGAGAAGATAGAGGGAAAGGGCACTATCTATGAGGAAATGATGACCCAAGCACAATACACCACCTTACACAGAGAATTGAGGTTTGGCTAATTCACACATATCTGTAATATCACATTGACAGCAGCTGATGTCAGCTGAGTTTTTGATCTTGGCCATTCTGACTGGTGTAATGTGGAATCTCAGGATTGCTCTGATTTTGATTTCCATGATGACTAAGGATGGTGTACATTAGTTTAGGTGTTTCTTGGACATTCGATAGTTCTATGTGGAGAATTATTTGTTTAGCTCTGTACACCATTTTTAATAGGGATATTTGATTTTCTGTCATTTAATTTCTTGAATTTTCTGTATATATAGGATATTAGTCCTCTGTTGGATGTAGATAAAGATCGTTTCCCAATCTGTTGGTTGCCATTTTGATCTATTGACAGTGTCCTTTGCCTTACAGAAGATTTGCAATTTTATGAGGTCCCATTTGTCTATTGTAGATCTTAGAACATAGGCCATTGGTGTTCTAATCACAATATTTTCCTCTGTCTATGTGTTCAAGGTTCTTCCCCACTTTCTCTTCTATTAGTTTTGCTGTATCTGGTTTTATGAGTACATTTTTCATCTACTTGGAATTGAGCTTTTGACAAGGAGATAAGAATGGATCAATTTGCACTCTTGTACATACTGACCACCAGTTGAACCAGCACCATTTGTTGAAAATTGTGTCTTTTTTCCACTGGATGATTATAACTCCTTTGTCAAAGATCAAGTGACCATAGGTATGTGAGTTCATTTCTGGGTCTTCAATTCTATTCTATTGATCTACCTGCCTGTCTGTGTACCAGCACCATACAGTTTTGATCACTACTGCTCTGTAATACAGCTTGAGATCTGGGATGGTAATGCTCCCAGAAGTTCTTTTCTTGTTGAGAATATTTTTCGCTATCCTGGGTTTTTTGTTATTCCAAATGAATTTTCAAGTTGCTTTTTGTAACTTTGTGAAGAATTGAATTGAAATTTTGAAACAAATTGCATTGAATCTGTAGATTGCTTTTGGCAAGATGGCCATTTTTAAAATATTAATACTGCCAATCCATGAGAATGGGAGATGTTTCCATCTTCTGAGATCTTGTTCAATTTCTTTCTTAAGGGACTTGAAGTTCTTGTCATAAAGACCTTTCACTTCAATGGTTAGAGTTACACCAAGGTATTTTAATTTTAAGGTCTGCATATGATAACAGTCTACTGGGGGCCCGCAAACATGGCATCCCTTCTGGAAAATTTTGCCTACCTCTTGGTTTTACTGTATTTTGTCCTGGATAACAGCACACCAGCAGGAAGAGGAGCTGGGATCAAACTTTTCTCATAAATTGCAATGACACATATACCAGAGGAATGAAAGGGTCACATCACATAGGTAACCAAAACTTTGCTCATTCTTAATGTCAGATTTGTTGTCTTTACCGTTTCATACCTTTTACTCTCTCTGCATTAAGATGGAGGACAATGGAAGCTCCCATGAATTGCCTGTGGCTCCAAGCATATTCTCCCTGGTGTTATGGATAAGAAACCTCCACTGTACTTCCTGCAAAGCTCCTAGTGTTTGCCATTCTCTATGATAGTCAGCGCTGGTACCTTTCTGATGCATGATTATGGCATCTCATTGTAGGTTATATGCTATTCACGTAGTAACAAGAAGGCAGAATAATCTTTTCCAACCTCAGGGTTACAGACTTGGGTTACCAGGCACAATGATGCTCATGTGTTCTATACAACTTACAGTTGTGTGCTTTCTTCATCCTTTATCCTTGATATTTTAAGCATTCTCTCAAGTTAAATACCATTAACATCTCATCTAGTTCAATACCATTCCTTTTGTGGATAGGAAGTATATTTGAGGCTTTACTCAAAGTGAAGACAGAACACTCAGCACAACTTCTCCAATTCTTCTCTTTCCTCCAATCAGTTTCCAGTTATTACTTTAGATTATATGTAAGCGTCAGCACTGAAATCACTGGATTCTAAGTGTGCAATCGTGCATGTAGGTGACATTTCCTCACTTTGAGTGACAGATAACTGTTTTACTGTGTGAAGTGTGCCTCTGGGTATGTTCAGCATTGTGAAGTCTGTTTCTCTCTGAGAAGGTTCATCTGTGTGAAGTGTGTGGCTGAGTTTGTGTTCCCCTGCACAAAGCTTGATCTGGTGAGGTATAGATTTAATCTTAAGTATGCAGGCATGCTACAAGCCCACATTTCTCATAACATTTATTTATCTATGGCTAAATAATTATCTATTACTAATTCACTATTTGAATTTGGATGTTTAGTTTCTATGTAAAGTATTTTGTTTATCATCTCTATCAATTTGACTCCTCTAAGTTCTGTCCTTTCTAATTCACTCTGTGTGTGTGTGTGTGTGTGTGTGTGTGTGTGTGTGTGTGTATGTGTGTGTCTGGCAGGGTACATGTTAAAGATGATCCTGATGGACTAAGTCTATCATTCCTCATGGGAGACTGGTATCTGATAATCTAAAACCACCAGACAGTCGCTATTCCTACCTCTCATGACTTTAAATCTGGCTATCTGAGCATCACTGTGCAAATGAAAATATGGTTATCTGAATATAGTTTTGGCAGCATATGTATGTGTGTGTGATTATTAGACTATGTGACAATGGACTCTCAAAACAATGATTTTTTGTATATTTTTCCAAATATAAAAAACTGAGGAAACTAAATTATTGGAAATTTCATAGATATCACATAGTTAAAGTCATGGAATTTGTCAGATGGATGGTTCAGCACTTAAGTATCCTGTTCCTTAGAAGACTCAAGATCAAGTACAACCACACACACAATGGGTTCCAACAAGTGCCAATTGATGGAATTCCAGAATACCTGACACCTCTCACCTCCATGAGCACCTGTACTCATGTTCTCTCTCTCTCTCTGTCTCTCTGTATGTCTCTCTTTCTCTCTGTGTCTCTCACATTCTCTCTGTATCTCTCTCATGCCACACACACACACACACACATACTCACACAAACACACATACCAACAAATACCATTAAATCTTAAAAATATATCCTTCTTCCTAATTTAAAAGCTGTGTTCTAATCCAGGTCAAATGAGAGCCAGCTCACAAATCTCCTTTGAAAAGGCACTGAGAGATAAAAATTTCATGTGATATCTGAGAGGATATGTGGATTAATTTTCTTTTATATACCAAACATATAAAAACAATGTAAACAGATTTAATAGAAAAAAGATAATTTCATATGTCATTTTAAGCCACAGAATATGCTATAATCCACAGCTCTGATGACAACAAACTGGATAATATTAAGTGAACATACCCATCATTGAATAATCAAATATTTACTATTCTGACAGACATTGACTGAAAAATTTATTTATACGCTTTTCAGTGCAAATAAACACAAAGGGGCTGACTGTGGCATAGCTATGGGATAAGATAATTTGGACACAGTACAATATTGAGCCATCCTTGAACTTCATCCTTAAGTGAAAGATAACATTGTCCAAAATGTGGAGAACCGCAAAGAAGCTCATGAGCAGCATGATGGTCCTGGTGGCCCTTTGCTCTGGGGATGCTTTTGGAGAAAGGCTGGTGCTGTGAAGATGCTGGGCCTGTTTCTTGTGCCTCCATAGGAGAGCCACCATGTACCCACAAGACAGGACCATGAGACCCATGAGAAAGACTTCCCTGAAAACATCGGTGTGGAAAACATGCGTTTTCTGAAGTAAATCAGGGGTAGAATTGAGCATGACTGAGTAACATACATAAAATTATCTGAGGTTAAATTGGGGGTAGCAATAATTGATAAGAAGAGGTGACTGCTAAAAGACATATAGAGGACACAGAAGAAAAGAAAGGCACCTGCAATGTAATGGGGAGATTTATGTTTAAACTTCATTAACCAGGAGCTTCTAGGACTAAGGGTGATGGTCCAAAGGACATTCAGCAGACAGGTAGCACAAAGGGTGAGGCCCTCAGAAACCTGTGCAAATAGATAAGGGATTGGCATGTGGTAGAATCCCATCTCTCTCCTGACATAAACATGTCCACAGCTATGAGGCCCATAGTTATAAGCAACATTAGTTGGGTTAGGGACAAGAAAGCAATATAGAGGTCAATGGGTTTAGCTCTGTTCTCTCCGAGGAGCACGTTGAGGTGGGCAAAAATAAGGATACTGTTAGCTTAGATCCCAACACTCACTTCAGAGAACAAGGTGATTTTCATGTTGGTGTCAGTATGAAGTATTTTGGCTTTATTCATTGTATGTGAGTAGTAACCAAAAGGCAACAACCTGGGAAGAAAAGAGAAATTCTTCATTACAAAATATGGCTTGTTCACAAATGACCACCAACAACTAGATGGCAACAAGATGTTGCCTCATCCTGATTCCTTGTTACCAACTCAGCTCTAGCTTGTACCACCTCAAAGTCTTCCTTACTGTCCCACTGTTCTAAGGCTTTCCAATCAAGGCTGAATTGTGTGTACTCTTATGTGTCTAACTCTGAATATAAACTTTCTTGTACATTAAACATTTCTATGAGTTCTAAGAATCATTCCAGTCCTGGTCCCTGGATTTGGTTTATTCTAGGCAAGAGCTCCATCTCACTTGATTGTCAGACACACAACAGCTTTAAGTATCTGACGAATGGGAATGGAAAAAGTTGCAGAAAACTAGAATTGTGCTCTCCTGGAGCACTCTGTGCCCATGGGGTCCAGTTCACATGATCATTTATATCAGTGACTGTTTTATTCTGCCTATTCCCTCCAGGCAAAATATCTCTCTCTCTCTCTCTCTCTCTCTCTCTCTCTCTCCCTCTCTCTCTTTCTATGCATGTGTATGTGTGATTGCCTCCCCCCATACCCCATTTTACCTCTTCCTTCTTCCCCCTTCACTCTCTCCACTATTTGCTTCTCAAACAGCATTTCTCTTTGTAGCTCTGGCTGTCCTAGAACTCACTCTGAGGACCAAAATGGCCCCTAAAACAAAGATCTTCCTTCCTTACAAGTGGTTGGATTAAAGACATGTTAATACTGCACTGATAGGCCAAATATTCTCAAGAAATCTCTAGAACAAATGATTATCAATTTGGACTCTGAATCAAATTCTACCCACTGTCATTTTCTCAGAGTGTGACCTTAAGCACTCAGAGCTCCAGTCACCTCCTCTAGAGCATATGGACAGTCAGTCCTGTAACTGTGGGAGAGGACTCTATGTGTGAAGGACTATGTTATATACATACCCACCAAACATGGAACTGATTCAGGCACAGAATAATCTCCATAGACATGTCAGCTGATGGTATTCTCATGCAGTGCCTTGGCATGTGGCCTAGGAGAGTCAATTCTTCTGTTGATGACTGGTCAGCTCATTCCCTACCTGAAACAGAAATGACACAAGTGACAAAAGAGTATAATGACAGAGCCAGGTTCCCTTTCAAAGCAGTGTCAAATCCTGGTCTTCTCTGAATTCGACGTGACTCTGCATGGATCCATGTACAAAGAACTCCTGCAGCTAAGATGTAGAAAACGCTATAGAAGATGATTGGAAAGATTGAAGTGCTGGGCAATCAGGGAGTTTGCTGTGAGACTGTCTCCTGGTCCTGTTAAGTAGATGTGGCTGTCTAAACATAAAGTGAAAAAGGACAACAATTATACATGCCAAAGTACAGGAAAACCCACTACTCAGCCTACACAAGGAACTGCAAGCAACTAAGGAAAGCTAAGTACAGGAGAAGTTATCTTCTCTAGGGGAAAGCACACCAATTTTGTGTCCAAAACCAAATGTCAACATAGAAAACACATATACAAGTAACATTACACAGACTGAGCATACTGTACTTCTGCATTTATTAACATGTATAATGTAAGAAAAGGAGGCCATGAAAGCTACTGACAGCATAGGGGATTATTTGGAAGAGTTTTGAGGGAGATAGGAGAACCAACAACTCATATAACTGTATTATAATCTTTAAAAAATATCAAAGAATTACAAAGTGAAGCAATAAGGAAAATGTTAGAATTCATCTACACTGGGTAAGAATTAATAAATCAGAGCTGAGCTGGATAGTTGCTGAAAACATTTAATAATTTGACTTTATGAAATATGTTGGTGAAGAGGAATGAAAGGCTTGGAGGGCAGAAGAAGAGAACAAAATACTCCTGGAGCAGGATATGTTCAGAAGAATCCTGAGCATTCCTTAATAGAGCAACTGTAAGGATTAAACTGCTGAAAAGCCTAGAGATGGGCCCCTATTCTGCATGGAGCCAGGAACCCATATCTGTAGGCACTGTGTCATCTTTCAGTTACACAGATCACAGACAGCCTGAGATCCATGGCAACATCAATTGGTTGCAAACAATTGAGGAGTTTTCAGCATAACAGTGACCTGACCTTGTCATCTGGGGGGAAGTAGATAGCAGGATGGAAGAGGTAAACCTCTCTGCAGAAGTCACAGCTTTGTGGGTGTTTATGGCCCTGTTGGTGCACTGCATCCAGGGAGTAGAAAGGCAATGTGTGTGTTTGTGTCCTCCTCTAGAAAATGGATGCAGCCACATACACCCTGCTGTGAGTTGCTTTGTAAAGAACAGGGTTTAAGTCAGGTCTGAGCAATACCTATCTGTCCTTATGTTTATCAAACTTTGTGTTTGTGATTGTCACACAGCTCACCTTACTATGCTAACATTGCTCTCACCCAAGCTGTGCCTCCCTGAAAAATAGACAGGGTTTTGAAGGAGGGACTGGCTCTGCTTCATGAAAGTAGGTGCTGTTTACAATGGAGTTACATCAGGCCATATTCTTTATCTAACAATTCTACTTGGACAACTACCCAGAGGACAGTGGGGGAGAAATCACCAGTGCCTCAGACAAGGAAAACCATCACTAAGCAGATGTCAACACTGTGTCCAGACAGGAAATGAGGAAATAATCTGTGAGGATGTAATAGGGAAACCATGGAAAATACTTTGGCTAAGAGGAGGCTAAATCCATTATTGTCCTCCGGCCTCACCCTTGCAGCTAGACTGCTGCAATATTTCAAAACATATATTCAGAAACACCAGAAAAGACAGTGTGCTCTTATGGACAATGGACAGGAAGTCCCAGAGAAACCTTGTCACAGACATGAAAGGAGTTTTGTCATAGATGCCTGCTGTTATTACAGAAACACAAACGTTCTGCAGGAGAAAATTTTCCTGACACAACCCATGATGTGATGCATCCCATAATGGAATAAGGGAGTACAGGCCTTTTTGCCCAGCAGCTTTTATGGACTCTTTGTAACAAAAAGGAAGATAGATTTCTGTTTTTCTATTCCTAACCTCATGAGAAAATAAAGTTTGTGGATTATGGGAGCTAGTAACAGAGACCAGATCTAGAGAAAGCTATAAAACCAAGGTTTTTCCATTATTTGAGTGCTTTGCAATTGTTTCTCCCAAGAAACAAGAGTCATGCATCTCTATTCTTAGGACTTGGACAAACCACCACCAAGTTCAACATAGACTTGATATTTCAGAACTGGCAACCATGTGCCTCAGCTGAGACATCCCATGGGTCAGACCCTGAGCTAAGGATAAGCTCTGAGATCTCATAGCTCTAAATGAAATAGGAGTAAGACCCAACACAGTGTGAGACTGTCCACTATCCAGATTTGAACATGCAGGTTGATTTCCTTGGGAAGTTATTCTATCTTAAGGTTTTACTGCTGTGAACAGACAACATAACCAAGTCAACTCTTAGAAGGGCAACATTTATTTAAGGCTGGCTAAAAGGCTCAGAAGTTTAGTTTATTATCATCAAGGTGGGAGCATGGAAGCATCCAAGTAGGAATAGTGTAGGAGGAGCTGAGAGATCTACAGCTTGTTCCAAAGATAAACAAAAGAAGACTATTTTCCAGGAAGCTAGAAGGAGAGTCTCAAAACCCACTGCAAAGTGAACCACTTCCTCAAAAATTGTTCACACCTAGTCTGTCAAGACTACAAATCTTAACAGTGCCACTCCCTGGACCAAGCTTACTCAAACCACCACATTCCACTCCCTGGCTCACATAGGCTTGTTCACACACATGAGTCAATGGGACCCATACATAGCCATAGCATAGTAAAGATTACATTTAGTCAAAATTCCTAAATCCCCATAGTTTATAGCAGTCTCAACAATGTAAAAAGTTCAAAGTCTCTTCTGAGATTCATCCTATCACTTAACTATAAATCCCAAAGCAAGATACCAGACAAGCTAAGTAAAATCCAAACTGTATCTCCATGTCTGATGTCAAAGTGGTTTTCAGATCTCAAACTGTTTTTTCATTTTTGTTGACTGCTTACAATCATCTTTCTCCTTGTTTGGTTCCACTCCCTGTTAGTCGATTTCCTCAGCAGGTATCCCAGAGCTATGGTAGCTCAGTCATTTTGGGATCTCCAGGCCAACTTCAATGTTACAGCTTCATGATCCAGTGCCTGGGATCCTTCAACATGCTAGGGTCACATGAATATTATTCTCCCCCTGAAACTTCTAAGCCAGGCTTCCAAATTTCAAATCACCCTTAGCAACAAAGTCATCCAGATTCCTATTAGGATGGCCCAATTAGCCCCACCTACAGCTTCCTATTGTACTCCAAATTCAAAGTCCAAAAGTCCACACACTTCCAAACAAAAGCATGTTCAAGCCTATCACAGCAATACACCAGTCCCTGGTACCAGCTTCTGCCTAAGTTATTGTTTTAATGATGTGAAAAGACACCATGCCTAGGGTTATTCTATTAAGGCAATATATAATCAACACTAGATTACAGGTTGAGAAGTTCACTGCATGGTCATCAAGGTTGGAGTATGGAAGCATATAGACAGGCATAGTACAGGAGAAGCTGAGAGTTCTACATCTTGTTCCAAAGGCAAACAGGAAAAGACTGGCTTCTAGGATGAGGTTCTTAAAGCCCATGCCCACGGTGACACAGTTCTTCCAACAAGGCCACACCTAATGCAACAAGGCCATATCTCCAAATAGGTAGATTCCATGGGCCAATCATATTCAAACCACCACAGCTTCAAATCTCTGAATTATTCAAACAAATGAAGTTCAATGACAGCTCTAGACCGACACAGAACTGAAGACATTACATTAACATGTAGCTTTAAGGTTTCCTTGGTAACATGAGAAAAACAAATAGAAAAGAATAACCAAGAAATTTACTGTGTGACTTAAGTGATGACACAGAGATTCATTTACTTTAGAAAAATCAATGCAAACCAACAATATATGGATATTCCAGATGTGTGAAAATGAATATCCTCAGAAGTAAACACAATATTTATCCATGTAGAATACAGTCCTCTGTGCTGAAGAGCTGTCAGATCTCAGTGTCTCCATTGCAGATGCCAAAAACCTCTCTGTAGCCTAGGCACTCCTCTTCCCTAAGCCTGCCTGTGACCAAATCAACTGTGATTCTGCACCTGAGTGCAGTAACTTACCCAGATGCACATGGCAGGAGAGGACTCTGAGTCTGAGGAGACTCTGCACGGGATTAAGGGAGTATTCAATGCATGGGAGCAATTTGTAAATTTAGAGTTTTTAAAACGTAACTTGTTCTCACTGTGGAGCATGGAGACCTGGCATCCCAGTGGAGCATCTTTTCATCTTTTGACCTTACTCCCTTTGATCTGGATAAGAGCCATCAGGGGAGGGCTAAGTACAAACTTTATCTGAATTATCTTGCAATACCTATGGAAGGGATCAGAAAGTTTGCACCAAGTAGAGAACTCTAACTCTGCTCATTTTGAACCTCGGGTGTAATGAATCCCAAACCATTTAACACTTTGTGATGTGTCAGCTCTGGGATGTGAGCCTCCTGAGCCTCCCATAACTTCCCATCAGTTCTATGGCTTTCTCCCTCCAGTGTTAACAGGCAACCTTTTGCTGCATCAGTCTTCTTGTGGAATATCTGGATTCCATGTAGTGTTTCTTCTCTGTGCCTTAATTTCCATATGCTCAGCTTCAGGATTCAAGGTGTGGGTGTCATTTACAAGTAAGTTTTAAAAGAAATGATAGGAAACTGTAGAGGGAGAGACACACAACTGGAGGCCTTTGGTGAGGCAGTCATGGGCATCTGAAAGCAGCTTAGGGCAGGTTTAACCTAAAATCCTAATATCACCTCCTGTTCATTCTCTGCTCTATGCATGGGTTCAAGATCTGAGTTCTCACTAATAGGAGACCTTAGCAGAATGAAATTTATCTGGAGGCTGAAACTGGATATTCATTTGAGGCAGGACATTGAAGTTATAATGAAATAATGAAAACTTTGCCTCAGAAGCCGGACAAGGAACATGACAAAATCATGGTTTGACAGTAACTCCAAATGTCTATAAAGAGTTGCTGTTATCCAAGATTAATCTTCATGGTGATTGCAGCAGAGGTTATGTTGATGCCCAGAGAACAGTGATGAGTTGAAGGTGCTGAGCTCAGAAAACTGATGCATATCCAGTGAAATCCTGGTTAGGTCTCAGTGCTGACATATTTCACAGAGCAAGCTTGATGCCTCCACTTCTTTCCCATAGTGTACTGTTCCACAGACTTTTCTGATGAGTCTCAATGTGCCATGATGCTTTCAACAGAGCCAACAGTGGTCCTTGATCCTCAAATCTAGTCTATACATATGCCTCATTTTTTCATGAATCACAGTCAGAGATATTTTCACTCAGAAGAAAGTATAAATATGCTAACTGTACATATAGAAGTCTCATCAAGAGATATTAGATAAAGGATTTACTGAGAACAATAAGAAGAGACAGATAAGCTTGATGCTTACATCTAGTTTGTTTATCTTTTTTCTAATAAAACCTTACTTTGGTAGACTACTGACTACCTAGAAGGGAAATATTCACTAAGGAACAAAGTCATACAAACAACCCTTCCTTAAGGGTAAATACACATGGCATGTCAGCACCATGAACAGAAAAGTGTCCTTGGGGAAGCTGCTTGTTCCAATGTCTTTGGGAAAGTATGAAGACTACCTCAGTAGGTAAAGCCAAACAACAGGCTTTATGGCCCTCATCCCTGGACAGTGATTTCTGTCACAATGGAGTCTAGCCATTGCTCAGTTTTGCTCCTGAGAATTCCTCATGCTAACCTCCAAAAACTCTTGTTATCATCTACACTATGCTCTCTGGGAAGTCATTCACCTGAAATTGTTAAGGTTAGGGAGACCAAGGAAAACCAAAGTGCAATCCTGGAAACACATCCTCCATGATACTCTAACACTGGTCCAGAGAAGACACAGCAAAGATGAACACAGGAGTGCATCCGACCCTCACATGCAGACTCCCACCTGGCTCTCAGTATTGACCTTGTGCACCGATAGGAGCTCCTAGGATATAGTTTGTATTACAGCGGTTTTCACCACAGAGGGTATTTTTAATGGAAATAATTTGTAAAATTGCATAACTGAGTGTAAATATTTCAACCATCTTTTCTGACTGCTTTACTGTCTGTGGGAACAAACTAAAACCCACCAGCATCATTGAAGTTGTTCTAAATCCTGGTTTGCTTCCCTGTTGCTGTGGTAAAATACTGTAACCAAAAGCAATGGAGAAAAATTAACTTTTTGTACCTTCCAAGCTATAGGCCATTGATGAGTGAAGTCAGGGCAGGAGCTTAAGCAGGAATTTAAAGAGAAACTACAGATGAAGGCTGGGTACTAGCTTTCTACCTCTGGCTTCCTTAACTATCTTTGTTATTGGGAAACCTGCAGGTGATGCTAGACTTTATCAAGTTGACAATTGAAGGTAACTAGAAGATTTTATTTGGGTGCTTTGGAGCACTTTGGAAGGTCCTCTTGCTTAGTATACAGAGATTCTGCAGTGTTCTGCTAGTGAGTTTTTAACAGGCTAGGGACATATGGGAAGAGAAAACCTCAATTCTCTACCATATTTTCTTGTGAGCAAGTCTGTGGGATATTTCCTTGAGTAATGATTTATTTAATAGGGTTCATTCACTGTGGATGGTGTGTCCTTGAGCAGGTAGTATATGAGAGCAAGCCATCAGAAGCAAGGCAGTAAGCAAACAATATTTTTTTATGGCCTTTGCTTCAGGTCCTGCCTCAAGATTCCTTCCCTGGTTTTCTGGCTTGACCCAGTGATGGCCTGTGATGTGTGAAGTATAAGGTGAAATAAGCCTTTTTCTCCCCAAGTTGTTTCTGGTCATGGCTTTATCACAACAGAAAGAAACTAGGACACTTGTGACTGCAGAACCTTAACCCCATCTGTTTTCCATAGCACTCGGACCCCACAACTCTAGCTGGCTACTTATTTGAGTGTCTATTGCAGCAACTTGCTACACTAACCAGTCTCTCTGCAACTCAAATCTTTCTCCTTACTCTCTCTTCCTCGTCTGCCTTCTAAGATGGCTACTCCAAGAGTAAGAAGCAATGATGTCTTACATGCAATAGGCATGAGTCCTGGCACAGGACCATCAACTCTGCACTCTGGGAGTTTGGGCAGGAAGATGTATTAGTGTTTGGGGACAACAGTGTCTCCTACAGAAACCGTGCCTGTACCTTTACAGAGAAAGGGGGCATGCATGACATCTTTTATTCTTTTCTTCACCTCCTGAAATATGTATGTAACACACAGGTAAGTTTTGAGGAGGAACAAGCCCTCTCACACATCCTATTTCCCAGGTCTCTGCAGGACCTGAAGGAGCCAGCAAATCGAGGGCACAGGGCCAGAACTCAGGAGGAGACCAAGAACAATCTGACTACAGGGAGCAGGCAGGAAAACCTTCCTTCAGGTTTTCTGGGCTATGCAGCAGAGGTGGTCTTGGAATTCACCAAGTTGTACAAGCCAAAAGGCATTGTGGGAGGTGTACACTCTCATCTGAGCAATTCATTAGAAGCCTGGACTATGTGAGGGAAGTCGGTCCATCATGAAACCTCACAGTCACCAACTTGCCAATGTCCAGGGCCTTAGACAATTGCCTTATGACAGGAAGGTGATTCTACTTCTAGAGAGAACTCCAGGTGAGGAGAGACTTCCTGGCAACCTGTGGTCCTCCATTTTCTATCTATTAGAGACAAGTGGCAAATTCTGGGAGCTGTGGAAGAAATTTAGACAAACACTGAATAGGGCCCTGTTTAGAGTTATATTAGTTCCCTAGTTTTGTTTTTCTTTGTTGTTATTGTAGTTGTTGTTTTGTTTTATTTTCATCAGACACAGCTTAAGAAGAAAAGCCTTTAGTTTGGCTCATAATTTGAAGGTGCGGCCCATTATGGTAGGTATACCATTATAGCAGGAACATGAAGCAACTGTTAAAATTTTCACATTCTGGAAGCAGAAATGAGTGATGGTACTTAACTGCTTTCACTTTTTCACCCAGCACAAGAGGGGGATTATCAAGAGTTAGGGTGAGTCTTCCTACCAAAAGAAAATCAGTCAAGAGAATTTGTCACAGTCATACCTAGAACATGCTTAGCATCCTACTGCATTCTGAGTTCATAAAGTTGACAATATTAGCTATCATACCCATGCCTATCACAGGGCTACTGGACTATGACAACAATGTTCCTTCCCTTATTCATGTCATCCTAAAGTGTATTGTGAGACAATGCACAGGAAAGCCATAGAAGCCCAGGGATCTTAGAGTTGGGCATTAGTACCTATAGAAAAGATTCTTCCTGTGCTTGTGAAACCTCTGAGGAGTCCACAGCATCCTGAACCAGATTAAGGAGAGGGCGGGGCAGGCTCTAGTACCTCTATCCCAACCTCTGAGATCTAAGGACAGATTTAATGAAAGGCAGTCTTCTTTTCTTTATCTGGGCTTAGAAATTTGTCCCCAAAGCCTAAGCACAAAAACCAGAAAAGAGGGCAATGAGAAAATCTAGTACCTGGTGACATTTCATTAGTGACCCTGGAAGAATAATCACTCACGTGGACAGTGTGGCCTGATATGGTGCTCACCAGGATACCATGAACCATAATCCTCTGTTTCCACTTCAAATCCTACTCAAGGATACTCTGCAAGGGCAGGGGAAGGAGGGTGAACCAAAAGTTAGCTTCACAGTTCATGAGGCCCAGAACCATCATGCCTAGTTCAACACTGTCCCAATAACTGGTATATAGTCATCCATTTTTTTCTACAATGACAACAGCCATATTCACTCACAGACATCTGTTTGTGGTGGCCACCATGGGCCAAGCACATAATCACAAATGTAGGGCATTCTCTGGTAAGAAAACACAGTCCTCTTCTCCTGACTTCCTTAGGGAGCACTCACCATATACAAAACTCCTACTCTCTAGTATTTAATTCCTCAACACCCTGGGAAGTAAGCACTTCTCTCCCAGTTTGAGAAACAAGTAACAAGGGTTCTAAATAAGACTTAAAATGTTCATGGTTCCATGAAGATATAACAGAGCCTGGATTCACTTCCATTCTGTTCTATCATGGACCTCTGGCTCTGAACAAGTACTCTAGAATAGTGGCTACAACCTAATTTCTATAAGATGTCAATGTCTGAGATCTGCTCCTCAGGATGTCTTAGTTAATGAACACAGATAGAGTCTAAAGAGAGAAAAGAAAGAACTCAAAGAGAGAATCAATGGGATCATGTCAATAGATACAGAAAAGGCCTTTTTGAAAGTCTAACAACTTTTCATGGTAAAAGAAGGCAGGGATATATGCACATACTTTCATATGATAATGGCTATTGTTGACTAATCTGTAGTAAATATTATACCACATTGGGGACTCTCAGGTATTTATTTTACTAAAATAAAGAGTATGGAAAAATGTGCCACCATTCCTCTTATCTACTCTAATCCTTCAAGGCTTAGCTAGAGCAAGTAGCCATAGAATGAGATAAGGGAGATAGAAATGAAAAACTCAAGCTAATTACAGCTTAGTACATGAGAGACCCTAAGAACATTTTGGCCATGTAAAGCTACAGAAAGAGCAGGATACACAATTAAATATGTGCAGATTTCCTGTGTAGTGATAACAAAACTGTTGAGAAAGAATCCCATTCACAAGAATCTAAAGCAAATGAATAAGTAAGTAACTCAACTTGGATTAAACTAACCAAGGAAGTGAATGAATTACACAATGAACATTTTAAAACATCAAAAAGAAAAGAGAAAAGAATAGGAAATCCAAGAAGACAGAAATAATTCCTCATGCTCAACAGTGAAGAGCACTGGCCACTTTTTGGGGGATTCCAGATTAGTGCCTAGCACCTATGTAGGGGCTGTCAAATATCTGTGACTCTAGCTCTGGAGGATCCAGTACCTGCTTCTGATCTCAATCAGGTTCAAAGCAAGCATGCTGTAAACATACATATATACAGAAAAATGCTCATTAAATTCTATAAATCAGTTTTTAAAAACTGAGAGAAATGAAAATTCAGCATGTTTGATTCACCTGCCCAGATTCACAGAGCAAGTCTATTTTTTATATGTAATATGTGCTAGTATATATACCTTTATCCAGAGGAGTCTGTTCCTCCAGATAACAATGGTTTAGTAAATAGAAGGGCAGAAGACAATCACTGCCTCCTCTGCCATGCCAACACCTTTGCCATACCAGCCCCAAGGTTCTTTCAGAGAACCTGGAGACAACTGAATGGCAAAGTCCTGTGCAGAATATTAGAACTGAAGCCCAGCACACTCAGTGAAGGGGTAGCTATGGAATACACATTTTCCAGTTCCCTCCATGCTGTGGGATTCCTCTTCTACAGCTGAGCTGTGCTTGTTGTATAAGCATTAAAATGCTCATTAAACCATGAGTTGGGCATGTATTAAATGGTTGTCTTGCCTTTCCTCTGAGGGGGTCCACTCCCCAGATTCCTTGAGTAGATTCTTAGACAGTAGATGCTTTGGTCTTTACTTTTTTTTTTACATGTGTTTAGATTTTTAAGTCTCCAGTCCTCTCTGGAAATAGTTAATCTTTCATGCTTGACTCTTGTGTAAACTCTTGACATATTAAGAACAGTTATTATAAAATGCTATCTTCTAATTCTGAGACCCAAATACAGAAGTTGGCCACCGGAGATGACTGGATTCTCTTCAGAGTGTGATCATAGCTCCATTTGACAGAATATTCATTTTATGCTATGTAAAGTATCAAGGGGACAAAAGCAAAATTGCATGTCATTTCTGTCCATACAGATGTTAAGACTTCCTGACTCCATCAGTGAGGAGGAAGCTGGCCATTCAAGCTCCTTGGGGAGAAGAATCCAGTTCAGGGTTGGCCTCAGCCACAGTTACTTTCAAGCTGCCTATGATCGATTATACAGCCCACATTATACATCTAAGTCTTCCTTTACTTATGTATTTTTTTAAATTCATTTTTACTGTTTACTAAAAGAGAGAAATCTGGAAGTCTTAGTGCACAGAACCAAGATTTCTTGGATAAAGGCTCTCCCTGTGTTGAAGGACTCAGTACAAATCAGCCTGTCATCCCCCTGTGTAGATTTAATCAGAAACATGGAAGCTTAAGGAAGGCACCAGAGGTCTCACAGTTAAGCAGATGAATTATGCAGTAAAAGTTTAGTTTGTACTCATTTTGCATGAGGGAAAATTAGCAAGTTTGGGCTGACTGAATTGTGTCCTGATCTAACTTGCAGGCGTGTCATTGAAGTTCAGCAAAAAGTTTGGGCCCAGCTCTCCCAGGACGGCTGTCATCCAATAGAGTAGAGTCAAGTCTATATGTAAAATATTCCAGGGTAAACTTGTCATTGACAGCCACTAAAATTACAGGCTGCAGAGATGCTTTAAAGTCTCCCTTCACCTAAGGCTGTGCAGGATCTCCTCAGGCTCAGATTCCACCTGGCTCTGCCACTTCCAGCTAATGTGATGTCAAACCAACTCCTATATGTTATCAAGTCCTGTTCTCTTTACCATTTCCCTATACAATACATATTTATCCACATTGTTTATCTTCAGGGAAGCATTCTTGGTTAGTGTAGTGGCTCTTGCCATAGGATATATGGTACCTTTCTTGTGCTGGCACAGGATGCAGACCTAACATCTTCAGAGCACCAGCTTCTCCATTTGTATCTCCATTTCTTTGCCATTGCTAGTCCCACTGTGTTCATCAGCATCTAAAAGTTATAAATTGCCTTTCAAGATCAATGCTTAAGAAGACAGTGACTATTTGATTATTCAGTGATGGGTAAGTAACTTTAAGATAAGACTACATTGGCATCAGATCCATGAATCACTGTAGCAAGACTTGTGGCTAATTTATGGGTACCTATTTCTACCACCCTCCCCAAATCCTTCAAACTAACCAACACTAGAATGGGAGAGAGGAAAGTAGATAGGAAAGGGAATGTCTGTATCATTAGACTACTTTCCACTGATTAGGGACATCAAGTTCTTTGGAGGCAATTTTGATCTTCATCTGTCATGATAACACCACCCAGCAATAAGCAACAATCTGCAAACAGAAAGCTTAGCAGCAGGAGGAGCAGCAGAGGACACGCCCATTTAGGGTGCTCTTATATTTATACCCTCTCAATAGTCCTTGGAATTCCAAACGTCATACACTTGGAAAAACTATCTGCAGTTGGCATCATGCCCTTGCCAGAGCACAAGGAGAATCATAGACCACGGGTGTGGACAATCCGAAGCAGCCCCATATCACATAACTGAGATAAAATAAAAATTTATCACCATAACATTTCTATGTTTTTAAAGAAATAAAAATTCTCATTATTAATCACTCTAATAGACAGTGTGGCTGACTATCTCCAGGTGAATATACTTCAGACCATGATGTACAGATCAACCATAGAAGACTGCCAGGTCTGCATCATGGCTCCTATACCTGCCTTCTGAATGAGAGTTTTCTGATAGGTGAAAACTCTACATTTTTAGGTTAAGGAGATGATACAGGAAAGGGCACTATCTGTGCAGAAATGATGACCCAAGCACAATACACCACCTTACACAGAGAATTGAGGTTTGGCTAATTCACACATACCTGTAATATCACCTTGACAGCATCTGATGTCAGCTGAGTTTTGATCTTGGCCATTCTGATTGGTGTAAGGTGGAATCTCAGGGTTGCTTTATTTTCATTTCCAAGATGACTAAGAATATTGAACATTAGTTTAGGTGTTTCTTGGACATTTGATATTTCTATGCGGAAAATTATTTGTTTAGCTCTGTACACTATTTTTAATAGGGATACTTGATTGTCTGGAGTCCAATTTCTTGAATTTTTTGTATATATAGGATATTAGTCCTCTATTGGATGTAGGATTAGTAAAGATCATTTCCCAATCTGTTGGTTGCTGTTTTGTCCTATTGACAGTGTCCTTTGCCTTACAGAAGCTTTGCAATTTTATGAGGTCCCATTTGTCTATTGTTGATCTTAGAGCTTAGGCCATTGGGGTTCTAATCACAAAATTTTTCCTGTGCCCATGTGTTCAAGGTTCTTCCCCACTTTCTCTTCTATTAGTTTTGCTGTATCTGGTTTTATGTGTACATTTTTCATCCACTTGGACTTGAGTTTTTTAAAAGGAGATAAGAATGGATCAATTTGCATTCTTCTACATGCTGACCACCAGTTGAACTAGCACCATTTGTTGAAAATTGTGTCTTCTTTCCACTGGATGATTTTAGCTCCTTTGTCAAAGATCAAGTGACCATAGGTGTGTGGGTGTCTTCCTGGGTCTTCAATTCTATTGTATTGATTTACCTGCCTGTCTCTGTACCAGCACCATACAGTTTTGATCACTACTGCTCTGTAATACAGCTTGAGGTCTGGGATGGTAATGCTCCCAGAAGTTCTTTTCTTGTTGAGAATATTTTTCGCTGTCCTGGGTTTTTTGTTATTCCAAATGAATTTTCAAATTGCTTTTTCTAACTCTGTGAAGAATTGAATTGAATATTTTTAAACAAATTGCCTTGAATCTGTAGATTGCTTTTGGCAAGATAGCCATTTTTACAATATTAATCCTGTCAATCCATGAGAATGGGAGATGTTTCCATCTTCTGAGATCTTCTTCAATTTCTTCAGGAACTTGAAGCTCTTGTCATAAATACCTTTCACTTGCTTGGTCAGAGTCACACCAAGGTATTTTAATTTTAAGGTCTGTATATGATAACAGTCTACTGGGGGGCCCACAAACAAGGCATCCCTGTGGGAAAATTTTGCCTGCCTCTTGGTTTTACTGTATTTTGTCCTAGATAACAGCACAGCAGGAGGAGGGGGAGCTGTAATCAAACTTTTCTCATAAATTGCAATGACACATCTACCAGAGAAATGAAAGGGTCACATCACATAGTCAACCAAAACTTTGCTCATTCTTAATGTCAGATTTGTTGTCTTTACCTGTTTCATACCTTTTACTTTCTCTGCATTAGGATGGAGGACAGTGGAAGCTCCCATGAATTGCCTGTGGATCCAAGCATATTCTCCCTTGTGTTACGGATCAGAAACCTCCACTGTACTTCCTGCAAAGCTCCTAGTGTTTGCCATTCTCTCTGATAGTTATGCTGGTACCTTTCTGATGCATGATTATGGCATCTCACTGTAGATTTTATGCTATTCACCCAGTAACAAGAAGGCAGAATAATCTTTTTCCAACCTCAGGGTTACAGACTTGGGTGACCAGCACAATGATGGTCCATGTGTTCTATACAACTTACAGTTGTGTACTTTCTTCATCCTTCTTCCTTGATATTTTAAGTGTTTTCTCAAGTCATCTAGTTAAATACAATTCCATTTGTTGACAGGAAGTATGTTTGAGGCTTTACTCAAAGTGAAGACAGAACACTCAGCAGAACTTCTCCAATTCTTCTCTTTCCTCCAATCAGTTTCCAGTTATTTTTTTTAGATTATATGTAAGTGTCAGCACTGAAATCACTGGACTCTTAGTGTGGTGTGGTGCATGAAGGTGACATTTCCTCACTTTGAGTGACAGATAACTGTTTTACTGTGTGAAGTGTGCCTCTGGGTATGTTCAGCACTGTGAAGTCTGTTTCTCTCTGAGAGGCTTCACCTGTGTGAAATGTGTGGCTGAGTTTTTATTCCCCTATACAAAGCTTGATCTGGGAGGTATGGGTTTAATATCAAGTGTGCAGGCATGTTACAAGCCCACATTTCTCATAACATTTATTTATACTATGGCTAAATAATTGTGGGACTGCGTAAGAGTATCCTGGTTCTTGGCTGGGCATGGGCCTAGAACCCCGAGACTCCAAGGGAGAAACGGCAGGAGTTCGGCTACGTCCCCAGAACTCAGGGTCCTGAAAAGCAGTCCAGTCTCCATGGACCTACATTGTTCAGTCACGTAGGCCATTACAGCCCTCCCAAAGTGCACAGGTAGAGGGTGTAACTACAGGCCTCAGGCCCTAGAGATTTACATACTAATGAAGGTCAGAGGGTGGAGCCAATTAAGCATTGCCCCCAGAACCTCCCCCTTTCTCCCTCCCTACTTAACCCAGGTTTGTCCTGAGTTTGGGGGGGTACATCCAGATCCATCTACCATCCGCCATGACAATAAACCCTTTTGGAACCAAGGACTTCCTCGTATCATTGGGGCCTGCCGGGCCCACTGCCGCCAAAGCCTCCAGCCACTGGAACCAGGGACCTTTCTCCGGTATGTGAGACCCGATGCCTGGAAGCCTCCAGGCAGCCTCCACCTCGCAGGCCCCGGGCTGCCACCTGGGCCCGGGGCCTGCCACTGCGCTGCCCGCCATTTTTCCCACATAATGGCGCGACCAACGTGGAGCCCTGAACAGCCACACAACTACAGACAAGCTAGCCGAACAGCCATCTCTCAGACAACCACCAGGACCCACATCTTCAAGCAAGCTAACCAGGCCGCCAAGTCTGCTAAGCAAATACTGTAACCAAATCTCTTCCTCGGGGTGCTGCCAGGGCCTCTTTCTTCCTCCCTTTCTTGTTTCTCTCGGCTGTGGGATGGCCGGTCGTGCGCCCACATGCCCCCAAGTCTCAGTCCTTTCGCGGCCTCAGAGCCCAGGGCTTGAGACCAGTCGATCCCTAGCCGAATCTGAGCAAAGGAATCCCCAATTCCCCCTCTTTTCTCTTGGCTGTGGGTAGGCCGGTCGTGCGCCCACATGCCCCCAAGTCTCAGTCCTTTTGCGGACTGCTGCTATTTCTTTAGGGATTGTGGGACTGTTTAGATGGTTTATCTCATCCTGATTTAACTTTGGAACCTGGGACCTGTCTAGAAAACTCTCCATTTCATGCAGATTTTCCAGTTTTGTTGAGTATACACTTTTGTAGTAGGATCTGATGATTTTTTGAATTTTCACCCTGTCTGCTGTTATGTTTCCCCTTTCAGTTCTGATTTTGTTAATTTGGATACTGTCTCTGTGCCCTCTGGTTAGTCTGGCTAAGGGTTTATCTATCTTGTTGATTTTCTCCATGAACCAGCTCCTGGTGTTTTTGATTCTTTGTATAGTTCTTTTTGTTTCTACTTGGTTGATTTCAGCCCTGAGTTTGATTATTTTCTGCCTCTACTCCTCTTGGGTATATTCCCTTCCTTTTCTTCTAGAATTTTCAGGTATACTGTCAAGCTGCTGGTGTATGCTCTCTCCAGATTCTTTTTGTAGGCACTTAGACCTATGAGTTTTCCTCATAACATTCCCTTCATTGTGTCTCACAAGTTTTGGTATGATGTGTCTTCAATTTCATTAAATTGTTAAAAATCTTTAATTTCTTTCTTTCTTTCTTCCTTGACCAAGTTATCATTGAGTAGGGCATTGTTGAGCATTCATGTGTATGTGGACTTTCTGTTGTTTTTGTCATTATTAAAGACCAGTCTTAGTCTGTGGTGATCTGATAGGAGGCATGGGATTATTTCAATCTTTTTGTATCTGTTGATGCCTGTTTTGTGACCAATTATATGGTCAGTTTTGGAGAAGGTACCATGAGGTGTTAAGAAGAAGGTATATTCTTTGGTTTAGGATGAGATGTCCTATAGATAACTATTACATTTGTTTGGTTTACAACTTCTCTGAGTTTCACTGTATATCTGTTTAGTTTCTGTTTCCATGATCTGTCCATTGATGAGAGCTGATTGTTGAAGTCTCCCACTATTATTTTGGGAGGTGCAATGTGTACTTTGAGATTTAGTAAAGTTTATCTTGTGAACGTGGCTGCCCTTGCATTTGGAGCATAGATGTTCAGAATTGGCAGTTCATCTTAAGAGATTTTTTTCCCCTTTGATCAGTATGAAGTGTCCTTTCTTATTTTTTTGATAAATTTTAGTTGAAAGTTGATTTTATTCTATCTTAGAATGGCTACTACAGCTTGTTTCTTGGAACTATTTCCTTGGAAAATTGTTTTCCAGCCTTTTAGTCTGAGATAATATCTATCTTTTTCACTGCGGTGCAATTCCTGTATGCATCAAAATGCTGAGTCCTGTTTATATATTCAGCCTTTCAGTCTATGTCTTTTTATTGGGAATTGAATCTATTGATGTTAAAAGATACTAAGGAAAATTTATTGTTGCTTGCTGTTACTTTTTTGTGACAGGTGGAATTATATTTGTGTGGCTATCTTCTTTTGAGTTTGTTGAAAGAAGATAACTTTCTTGCTTTTTCTAGGGTTTAGTTTCCCTCTTTGTGTTGGAGTTTTCCATTTATTACCTTATGTAGGGCTGGATTTGTGGAAAGATATTGTGTAAATTTGATTTTCTCACAGAATATCTTGGTTTCTCCATCTATGATAACTGAGAGTTTTGCTGAGTATAGTAGCCTGGGCTGACATTTGTGTTCTCATATTGTCTGTATGAAATCTGTCCAGGATCTTCTGGCTTTTATAGTGCCTGGTGAGAAATCTTGTGTAATTCTGATAGTTTTGTCTTTATATGTTACTTGACCTTTTCCCTTTATTGGTTTTAATGTTCTTTCTTTGTTTTGTGCATTTGGTATTTTGATTGTTATGTGACAGTAGGAATTTCTTTTCTGGTCCAGTCTATTTGGAGTTCTGTATGTTTCTATGTGTTCATGGACATCTTTTCCTTTAGGTTAGGGAAGTTTTCCTCTATAATAATGTTGAAGATATTTGCTGGCCCTCTAATTTATGTATCTTTGATTTCTTCTATACCTATTATTCTTAGGTTTGGTCTTCTCATTGTGTTCTAGAATTCTTGAATGTTTTCATTTAGGAGAGTTTTGCATTTGGCATTTTGTTTGTCTCTTTTGTCAATGTTATCTATGTTATCTTCTACACCTGAGGTTCTCTCTTCTATCACTTGTATTCCATTGGTGATGCTTTCATGTATGACTCCTGAACTCTTTCCTAGATTTTCTATTTCCAGGCATGTCTCCCTTTGCGATTTCTTTATTTTCTACTTCCATTTTTATATATGGGTTGGTTTTTCAATTCCTTCACCTGTTTTCTTGTGTTTTCCTGTAATTCTTTATGTGTTTTCTGTGTTTCCTCTTTAAGGGATTCTACCTGTTTACCTGTGTTCTCCTGTATTTCTTTAAGGGAGTTATTTATATTCTTCTTAAAGTCATGTATCATCATCATGAGATGTGATTTCAAATTTGAATATTGATATTTTTCACTGTTACAGGGTATCCAGGACTCTCTATGGTGAGAGAACTGGGTTCTCTGACGACAAGAAGTCTTGGTGTCTTCGCTTATGTTTGTATACTTGCCTCTCAGAATCTGGTTATCTCTAGTGCTTCCTACCCTTGCTTTCTCTGACTGAAGTCTGTCCCTCCTGTGATCTTGGTTCTGTCTCAACTCCTCAAAGTCCAGCTATCTCTGTGTTCTTGTGATTCTGTGATCCTATAATCCTGACATTCTGTGCATGTCAGAACTCCTGGGAGTCAATCTGGCTCTAGGATCCTGAAATCCTGGTGTGACCAAGCTCCTGAGATCCTGTTGTATCAGAGCTCCTGGGAATCACACTTTCTCTGGGTATTGCAGGGGAGTGTGGGGAGCCAGAGCCCTGGGTTTGCTCCAGGTACAGATGCAAGCTGGGAGAAACCCTTGCCTCTGACTGAGCAGGGGTTTGTGTTTCCCTGGGTTCTATGGGGCTCCCAGATATGCTGGGTGTTGGGAAAGATGTTGTGGCCTCAACAGTGATCTTGAGTGTGTCAGAACTCCAGTGATCCTGGGTGTGTCCAATCTCCTGGGAGTTGAGTTTCCTCTGTGATCCTGTGATCCTGGGCATTACAGAGCATTTGAGATTTGGACTCTCTCTGGGTATTTTAAGAGTGGGTGCAGAGCCAGCACTACAGGTCTGCTTCACGTGCAGTTTCAGACCAGAAAGAACTCATACCACTGACTGGGGTATGTCCTGAATCTCTGCATCCTGTGGAACCCAGTTACTGCAGGTGTTGGGGCAGATGTTCTGACCTCTCCTGTAATCCTGGCATGTTAAAGCTCCTGGGAGTTGAGCTACCTCTGGGTGCTTTTGGATTGTCTGTGGAACCAGCTCCCAAGGTTGGTTCATGGCACAGGCTCAGACTGGAAGGGTGATGTTTTTTGTTTTATCATATGACATATTGTTTTCTCACATTTGTTTTTACTGCTTAGCATGCTGTTCTTTTCTAATGAGAGAAAGAATTCGAGTGGGTCTTGATTGGATAGGAGATTGGGAGGAACTGAGAGGAATGGAGTGAGGTTGAGCTGTAATCAGCATATATCTTATGAGAAAAACGATGTATTTTCAATAAGAGGAAAAAAACTATCAGAAAGAAAACAATCTCTACAATAATTTACCAGAGATTTCAAACACCAAGAAAAAAATGCTTTGAAAATTTCCATCATAAGGAAGTGACTGAAGCTAGAGATAAATACATTTAGCATAATTTAAATGTTTTTCTATTATGCTGTGTGTGTGTGTGTGTGTGTTTTGTGTGTGTTTGAGGGATTCTTGAAGTTGTCCTTGCCTAGCTTCCTTGAAGATCCTTTTTATAGGTTTTACAGGGTAAAGCCCATAGGTACTGGAGCAAATGTGCCTTCCAGTTTGTGAAAGACTGACATACTCCTTCAAACAATGAAGCATTCAGGCCTCTGTTCCCTTAGTACTCAAGAGAGCATGAAAGCTTTCGGGACCATTGATCTTCAATATTAATGTTTTGAATCATGTCTAGCCTACAAATGTTATGGTATTCTGGGAACTACGACTATTTTGATTGTGACAAGAACCATTATATTCTGTCTCTGAAATGGTATTAAAAGTCTGGTGACTCTTTATGAAACTACTATATTTTACCTTTCCCTGCATACTGTTTATCCAGTCTGGTTTAATTACTTATACCAATATCAAGTGAGCATAGCATGGTAGAAAGTTAGAGTGGGTGTTTACTGTGTATGTGTGTAAATTAGAAGTGTTTATAATTTATATAACATATAAATAGGTGATTATATATACTTATAACAATTTTATATAATGTTAAAGTATTATATACTACATGTAGCTAATACCATAGTAATATTATATCATTGCATGTTATTCAGAATAAAAATGCTAGGACACAATTGTAAAAATGACAACCTGACTTAAATAATTGCCCTGGAAATGCTGATGTGGGAAGACTGGAAGAAAGACACACTAGGATCATCTGGGAGTCCCACTAAGTTGGAAGAATGTGTGATGGGTATGGGAAGGATGAAGTACATATGGAGAGATGGAAGAGAAATCAAACCTGAGGGGTTCATTCACTTTGGAGAAATGGAACTTGAAACGAAAAGCAGTGAGGAAGAGACAGATGGGAGGAGGCTATTGTGTGGTCCTGGCTGCACTAAGGCCATTCTCTGGGTCCATAATCCTCCTGCAGCTGAGGTCTGTGTCAATGTCTATGGCCTGAGTTAACACCAAAGAACAACTGATGTCTGTGTTCTGACCTACTCTGGAGATCATGAGGATGACTGAGGGACATGCTCCTGAGTGGTTACATACTGTACTGGGTGGCCTGGACTGCCATCTAAGGCCGTGGGAACATCTCAGACTCTGTTGCTTCTG
The DNA here is from genome assembly GCA_021653895.1 of Mastomys natalensis. Classification (NCBI taxonomy): domain Eukaryota; kingdom Metazoa; phylum Chordata; class Mammalia; order Rodentia; family Muridae; genus Mastomys; species Mastomys natalensis. The sequence goes on along the minus strand of JAJTUV010002825.1, from coordinate 2,216 downwards.
GAGATCATGGGGAGCAGTGGTCTAAGGCAGATGGGGTCTATTTGATGTTCCAAGGCCATGTTATCCTCTAAGGCTTTGCAGATGTCCCTGGTCTGAAGTGCCATCTAAGGCACTCGGATGAGTTGGCTCCACGCATCAACCACCAACACACTCAGGGGAGGGGGTACCTCCCCTCACTTGCTGAAGCACTCAGGAGAATATGTCCAGCACTTTCCTGGGAAGCACTGTAACATACTACAACTTCTACAACAAGACATTTTAAAATTCTATCTTATTTCATTTTCTGTGGGGTGGGGGAGGCTGCAAGGATAGAGAAAACATACAAATGGTACATGGTGTGAAATTCCCAAAAAATCAATAACAGTTTTAAAAAGAAGTAAGAAATGACAATCCTTAAAAAAAAAGGAATGAAGGAAATAAGGAAAAAGAAAGAGAGAGAGAAAGAATGAATGAGAGAGAGAGAGAGAGAGAGAGAGAGAGAGAGAGAGAGAATCAGAGGGAGAGAAGGACAACCCTAAAAGTTAAATGACCATATTGACATATGAAAAATATCATTCTAGGTGATAGGATGTAGGTTGTATTAGTTCCTTATATTTCACAAAGTTGTTCTTCTGATATATTAAGTACATATGATGCTAAGCCACTGATGTAAAACATAATACCAGGCATGTTTTATCTTTGAATGATTGTTTTCCAATACAAAAGAAAAAGCCCACACCTTCATCACTTTGTATCAGATCAGTTGTTTTCAAGCTAGGTCAAATTCTATGTTTGATCAACTTTCATTTGGAGTTTCAACTGCATATAAAACACCTCATCAAGACGATCATCACTGTACTCCTATGTCAAGTGGGAAACCCTTCCAAGGTGCGGAAGCTCTTCCCTAAGAGTCTGGATTAACTGAAGAACTTGTATCCTTCATGGGAAAACAGAGGATAACAGGCACGCATCAGGAAGTGATGTTCAACCTGTTGCATGGGATAAATTCATTATAAACTTTTAAACTGTTGAGAACTTGTAGTTTGGTACTTTTAGATCTTTACATTTGTGTTCATTTTCTGCAACACGGGTATAGTACCTGAACACATTTTTAGCACGAGAAAACACACATGAGACAAGCATTGCCCATTCTGAACTTCATGGACACACAGTGGTTTTGGAGACAACACTTACATTGCTGTCCAACTGGAGTGCATGTATCTATAGCACTCCCTGAACTGAAACTCCAGCTCCATCAGAAAACTTCACAATGACTGTTTCTTTAGTATCTGGAAACCATGCTGGGTTTAGTTCATGGTGACTCCTCTGAGTCCTGCCTTCTATATATAAATTCATACATTATCTGTTTCTGTGTGATGGAAATTTCACTTTGCAGAGTAGATTCAGGGATCATTGCCATTAGGTCATGTGCCAGAGTTTCCTCCATTCTGAATACTGAGTAATACTTCATTCATGTAGTGGCAACAATTGTTATTCTATATTCAGAAAGTTGTGGCTCTTAGGTTGTTTGTACTTGGAATGCTGAAAATTTGTCATACACATTTGGAAGATATGATTTTGTTTTCCTCCAGAATATAACTGATATGTGTGTGGGCATACATGAGTGTGTTTTGGGGATCATGTCATTATATACACTAAGTGTTTATCTAATTTTAAAAAAATACATAAAGGGACAGTTCACATATTGGGAAATGCTATTATAAAAGTCTCTGGTTATATATGCTGCAAGTAACAACATCACTAGGTGTTATGAGGGCCATGAATCCAATGGGCAAGTCCGTGAGTCTGAGCTTGTGTCCACACCTGAATATGAAGGTGTGGAAGAGGAGAAGACAGCTATTGGCTGAGATCCCAATGCCTATCTCACAGAAGAAGGCATTTCTGATGTAAGCTCTACAGTATAGTGTATGCTCTTAATCCATATTATGCTGAGTAGAAGCACATAGTATCTCTCTAAAGAGAAGGCAAGAGACCGTTTTGTTACATATTGCCTAATACATCCAAAAAAAAAACCATTATCATGAATGTGTACAGATGCATCCCTATTTATCATCAACAAACCTGAAACTAAGCTCTCTCTCATGCCATCCAGAATCCATCCCTACTCTTACATATTTTCTAATCCTTTCCAACTGTGGATAGCTTAAGTATTCAATTGTGAACCTCTATCAGGTGTAAGTTTTGTTCCACAGTAAAATTCCATACATTATAGAAAA
>JAJTUV010002824.1:0-102624 GCA_021653895.1 Mastomys natalensis | reverse complement strand
ATTATTCAGTTTATTTACAGATATCAGATAATTCAGTCTTTATGAATTTACTATCAACAGCTAATTTTTTTTTGCCATTTAAATTAGTTAGGCACTTGAATTCTATGCCCAGCTCCATGCCAGGGAGCCAGGCTTCTCACTTATTTAAACAGAGAAGCAATCAAGCCATATTACGTAAGATGTCAATATATAGTATCAGTTAAAATAGGTATCCACTGTCTGAGATTGAGGGACTCTTGATCTGAGCTCCCATTGTGGTAGTAAATCTCTTCCCGTAAGTTTATGGCTGTATCTACCACATAAGGCTCTGGTCCCACATATTTAATTTGTCTTACATTTTGTTTTACTTGGGATAATGTTCCAATCCCAATAAACTGTGTAGATACCTTCTGAGGGGGCCAGTGTGGATTCCAATTTCTCCTGAGATTGTAGTTACATCATCTCCTGTGTACATCAAACCTTCTATCTCATTTTTTTCTTAGTTTTCAAAAAAAAAAAAAAAAAAAACCAGAACAAAACAAAACAAAAAACAAACCTGCCTTCTAGTACTTCCAAATTCTCCTGTTCTTTTAATTGGAGCTTCTTTGCCTTTGACATATGGAAGTCATAGACACTGAGCAATCCTGTCTTCCACTTTAAGATGCATATTTTTGTTTATGTAAGCCACAATCTCAATCTCTCCCTTGAAGTATTCATCTGTAATTCCTAGATGCATGATGATCCTTGAGATGTTAGGCTACTACTTCCTAAAACCATTTCTTCTGTCTTCTGGGGAAAGAGATTCATGTTTTCCAGTGGGTATTTTATAGTATGGAGTTTTTGGTGATAATGTAAGATTTTTATTTATGGCTAAGTATAGGGCACTGATTCTTTCTATAGCCTGCATTACATCTCCAGTGCTTGGATGAGCTGTTCCATTGCTGACAAAAAATGCCTGACTTGTGTTGTTTGTTGCCAGGGTTCGAACTAAACCCCTTAGGGAGTTTCCCATAGGTAATGGATTGCCTTCAATATCTCTTGCTGATCTGGGTTCATTAGTCCAATGCCTACACTTACCACACCTACAAATCCTGGAAGGTCAAGGTCTTCTAGAGAAGTCTCTAGGAAGCCTTGCCTATAATCTCTTTTCAAATGACCTCATCTTCCATAGTTGAAACGTCATTATTAGGGTCAACATCAGCAGTAGTTCTAATCCATTCATCCAAGGATGATGATTAAGTTTTTAAAGGTCTATGAACATTTTTTACACTCTGCATTTGCATTTTTGGAAGATAAGTTTCAATTAATACCTGTCTTGCAACTGGATATGATATTGCTCTGTTTATAGCAGACACTAATCTATGTAAGAAGTCACTAAAAATCTCTGGAGCTTTACATAATCTTTGTGAATGATATAGACCTTTTTCCTTATTCCTCAACCTTATCCCAGGCTCTTAAAGTTACTAAAGTATACTGCATAATAATAGAGTTATTAAATTGTACCTTCTGTATTAAGTTAGCAAATTGACCTTCACCTAACAATTGGTCATTCATGATATTAACAGGCCTATTATGATTTTCCATAATTACAGCTTCTTCTCCAGACCATGTCAGCCATTGTAATTGAGAACCACCCTCCAGTACAGCTGCTAGTAAATCTTACCAGACTTGGGAGATAGTCTTGTTTTGGGTAGCCCAAGTATTTAACATCTGTCTCACATGGGGCGAGTGCATTCCATATATCACTATTGATTCTTTAAAATGTTTAAGATCTTTTATTTTAACAGACTTGCATGCTAGTTGTTCTTTTGTGAATTTTTGACAGTTTCTGATATTTGTTCCTGAGTAACTGGGAAAGATAGTGGGGGTAGTTCCAGCTCCTCAATTTCAATAAGAGGTAGCACTGTATGTTCAAGGGTCTGTCTATCTTGATCCTTAATGTCATTAGGTACCATAGGTTCACATTAGGTACTGTTTTTTTTTCTCTCTCTCTTGTCTCTCAAGCCTTTGTATTACTATAGCTAATTTTTCATGTTGTCCAGCTATTCCTTGTTGTTTTACAGGTTTTTTTTCCTACCTTTTTTGAAAGGGGATATATAAAGATTGCAGTTGAAAGTAGGAAACGGTTTAATCTGGTGGTCACAGTAGCAATAAGTATGGAAATGGCTTTTTCAAGTAACATTTTTATCCTCTCAACTCCTACCCTTGGTCTTGAGGGACGTGAAAGGTAGTTTCCCAATTTTTAATGAAGGAAAAGTCTATCTGTATAATTAAGATTGTCTTTTGGGATGGTTTATTGTGATTCACTGTCTCAGAGGTTCCTGCATTGTTTCTTGTTCTAGGCTCTCAGCTCAAGGTTTTTTTCTTTTTTATAAATATCTCTGGAGTCTCCTGGGCCTCTCTAGACATTCAGCTGAACTTGAAGAACTGCTGCTTTCTCTGGAGACAATTCCAAGTGAATTTCTCCTCTGTGACTTTCTGTCAGATGTCTCTTGTACTCTGTGACATTTCTGTCAGATGTTCTCTGTTTTCTGCAACACTGGTGGGCTTTCTTCTTCAATAACTTCGGGTGCCAGATATCAATGTAAATGCTGCTTCCATTTCCTCAGATGAAGTGATTAGATGATAGCTGTATCTTAGTTGTCCAAATACATGACTTGGGCTGAACCAGAGTGTTTCCTTCTCTGTTCTAAGTATCCCTAGGCCTAGGCCTGGAAGCTTCTGGCCTCTGTACAATCTAATCTCTGCAAGCCCTGACCTTGAAGGCTTCAGCTTCCAGCCTCCATCTGTTAACCTAAGCCTAATACGTTTCATGCTGTGAAACTTACTGCTGAATAGAGTCGCTCTTTCTAGTTCTTTCTGAACTTTGGCTGGCTGGTTCAACTCAGTTGTTTTGGCTCAAACTCCAAAGTCTCCAAGTGGACTGATTCAAATTGGCATCTCTTAGCTTCTCACTGAATTGCTCTGCTTGGAAAGACTTCATCTAAACTCCATGAACTGAACTGCTCCAAACTGAACTGAGAACACAATTGAATTGAACTGAACTGAAGTCTTTCTCCCTCACTGTTCTTTAAATAGCATCTCTTTTTGGTCTGTTCTTGTAGGAGTTGGGCATATCCTTTCTCTGTTTCATTCTGTCAAATCTTTCTCTGCCCCTTAATTAGATGTCATTGCTTGACATTAAAAGTGTGTACTAAAGGCATGTCTGTACTCCAACATGAGAGAGTTAAAGTATGTATTCTAGCCAGAGGGATTAAAGGTATGTGGCATGTCTGCACTCCAGTCGGGTTATGTTATTGGATGTGATCCCTTGCCAGAGCATCCATGTTGGCTGTTCTACAGGACCCCATAGATTCATGTGTGTGAATGTTTAGCCCATAGGAAGTCTCATTATAAGGAGATTAGGCCTTATTGGAGTACATGTGGCCTTGTTAGAGGAAATATGTCACTGTGGGTATGGGATTTGAGGTCTCCTATGCTCAAACTGCCCTGATTGGAATCCGGTCTCCTATGAATCAAGATGTAGAATTCTCAACTCCTTTTCCAGCACCATATCTGCCTGTGTACCTCTATATTCCCTTCCATAATGATAATGGACTAAACCTCTGAAACTATAAGCCAGCCCCAAGTAAATGTTGTCCCTTATAAGAGTTGTAAGGGTCATGGTGTCATCACTTCACAGCAATAGGAATGCTAATTTAGACATATGGATAGAGTAAAATGTCCAAAATGTTATCAGAACTCATTTTATTGACTTTTTAAAAACTATCAGTAGTATTTGGTTTTACCTTAGGTCTCTGAACTATCTAGTCTCAGGATCTTGGTTATCCAAGCAGTGTTGCATATGAGTTTCATCTCCTGGAGTAGGCTTTAAGTTACTTTACACTTTGATTTATTACTTCTACAAGTTTTGTGCCATCACTACTCTAGCATATCTTGCAAGCAGGACACCTTTGTCTATCCAAGAGTTCATGGCTGGGTTGGTGTTTACTTTTCTCTTTTGGTAGCATGCATGAGTAAATGTACCACATTTTCTTTATTTATTCCTCCATTGAGGAGCTTCTACATTGTTTCCAGTTTTTGGCTGTTATGAATAGAACAGCAATGAAGATGGTTGAGCAAGCATCCTTATGGTAGAATGAAACATCCTTTGGATATATGCCCAAGAGTGGTACAGCTGGATTTTGAGGTAGATTAGTTCCCATCATCCTGAGGAACCACCACACTGATTCTCATGGTGGCTGTAGAAGTTTGCACTCCCAAAAGCAGCTGATGAGTTCTCCCTTAATCCACAACCTCACCATGTGAGCAGTCACTTGTTTTTACTGATCTTAGCCATTCTGACAGGTGAAGGATGGAATATCAAAGTAATTTTAATTTGCATTTACCTGATGGTTAAGGATTTTGAACATTTCTTTAAGTGTTTCTCAGCTATTTGAGTTTCCTTGTAGAAAATTTTATTTAAATCTGTATAATATGTTTTTAAAAATTGGATTATTTGTTATAGAGGAGTTTTAATCCAGCAACTTGGCTACTCTGGCAAGGGATCACACTCAAAGATATGATCCAGCTAGAATACAGACATGCCCTGGATTACGTATAGTCTAGCTGGAATACAGACACACCCTTAGTACATATCTTTAATCCGTAACAATGAAGGTAAGGTTAGTTCGTACAAGGAAGCAGCCATGTTTGAAAGTGATTTCTAATTGAGGAGCAGACAAAGTGATGAATCAGAAAAAGATTAGAAAGAATAAGTCAGAGATAAGATATGCCCAACTCACACAAGAACAGCAGAGGAAGAGAGACTTCTAAAGAACAGCAAGAGAGAAAAAAGGTGGTGGTATGGTGTGTGGTATGTATGTATGACAGTTTTACTAGGAAAGTTCTACAGAGACAGGTTACTGAGAGAACAAGCTAGGCATAGGTAAAGACAGAATAAGCCAGAGAATGAGAAAAAACAGAATATTAGACTGTAGTGCCAAAGTTAGTATGAGGCCAGGTAGAGCAATTCAGTCAAAAGCTGAGAGAAGCCAAATTGAATCAGTCAGCTTGGAAGATTAGAATATATATAGTCTAGAAACTTCCAAGCCTAGGCCTAGGGATAGTTAGAACAGGGAAGGAAACACTCTGGGCTCAGACCAAGCCATTTATTCACACAGCTTGGGTGCAACTCTTATCTCATTCTTTCATCTGAGGAAATAAAAGCAACATTTACAATTTGTTTTAATGATATCTAGCTCTTTAAATATTTTGGTTGGATATTATCCTTCTATGAGACGTGTACCTGGTAAAAAATATTTTCCAATTATGTAGGCTGCCATTTTGTCCCAATGATGGAACAATGTACCAATGATGCCATGCAGAAGTCTTTCAGTTTCAAGAGGTCCCATTTATTAGTGGCTGTGGTAATAGTGTTGTGTTGAGAAAGTCTTTTCCTGCACCAATGAGTTCAAGGCTATTCTCCACTTTCTCTTCTATAAGGTTCAGTGTATCTGATTTTATGTTGATGTCTCTAATGTATTTGGAAATGAGTTTTGGGCTGGATGATAAGTATGGATCAATTTGGATTCTTCCACATGCAGCTATACAGTTTAAATAGTTGAAGATTTTCTCTTATTTCTAGTGTGTATGTCTGGTTTCTTGATAAAAATCAGCTGTCTATGTATGTGGACTTATTTCTGGTTCTCCCATTTGATTCTATTAATTGACATGTCTGTTTTTGTTCCAATATGATGCTATTTTTATTCCTATAGCTCTGTAGTACAACTTGAAATCAGGAATGGTGATACCTCCAACAATTCTTTCATTATTCAGGATTGTCTTAGGTATTCTGAGTATTTTTGTGTTTCCATATGAAGTTGAAAACGGTCCTTTCAAGGTCTGTAAAAAGCTGTGCTGGAATTTTTGTGGGACTAAGTTGAATAAATAGGTTGATCTTTGTGGGATGGCCATTTTTACTGTATTAATCTTACCGTATGTCTATGAGCATGGGAAATCTTTCAATTATCTGATATTTTCAGTTTCTTTGTTCAATGACATGAAGTTTTTATTAGATAACTCTTTCATTTGCTTGGTTAGAGTTACCCCAAGATATTTTACATCATTTGAGGCTACTGTGAAAGGTGTTGTTCATTTCTTTCTCAATCCAGTTTTTATTTTTATATAGGAGGGCTACTGATTTTTGTTGGTTAATTTGTATCCATCTACTTTCCAGAAAGTGCTTATCAGCTATAAGAGTTTTCTGAGGAAATTTTTAGGGTCAGTTTGCTTAGGTGGAGTAGCATAAAGCTCACACAACAGTTTACTATCATATCATCTGCAAATAAAGATACTTTGGCTTGTTCATTTCTAATTTGTATCCCCTTGATATCTTTCAGGTGTCTTATTTCTTTGGCTAAAACTTCAAGTACTGTATTGAATAAGTATAGAGACAGTGAACAACCTTGTCTTCTTCCTCATTTTAGTGAAATTGCTTTGAGTTTCTCTCTGTTTAATTTGATGTTGGGGATGGGCTTGCTGTAAATTGCCTTTATTATGTTGAAGTATGTTACTTATATCCCTAATCTCTCTAGGACTTTAATCATGAAGAGGTGTTAAATTTAACCAAAGGCCTTTTCTACATCTAAGATGATCATAGTTGTTTTGTCTTTCAGTTTGTCTACATGGTGAACTACAATTACTGATTTTTGTTTTTCCTTGCTTCTCTGGGATGAAGCTCACTTGATCATGGTGGTTCTTTTTGCTTTGCAAATATTTTATCAAGAACTTTTGTGTCTATGTTCATAATAAAAATTGGTCTGTAGTTCTTCTTTTTTGGGGGTAGGTGGTTTGGATATCAGGGAAACTGGTCTTATAAAATAAATTGGGCAATATTCTTTCCATTTTTATTTGGTGGAAAAACTTGAGAGTATTGTCATCAACTCATCATTGAAAGTCTGGTAGAATTCTTTGCTAAAATCAGCTGGCCTTGAGCTTTATTGGTTGGTAGATTTTTAATGACTACTTCTATTTCACTGTGGTTGAATTGCTTTTCTGATCTTGATTAAATTTGGCAAGTAGTGTTTATTAAGAAAATTGTCCATTTATTTTGGGTTTTCAATATGGTGGAGTCTGTTTTTTAAGATACATTCTATGATTCTCTGGATTTCCTTGGTGTTTGTTATTATGTCATCCTTTGACCTCAAGTTTTAAAATTTAATATCTCTCTGCCTTTTAGTTAATTTTGCTAAAAGTTTATCAATTTTATTGATTTTTCTCAAAAAAATCCAACTCTTTGTTTTATTGACTCTTTGTGTCATGTTTTGTTGTTTCTTTTATTGATTTGAGCCCTGAATTTGAGTAGTTCTTGCCACCTACTCTTTCTGGGTATGATTTTTTTTCTTTTGGTTCTAGAGCTTTCAGGCATGCTACTAAGTTACTAGTATTAGATCTCTCCAGTTTTCTAATGTAGGTATTTATGCAATGAACTTCCTCTTAGAACTGCCTTCAATGTTTGAAGTATACTGTATTTTCACTCAATTCTAGGAAGTCATTAATTTCTCTCTTAATTTCTGTTTTGACACAATTTTTATTCAGTGATAAGTTGTTCAGTTTCCATGAGTTTGTAAGCTTTCTGTTGTTGTTGATATTCAGCTTTTTGTCCAAGTGTCTTAGGGTTTGATAGCTGTGAAGAGACACCATGACCAAAACAACTTTTAATTGTGGCTGGCTTACAGTTTCAGATGATTAATCCATTATCATTATGATTATAGCATGATATAGTCCTAGAGAAGGAGCTAAGAGTTCTATATCTTGATCTAAAGGCAGCCCAGAGACTGTCCTCCCCAGACAGTCAGGAGGGGATTGGAATTCCACACTAGGCAGAGTTTGAGAATAGAAACCTCAAAGCCCAACCCCACAGTGACACACTTCCTTCAATAAGGCCACATCTCTTAACAGTGCCACTCCCATGAGCCAAACATTCAAACACAAGAGTCTATGAGGGCCAAACCTATTCAAACCACTACACCAAGTATGTGAGCAAAATTTGAGGTAGTTCCAAGAGGTACTGAGAAACAAGTATATTTTGTATTTGGGAGAAATGTTCTGTAAATATCTGTTATGTCCATTTGGTTTATGATATCAGTTAGCTCCAGCATATTTCTATGTAGTTTTGGTTCAGATGACCTATCTGTTAACAGGTATTATGTGAGGTTAATAGGTGATTTAAGCTATAGTAGTGCTTCTTTTACAAAAATTGTTGCCTTTGTGTTTGGGGGCATAGAGGTTAATAATTGAAATGCCATCTTGGTGGATTTTGCCTTTAGTGAGTAAGTAGTCTTCTTCCTTATTTATTCTGATTAGATTTGGTTTGAAGTCTGTTTTGTCAATTATTAAAATAGTTATACTAGATTGCTTCATAGGTCCATTTTCTTGGAATATCTTCTTCTATCTTTTTTTTTTCTTTTCTGAGATGATGCCTATGTTGATGTTAAGATGTGTTTTTGGATGCAGCAAAAGGATGAATCCTGTTTTCACAACAATTCTGTTAATCTGTGTCAGTTTTGTTGGAGAATTGAGACTATTGATGTTGAGCGACACCAATGAGCAATGTTTGTTGACTCCTGTTATTTTGTTGTTGTTGTTGTTGTGGTGGTGGTGGTGGTGGTGGTGGTGGTGGTGGTATGTGTGTGTGTGTGTGTGTGTGTGTGTGTGTGTGTGTGTGTGTATGTGTTTGCCTTTTTCTCTTTATTTGCTCATCTGGTATTATTGTGTTTTCTTAGGTGTGGTTAACCTTTTTAGGTTGGAGATTTTTTTCTAATGCCTTCTATTGGGCTAGATTTGTAGAGCAGATATTGTTTGAATTTGATCTATCATGGAATGGTTTATTTTTCCCCTTTATTGTGACTGAAAGTTTTGCTGAGTATAGTAGTCTGGGCTGACATCTGGAGTCTCTTGGAGTCTGTGGTGGAACATCTTTCCAGGCCCTTCTGGCTTTTAGAATCACCACTGAGAAGTCAGATTCTATCCTATTAGGTGTGCATTTATGTGTTCCTTGGCATATTTTTCATGTAGTCTTTAATATTCTGGGTTTGTTCTGTACATTTAGTGTTCTGATTATATGCCAAAGGGAATTTCTTTCCTAGTTCAATCTATTTAGTGTTCTAGTGGATTCTCAGAGTACACTGAGTACCTTAGGTTTAAATATTTTTATGTCCACATACACTCTAAGCAGTGCTCAGTAAATATTGTCAATAGTGACTTATTTAAGTAGTTCATAATTCCTAATGATTTTAAACAAAATAATATTTCTTTGAAATTTTCCTAATTGTTCAGACATTTCTGCTTCAGCTCTTTTATGTGTTAACTTTCTCTCTACTATAATTTATTTTTTTCTCTCAGCATAGAAATAACATATTCTAGATGGACAAAGAAAGGTTGCCTGAAATTACATGAATAATAGGAGAGAAAAATCATGTCTCCAAATCCAAAATAATCTACTTCTCTGATTTGAAGATAGAAAGAATAGAAATAATTGAAGTATTTTCAATTGTTTTACATATACAGTAGTCAGTAGATTTTACTATAGTATATCCTAATGAGGCAGAAAGAATCAAGAATATATGTTGGTAGCCAAGGAACAGTTCATAATGGTAATTACTATTTATAACAGCCATCACATGGCTATAAACTTCTACTGATTATTTTGGCTAGTAAATAAAATCCAATTTACTTCCTCAGGACTAGTGCAGTACTGTCATAGTCTAAAAATTATGTTTTAAAACTGTAATCATTCTAGCCTCAATGGAGGATTTGCACCCCCAAAAATTCATCCAAATATGAAAAATTTTGTATTTGGCTTAATTCAAGTGACTTCTCTCTGAATTGTGCATTATATAGTCCTACCAAAATTATATGAATAGGAATCAAAATTGGGAACATCAGTGGCAGGTGAATCTCTTTGAGTTTCAGGTCAGACAGTTCAACATAGTGAGACTGTCTTGAAAGACAGACATACAGGAAGGAAGGAAGAAAGTTAGGGAGGAAAAGAGGGAGAGAAAGAGGGAGGAAAAGAGGGAGAGAGAGAGGGAGGGAGGGAAGGAGGGAGAGAGGGAGGGAGGGAGGGAGGGAGGAAGGTAATAGAAAGACCAGTACACGTGCTATATATAGGTTATCATTGACTATACCAGGGTTAGTACTCTGAGTGTCTAGTTAACAAGGAACTAACAGATTTGTGACTTTCTGGAACCCTCCACATGTAAAGAGCAAGGTTTCAAAAGTAAAGTAAAATAAAGAATTAAAGGTCTAGTTAATCACGATCTTTGTGTGTTGACTAAATAATTTATTCCAGTTAGTCAACTTCCACATTCTCTTATATTTGACTGTAAGTTTTCTATATACCAAATCAAATGAAAACTTACTGTTTCTATATTTGCTACCATTTCCAGGAAGGATTTTGATGAAATAAAAGGTTCTTAAAACAAGGATTTACAATAGTCCAAAGTTCAAGTTCAACTGCTGCATATTATCGTAGGAATGTTAAAGTCTGGTTCCCTAATTGGTTCTTGACTTGTTAATAAAGAAGGCCAGAAGCCGATTGCTGGGTGTAAGGGACAGGTGGGACTTCCGGGTCCCAAGAGGAAAGAGAGTCTGGGAGAGAGAGGAAGGGCTTTTCGGCCAGGCTTTGGAAAGAGAAACATGCAGCAATCATGTAAGATCTCAGAGCAGTTAGAACCAGCGGCGTCCACTATAGGCGGATGACCAAGGAGGTCGGCAGGGGCTAGCTGATGCAAACTAGGAGGAGAAACAGAAATAATATTTGAGGAGGACACGCTTTTACAGGCAGGAGATTCCGTGCCCAGCAATTGTGCCTAGCCGGCAAGTTCTAAAATAATAAAGTTGTCTTTCTGTCCTTTAGCCGTGGAATCTAGGGCCTTGGGAGTGGGCTGGTGGAGTGTTTGACTCCTGGAGCGGGCTGGGGCGACCCTGGAGCCAAGCTGGGTGGGACAGAAGGGAGCCAGGAGCGGCCAGAGCGCAACAGTTTCCAGGCAAGCCAGGTCAGTGCTGGTGACAACTGATCCTGAGCTAAGCCCCAGGTATGGTGTTAGCATGACTGTAAAACTACATGCAACATATTATTTGTGTAATATTGGATGATTATGATTAAAAGCATGGTGCTATATTTGAATTTTCCTCCTCCTCCAGCTCTATTCCTTCTCCTCATGATCAGCGTCTAAGCTACCAGTCCGGTGTTTGTCTTCTGTCTCCTTGCACCTCCTCCGGTCAGTGCTTTTTCCTTTACTTCCCACGATCATTTTTCTCCTTTGTGTAAGTGAGCACAGGGTCCCATCCACTGTCCTCAAAAACCACTGTAACCTTTTCATTGACATAACATTCTCCTTATGAATGCCACAGGATACCCAGACATCTCTATTTTTGTACTCTGATGAATGGTGTCAACTGGCGGGTGTCCTAATGAACCTTCTAGAACGTTCCTAGAGTGTCTGGCAATTTAGCATACACCCACCTATTTCTCCCTCTCTTCTGTTGTTGAACTTTACTAGAGAACTGGTGACTCTTCTCGGTGTTCAACCAAACTCCAAGCTTCTCAAACATATTTCCTCTAAAATCCTTACACATTTAATTTTCCAATCGCACCTGTTTCTAGGAAGACCCAGGTTAACACAGAGTTGTTAGCCTTGAGGGGAGATGGTGGTTGTTAGGTCGAGTATCTAAACCAAAGCATTGGCAGCTGCAGATGGTGAGATTCTGACTTTCTGTTGGACGAGAGTTGTGAAGACAGTTCCCTACCCTGAAGTCTAGATATATAGATCCAGGTAGTTTTCCTAGACTATTAGCATCGAAGATCATTCATCAGATTTTTAACATCCTAATACATAACAGCTTCCTGCTAATGAGTAGGAACTCTTTATACAAAAACCATTTTAAAAGGCTCAACCAAACTACAAACCAACCAACCTAAGACCTGGAATAGGTTGTATGAACCAGTTGGGCTGGTGACTCATAAAGTCCACTCATTCTAGAACAGAGACTGTTGTCATGTGAAATGTAATTAACACCTACAGCCATTTTGAATAAAATGTTCATTTTAAAATTTAACTTTTATCCTTTATCCCTTTTTTTTTTTTTTTTTTTTTTTTTGGTGCTAGAGATTGAACCCAGGGACTCCTCTAGTAGGTAAACTCTTTATTACGGAGCCACATCTTATCTATCTTTTGGTAATTACAAGAAAGCAGGACACCCAAATGAAATTATCTACAGAAGGATTTAACAACTGAATACCTCACATCCATAAGCTCTCTGAGGCTTCCTCCAGGAGAGGCACCACCTGGTCCCCTATCTGGACACTACCACCTGCCTTGAAGAGAGAACGTGACTCTGATCAACTCCTCTCTGCTTCCTCCAGGAGAATACAATGGTTCTTCAGCTATGACTGCACTATCTCTCATCACCTCTGAAATTTCCTTTTTATTAGATCCCAGAATCCTGAGCTAAGCAAATGCAAAGTCAAACCAGGAATCAAAGTAACACATACCAAAAGAACTAAAACACTTCACTAATTTGTGAGAGAGGAGGAAACGAAAGAAGGGAGGGAGGAAAGGAGGGAAGCAGGATAAGAGGGCAGGATCATGTATCAGGGGAAACAGGAGAGAAGCCCAGGGGGCCAGGAGAATGAATGAAAATATGTTGCAAGGTGGGGAGTGGTGACAAGGGATGGGAAAGGGAAACCCCTAGAAAGTTCCAGGGACCTGGTATGTGAGAGGCTCCTAGAACTCAATGGGGATGACCTTAGTTGAAATGCCTAACAGTGGGAAGATAGAACCTGAAGAGACCACATCCAGTAGATAGACATGGCCCCCAGTTGAGGCATGAGGCCACCCACCCATCTTCAAAAATTTTGACCCAGAATTGTTCCTAGCTAAAGGAAATGCAGGGACAAAAATGAAGCAGAGACTGAAGTAAAGGCCATCCAGTGACCAGCTCAACTTGGGAGTCATTCCATTCACAGGTAGCAAACCCTGATATTATTACTGATTCTATGTTGTACTTGCAGACAGGAACCTGTCATGGCTGTCCTCTGAGATGCTCTAACAGCAGCTGACTAAAACAGATGCAGATACTTACACCTAACCATTGGACTGAGGTCAGGACCCCTCTGGAAGAATTAAGGGAAAGACTGTAGGAGCTGAAGGGAACTGCAACCCCATAGGAAGAACAACAGTATCAACTAATCCAGAGCCCCTCAGAGCTCCCAGAGACTAAGCCATCAACCAAAGAGCATAATGGGCTGGTCTGTGACTCCCAGCACATATGTAGCAGAAGACTGCCTTGTCTGGCCTCAGTGGGAAAGGATGCACCTAATCCTGTAGAAATCCCTCAGGGAAGGGGGATGGTAGTCAGTGGGTGGGGAGCACCCTCTCAGAAGCAAAGGGGAAGGGGGAATGAAATGAAGAATTCTGGGAGAGGGGACTGGAAAGGGAGACAACATTTGAAATGTAAATAAAAATAATTTAATAAAAAAGGAGGCTAAAACGAGACAGACTTTTTAGTGATCTATGTTTAGTGGTCAATATAGGAATACCAATCAGAGTTTCTGGATTGTTTGAAGAAGTCAAACTGGTATAGTCTGCTGTGAATTCTTAGCATGTGCCCAGTAAAGACTTCTTGGATCAGCAAGAAGACAAGGTAACCCATGCTCATGACTAACTAGGCTTACAGAGGACAACCAAGTCAGTTAGAATTGGATTCTATCACTTGAAGTTGAGAAATCAGGGCAAATACAGCATGCATTTTTGTCCATCTAAAACACTGCAGTCCCTCCAGATCTTTCCCTCCTTCCCTTCTCCTCTGAAAAGGTGGGCTCCTTCTGGGTGTTTCCCCCACCATATCAAGTCTCTTGCAGGATTGGGTGCATCCTCTCTCGCTGAGGCCAGACAAGGTAGCCTGGTGGGGAACAGCTTTAGGGATAGCCCTGCTGTAGTTGTTGGGGGACCCATATGGAGACTGAGTTGCATGTCTGCTACATCTGGGCTGGGGGCTTCATTCCAGCTCATGGATGATAGTTTGGTCTCTGAGACTGGACTCCAGGAGTCCAGGTTAGTTGACTCTGTTAGTATTCCTGTGGAATTCCTATCCTTTTCAGAGCCTTCAATCTTTTCCTAACTCTTCCATAAGAGTCCTGACCTTGGTCTAATGTTACTAGATAATAATGACAAAACCAAGAATAGATCATACAGTTCACTGAGAGACAAACACATAACATTTATGAAGGTTTAGATAATTTTTCCCTAGACAAATGGAGACTCAACAAAGAAAACATTCTTTTCTTTGAATTTACTCAGTGTTATTTTTTCCTCTAATGTTAGGGTGATAAAGACACTATAGATAGTACTCATAAAAATTTCCGGCAAATATACACCCAAGTGAGATATGGAAAGTCAATGAATTAAATTATACTCCTAAAAGCAGCCTCACTATAATAAAAATCTGTAGAAAAAGATGAGTTATCTGTATGCATTATGATATAATTATTTGACCTTCCTTGAACTGAGAATTTCAAGGACTCTAAAAGCCAGAGGAAAATCTATTTAGTTTTACTGAAGGCATTGGAAGGATATTTTAAAATGAGACTTGGACTCAGTGTTCAAGGTGAATATTATTCAGTGAGTCAGAACAGGTTTGTGGCCACTGACAATGATGCATACTGGTTTCAAACTAGGCTTGATATGTCAGAGCCCACAAGTAGTCTTCAGTCTTGCTTTTGAACAAGACTGGTTATTCTCAAAGCTGTCATAACAGTAAATATGTAATTTTATTTACCTTTAATGTGTAATTCTTCCCAACTTGCTTCAATTAATTCCAAACAATTCTTATTTGAAACCATCTTTATCACTTTACTAATAGAGATGAGTATGGCAGAATATGACATTATCTCTTGTATTTTTTTCCTAGTTCATAAAATGTTCATGCACTTTGTGACTTCTGCAGTAGATGGCAGTGTTTAAAACTTTCTCCTGCAAACAGAATGGCCGGATGATTATCTGTAACCAGGCTATGAATACTATATATAGCTTAGTCTATATAAGAAATCATGCTTTTGTTTTCTCACTACTTTCTGGGTAAATGATAAAAAAATGGTGAAGCTCACATTTGCTAACTTCATATCTATTTGAGACTTGCTAGATATTAGAGAGGGAGAACATGAGAGTCTTGGGAGGTAGAAAAGTCAGCATCAAATCATATTAATAATGGTGTTAGTGAGATTAGCTAGAGCTCAGATGACTCTATTTAAAAGTATTTTAAGCATAGAATAATAGAGCCCACGTAGCACTGTGGTTTTAGAAGAATCCAATATTGAAATACAATTTGATACAAATTAAATTTTGTATAAATAGTGGACATTTATTAGACCCAGAAAAAATGAACCAATTCTAGTCATCGAAAACTATTTCTAGCCCTCGGGGTTACATTGGACATTTCTGAGGCTTGCTTTTGGCTGAGTATTGTGTAGAACCAGTCATATTTTATTTATTTTTATTGACTATAATAGATAAATGTGTCCCTCCATTTCCTTTAAAAGCAGTTAAATATTATTGTTTGTTTTTAACCATATAGCTATAATGAAATACAAATTTCCATTATTTTCATAAATAGTTGAAGGGTTCTATACAGACCCTTCAGAAAGTTGGAGGGGAAAAACTTATGAGGGTTTGTGGTAAGCCAGCATGCCTCTCAATTAGTATTTATTTGGCAGAGGCAGTTTCTTGTTGTTTGAGAATTTCAAACATTTACATAGTATATTGTGATCAACCCTGCCACCATTTCCACCTTCTCATCGATTAGGCATTTTGTGGAATCCATCTTTCTCTAATCTGGCATTTTATTCTTCTAGCACTGCCTGCATGCAGAATAATAAACATTTTGATAACTGGTCCCAAGTGGTGATTCTGCAAACTGCTATACTCATATTCCAAATAGTCCCTTCACCTGGTTTAAAATGAACTCCTGTGCTATGCTCTCAATAGTTCTTCCTCCTGGTTTGGGAGAGCTCTATTTCCTTAATTAGTCTTTCTGTTTTCTTTCAAACCTCTCATTCATTTGTGTCTCCTCATCTTTGCAAAATCAGTCTTGCCAATTTTACATAATATTTTAAAAGTCAATTTCTTGATATATAATCTCATTTTGGTTGTTGCCTATATTGAACTTTGACTGCTATAACAGAATATAATACATTGGGTGGTCTACCTTTTGTATAACTTTAGTACCTGTCTGCCTGTGTGTGGGTATGCATGTGCCATGCTGTGTGTGGAGGTCACAGACGACTTAGGGGAACTGGCTCTCTCCTTCCACTATTTGGGTCCCAATGACTGAACTTGGGTCACCAGGTTTAGCAGCAGGTCCTTTTACCTATCTACTCTCTCATTTTCTGATCAAATGATTTAAATAATAGGATTTTCAGAGATGTGGAGGCCAGAGGTCTAAGGCTAAGCTCATACATTGGGTAGTTTCTTATGAGGATTCACTTCCTTGCTTGTTGGCCCCCCTTTTCTTTTTTTAAAATTAGATTTTTTTTGATACATTGTCTCACTATATATTCCATACTGGCTTCAAACTTGATTTCATAAGCCTCCCAAATGCATGTATGACCATTTCCACTCATTTTTTTGTTTTATTTACATTACTTTTGTTTTAACTGATATATAAAAACACAGAAACTATACACACTACACAATGGTTCGGTGCTTGCAATCATTTTATCACCAGTTAATAATGCCTGTGTCTTCAAACACTGATCATTTATTTATAGCAAATATGTCAAAAATCCATTCTTCCAGCTTTCTGAGATGTGTAATACACAAACACTATTTGCTCACCCAACCTTACAATAGCACACCAGAACTTTGGACTCATGTCTAAATACAGTTTAGTTCTCTCTATGTACCACTAATCCTACCATAATCACCCTGGCATTGTGACCTCATTCAACCTTAATTTTCTCACTAACATCCCATCTCCAAATACCATGATACAGCAGCTTAAGGCTTCAGCACTAGTTTAGAGCTGGGAGAAACACAAATGTTAAGGTCACAACATTGCTCCTATTTTTCTTCTGGAGCTTTTCAGATAATAATTTGGGATAAAATAACCTTCACAGATTCCCTTTCTCACCTCACATTTTCTCACAAGCCTCCATCATATGGTCTATGTGTCCCTAAACTACTAATCACAAATGTCCTTGTATCTGTCAAAGTTATAGTTTGGGGTTCTTATCTTTCTTGCTGCTCAGACCAACAGTGCTGTTTGCTATTTTATTCAGTCTTGGTGTCTTTTTCTTTCTTTTCTGATCTCCTTCTAGTTCTACATTTGTCCTTTCCAGTCACTTTTCAGTCTTCCCTCATCTCCCCAGGGTCGTAAGTCTATCCTCAGAGATTATTTTTTAATATATGTCCTTGCCTTCAAGTCAGGCCTACTATCTGCACATATGCTGTTGTGGCAGTCATTTCTCACTTTTACCATGATGTAAAAGATAGCCTTCCCTTCCTGGGAATTCTTATCAATTACCCAAGTTACTCCAACATTTTCTCAGATGGAACTGAAGTCAGCCCCTTTCTTGATTTACTTTTTCCCTTATTTATGGCAATGCAAACATTTTTGGTCTCTGATTTCTCTAGGGAAACTATTCAATTGTATGGGTTTTTTTTTGTTGTTTTGAAACCAGGTATGACTCTCAAGCTCAGGCTGTCCTGAAACTCACTACATGCTCCACTCAAAGCCTCTAAATTCTGGAGTTCCTTCTACCCCCACCTCCCAAACATTGGACATACAGGCATGAACTGCTTTAAAATCCTTGTGCTTTAAAAGCTCATTGTTGAGTATTTGTAGTTTCCCCCATACTAAGCAATTCATTGCCTTCTGGAAGTTTTTATAAGTATCATTCATATCGTATCAATCAAGTCTGGACACTTTACTTAAAATTCATGGTAACTTGAATCAGTACTTAAAATTCGATGGTAAACCAGTAACATGCATATTTCAGATCTGTACTCCTTACCCTAAAAGTTGAGACAATGGTTGTATGATGTTGACCCTTACCCCCTATCCTGTATGCATGTTTAGTTAGGTAGCCACAGGTGTGTCTATGATTGCAATGGTTATGTCATATATCAAAAATACAGCATTCCATAGCATTTTTCTATATGTTGTGGCTCTTATAATTTTTCTGTTTTATTTTTAAAGATAGAATGATTGTCAAGGACCAGCTTTGGCTTGGAGAGGGGTTCCCAAGAGAAAAGGTGTTTGTGAGCAGCAGAAGAAATGACTCAAAGTCAATCATGGAATACAAGCTGATGGCTCTGTGTTCTGCTTGACATGGCTCTCCAGACAGCTTTCTGCTCATGACAGTTCTCTCTTGATACATCAAATTCTAAAACCTCTAGGTCGCTCATGAGTTTTCTAACCAAAGTCAGAAATCCTGCTAGAAAAATTCCAAAAGAGCTGTGTTCACTCTCTAAGCAGCACTCTCTGGGTAGGTCTCTTTCCCAGACAAAACCTAGTCTTTTATTTATGTATCAATTCAGTCATTTACTTCAGGTTCCCTTTTGATTATCCTACAAATCAGCATTTTATGACCTTAGTCCCTTGATTTATAGGAAAAAACAGCCAGTATAGTTTGTTTTTTCAGCATTACAAATGAATTCTAAGATCTGCCTGCCTTGTGAACCCAGACAATAAGATAACTGTGTAGGATCCCAACCTGAGATTACCATTCCTACTATGCTGGGACCTCTGTCCCAGGCTGACCTTGAACTCAGAAATCTGCCTGCCTTTGTATCTATCTGTCTGATAGGGTGGCTTTTTAGTGCCACTGCCTTTGTTTTTTAAGGTCCATAAAGCCCCTCATACAATTATTATTGCATCCTTATATTTTTGCATAGTTGAAAATTTATCTAATTTTATACTTGTGTTTTCAGAGTTCTTTCCCACAGCCTTAAGGACTGTCCTGAAGGGAATAGTAATTACCATTTTTCCTGAGGATCATAAGCACACCCTTGATCTCAGACTCATCTTGTTTCTAGTTATCATTAGTGTCATGTCATTAAACTTGACAGGGAGAATATTTCCCAATGAAGGAACATGAAGTGAAATATATACATTGTCATACAAACAAGCCTCATGCCCAACAACCATTGACACTTGTGGAGGCCCATGGCCTGCTGTCTTTGCTCCAAGCAGGAAACTGTGCCACACAGTCCTTTCTAAGGCCATGCAGGATTCAGCAATTGGTAGCCTGTGAAGTGTTTTGGGTCATACTCATATTGTTAAATGCTGACTCACACAAAGGGTTCTCCTCAGTGCTAAGCTCCTCAGCTTGCTCTCAAGTCATACTTCCAAGGAAATTTTTTAGTGATTGCCTTGGCCTGTGGGGCAGTGAATGGGGATTGGGGGACCACTTGGAAGAGAATGGAGGGACAAGAGACATGAAGAACAGACAGCAAGTCAAGAGGTCTGATCAAGCTGACAAATTTTTATTTTTCCCACACCAGTTATACACTCATAGAAGCAGGATGTGGGGTAAGGGTGTAGAACAGGGTTGCTTTGTCTCTGGGGAGTGGATGTGTTCTCAAGAACAGGATGTTGGCTGGGTAAAAAGTTCAGTAGAAAGAACTGAACAGGATGGGTTAGTAGGTACCTGTCCATAAGATCTATAGCTATTTGTTCTCAACTGGGCTAGTACTTTTCCACAGAGGCCAAGACTTTGTGCCAGTAAGCTCTTATGACTGACAAGGCAGTTAATGTTTAAGCAAGGTCACTTCCAACATCTCCCTCCCCCTTTCTTTGCCAAGGCAGGGTAGAGGCCTGACCTCCAGTAATTAAAGGGGAACTTGTAATGGTTCCAGTCCTCCTGGTGTTGTCCAGTGAGGCATGGAGACCATACCCATCCTGATGTCTTTTTCCTGGAGAGGGGATAGTTTGGACATCAACCCCTATGCAGTCAGGCTTGTCCCTCAGGGAACCCAGAAAGATATTTTTAGTTTTTGTTTTATATTCCCTTGCAGTGCTTTGCCTCGCAGCCTAAGCAAGAACTTAGATCACCAGTCAGAGGGGTCTCTGGGTGACCCCTCTCTACTTGGTCCAGGGGCAGGAGTCCCCTTTTTTGGTTGGGTGGAGATGGGTTTTGAGAACACCCTGGGTGAAATATCAACCTCGTCTTGAGTCCCTTGGTCCTCCATAGCTAACTTATGACAATGTACCTGGATAGGTTTTGCTGCCAAATTATCTATCTGTTGTTTCACAAAATTGTTAAGTCTGTTAAAGTTCAAGGGCCAAAAGAAATAAACAAAAACAACCCAATTAACGGTCCCAAAATGGAAGGAAATAGGGTTGACAACCACGGGGAGGTTGAAAACCAATTTTTATACCAGCTCTCTTCTCTCTCTCTCTCTCTCTCTCTCTCTCTCTCTCTCTCTCTCTCCCTCTCTTTTCTCTAGGCCTTCTCTGACATTTCTCATACTCTCTTTGACCATTCCTGTCTTGTCTACGTAAAAACAACATTCTTCTTTAAGAGCTGCACACAGCCCTCTCTGCTGTAAAAAGAGTAAATCAAGTCCTCTGAGATTTTGGAGGACGACTTCAGCTAAGGAGAGGGAATAGGAGAAGTCATCAATGCCTTGTTGGAGATGCTGGACATCTCTGTCAATGGTGACACTGAGTTCTTGATACCTAGACTTGGAGAGAACATATGAAGAAATGTCAGTCCCCGCGCCTACGTCACCAAGGCCTAGGAAGACTGAAATGGTGATGGCAGTTAGGGGCTCTCTTTGCTGGTGAACCAGTGAAGGGGAGGAATCAGTGGATGATCCCACAAATGAAAAAACTCTTCTGAATGATAATAAATCAGTTGAGGGACCAATTGTACAAGAATGCAAAAATCAGAATTTTTTGCAGAAAAGGCATTGGCTGAGAGGTAGGGGGTGAAGCCATCAAGACAAACCCACCAGATATCATTTGGGGGAACTAAATACTGGCTACTAATATCAGGTGCAAGGGTAACATTACAAAGGTGGGCATACTGTGAAGGGGGTGTATTAGAAATCACACAGAGGCCCAATCCGAAGACCTGAGAGAGGGACAAACCATTCCACTCCCCAGGTTGCCAGCAGCAATGGTGGGAGTTATTTGTAGGGGTAAAATGGCCAAGAACAGCAATGCCTTCATAAAAAGGTGGTTAGGAATGGTAACATATCCAGCAGGCATCAACAATATCAGGGGAGGTGGCATTGAGTGTAAGGAAGTTTTGATTCACTAAGGTGAGAAGGCTATGGGAGCAAGGGAAGTTTCTGAGGTAAAGGTATAAGCAGTTTCTGTAAAAGATGGAGGGTGAGGTTTTTTGGGTGGCTGTGGCTGGGGGACTAGAACCAGGTTGGGACCAGTAGGGACTGGCAATTAGACATGAACGGGTTCTTTGAGGAGCTTAATGGTAAAGGTGAGGCCAGTATCTGTGCCTGATTGATAAAGGCAGAGACCCCCATGAGAATCCCCATGCCCAATCTTTGGACTTAGCATGGTCCGTAAATGTAATGGACAGGGGAGGCACCAACCCAAGGTGACATGGTCAGAATTTTTACAGGAGGATTGGCAATTAAAAAGTTTTAGGGTGTGAGAAATTTTGTGAGACAGTAATATAATCCCAAGAGGAGGTAGGATTCCAATAGACTGCCCCCAAGGATTCACAATCCCACCTATCGCAATAGACATCAGTTTTGTCACCACACTTACGATGAAAAGAGCGGCCACGAATGGCACCCTGGGCAAATGTAAAAATCTGTATCTTGAAGTAAGTTTCACCTGATAGAATTTTCACAGCCAGGTTCAACTGACCAACGAACCGAAACAAATAAATTGTGAGGATTATAACTCTAAATGTTGGGCATATTATCCTCTGGGACATTGTATAAGTCTAGCTGGTGTTCAAGATCCCAAGGGGCCGCTGCTTTCTGTGCTAGTTTACAAAGATTGGAAGTAAAGCATGCCGGCCACCAAATATTGGTGGAAGTTTTGGAAGTAGCCCAGACGACATCATTTCTTCCTGAGAGGACCACCCAAGTGTAATTCCAAGGGATGTGTCTATTATTAGGAGATTTGGGCGGATGCAGTTGAAGGTTGATGGTTATTCCAGTCAGCCACAGGATCATGAGTATCCTTGCCTGGAACAGCATCTGGAAAAGAAATGAGATTTGTCTCAGGAGATGGTTGCTCCATTCTGGACACAGATGGGTTAACAGTTTTCACTAGCCTCTCTGGTAGCCATCTTGGGCCACCATTCTCTTTGTCATAGATGCAAGCAGACCCTCATCCCCAAATAAGGACGGGATCTGGTCCTTTCCACTGTCCAGTGAGAGGATCCAGTGAGGGGATGCATCGCACTAATGCATGAGGATCCTGTGATTTAGGATGCCACAGGTGGTCAGCTGCTGACCTGCCTTCATTGTTTAGGGACAAGAAGTTAAGAACAAAGAGAGCATGATTGAGCCTGTTTCGAGGTGTCAAGGGGGAGTAAACATCTGTAACTTCAGTCAAGCATTGAAGCATATTTTTTAAAGTCTGATGGGCTCATTCTATGATGCCCTGGTCCTGAGGATTATAGGGAACATCAATGACATGTTTGATGTCAAACTGGGAACAAAACTGTTGGAACTTGGTTCCTGTATAACCGGGGCTGTTGTCAGTTTTAATGATCTGTGGTCTTCCCATGGCAGCCATGCACTGTAGGGTATGTGTTATCACATTATGTGATGCCTCTCCAGAAAGGGGAGACGTGTATAAATCCACTATAGGTATCAACTGTGACATGCACATATTTTAACTTTCCAAAAGAAGGAAAATGGTAACATCCATCTGCCATCATTCATTATGGATGAGTCCCCTAGGGTTGACTCCCAGGTGAGGAACCAGCAGCAGTGTGGCACATCCACCACAGGACTTAACAATTTCTCTTGCTTGATCTCTAGAAATCTTAAACATTTGGAGCAAGGTAGAGGCATTTAAATGATGCAAAACATGATCCCTTTTAGCCAAGTCTATGGAATCAGGTAGGGCAGGGAATGCTGCATGAGTGACTCTGTCAGCCAGGCCATTTCCATATGACAGAGGATCACCCAGGCCAGAATGGGCTCTCAACTGTCCCACAAGAAAATGGCACTGTCCTTTTGATGATTACGGATTGAATCTCCACAAATAATTTTGAAGCAGTAGAAGCAGGCTTAATATATGGGACTGTCTCTAAGACAGGAATAGAATGGGCAACATAGGCACTATCAGTATACAAATTAAATGGGATCATTGGTAACGTTTTGAAAACCTAAGGGACTAAAAAAAAAAAATTACTAGCTGGGCAGAGGAATATGGGGACTGCACTGAAATAACCTGATCTTGTGCAACATAGGCAGCTTTGTAAAACCAAGATGCCATCAAGGAACCATCTGTAAACACCAAGGTACCTTCAAGGAGTGAAATCTTGGAGGTGACCTTGGGGAAAGGAATGTATCTTTACAAATTGTATAAGGGGGTCATTTGGATAATGATTGTCTATGGAGCCCGCAAAGGAGGCTCAGGCTATGGCCCAATCATCATTAGATTGAAGAAGCCATTCAACCTGATCTGAGGTATAAGGGATAATTATATCAGGATCCTTGCCAAAATATTGTCTGGACATTTTTCTTCCTTTAACAAATTAGGGCGGCAGACAAGGAATAATAGGTTGCTAAAACCTTACTTGGACTTAAGGGGAGATATACCCATAACAAAGGACATCCCTTTTTGTGGGAGTCTGCGGCTGCTGTATGTGTTGTAGCACAAACAATAAAATAAAGTGGGGCAGCGTAATGAATTTGAAATGAAGTTTGGGAATATATGGCTTGGCTTATCTGCTGCAGGGCTAAAATGGCTTGGGGCATAAGGGCTGGAGGGGACAAAGGATGGGAGTCTCCTGAGAGAAGTTCATTGAGGGGAACTAGAACCTCAGGACGGATCTTTAGATAGAGGCGAACAAATTGGAGGTTCCTGAGAAACTGTTGAAAATCATGTAAAGTCTTAAAGGAGGAAAGCTGAAGCTGAAGCTCAATCTTTGGGGTATGGACCTGTTCCAACTCGAGCTCATACCACAGATAGGAATAAGGATCTTTTATCTGAATCTTTTCAGGGGAAATTTTTAAGTCCCTGTGAACTTAGTACCTTTTGAAGTTGTTGAAAACATGAGAGGGCCTGTTGTCTATTAGGGGCTGCAAGTAAAATATCATCCAGGTAGTGAAGGATGTATATTTGTGGCCAAGCACTTCTGACAGGTTGGATTACATGGGCTACCTATTTCTGTGCCAGGGTAGGGCAATTTGTCATGCCCTGAGGGAGGACTTGCCAGTGAAAGCAGTTCATGGGTCCCTGGAAATTAATTTAAGGAAGGCTAAATGCAAAATGATGACGATCATCTGGATGAAGGGATATGGTGAAAAAGCAATCTATTAAATCAATAACAATTTTAAAGAGATTTGCTGTGATGGTGGCAGGAGTCGGGAGACTGGGCTGTAGGGCTCCCATAGGAATCATAACTTTGTTAACTGCACTGAGATCTTGTAAGAGTCTCCACTTGCCAGACTTTTTCTTAATAACAAAAATCGGGGTATTCCAGGGGTAGGAAGATGGCTGAATGTGACCAGCTACCAACTGTTCCTACACTAACTGTTTGCAGCAGCCAGTTTCTCTTGAGCTAGTGGCCACTGATCAACTCAGACAGGAGCAGTGTTTTTCTAGGAAATTTTTTCTGTATGAGTCTGGGGAGCAGATATGATCATGGCCATTAGGGAAAACACTGAGGCTGGAATCCCAAACCTCACCGATCAGATCTCTGTGTCACAGTCAGAGGTTCTTTTATGCCCTGTGTTGTTTTCCTAATCCTTGTCCTGACAGGAATCTGTTGAAGTAAGTATTTAAAAAGTGGGGCTGCACAGGCCGACTATCTAGGCAGTGGTGGCTCTGCCTAGCTCAGCCGCCGTGTTTCTCGGCCGGAGGCCAAGTGCATGCCTAAGGTAGAAATGGCCAACCAGAAACACCAGCCCTACCACCTCTTCCTCTCCTAACTCTTCCCATCTTAGCTCCTCCTACTGTTAAAATAAAAAAAAAAAAACTTTCTCTTAAAATACAATTAGAGCATAACTATACCAATTTGTATCAGTAAGGTACAAGATAGACCTAATACCCAGTCCATCATTTTGTTGATTAGACAGAAGCTCTGTCATCTCTCCTAACTAAAACACTTAGTTCTAAAACTGGCTCTTTTCTTGGCTTTAGAATGAATGTCAACTGAAAACCATCTTCTCAAATCTGTTCTCTCAAAGTAAATAGCCTGAGTTGGCTATGAGACAATAAGTCTTCAACTACAAAACATTGGTGCATCTGATCTTCAGCCTTCTGGCCCAGGATCATCTGACAGACCTAATGATGCAGAATTATTAAGGGCTGACTACTCTGTCTTGGCAGATATAATCAGTCGACTATTCTGCAAGTGTGTCCTTTTCTAGACAGTAATTTGTCTGTAGATGAAAAGAGACAATTCTTGCCTAGTGGCTGTCTCACCACAACTGGAGTGACTCCAAAGATGCTCAATTTCTTCTTAGAATCCAAGACAGGGAAGCTGTCAGGAGCAGACAGGTCTCTAATAAAAATACAGAAATGTTTGTAACGTCAATTCTGTGGACTTCTGATGTTTTGAAAACCAACTATCCATGTAAGGCAATCTGGACTGTTGTCTGTTAACTCCTCTCAACTATTTCTAAATAAAATCTAGAAAACACCCTAACAATAAACTCAGAGCCATGAATTTGATATAGGCCCTTAACTCACAGGCTAACCATCTCAAATCAGTTAAAAAAGTTAAAGAAGGACCAGGTCCAAGCCTTGTATTCCTAAATGTGTTATATAGGCACAATGCCTATAAGAGTAACAATATTAATCTCACTTTTATATCAATAAGAAACTCATACCAATGAAAACTTTAAATTTAAAATCAAAGTTAACATTGTATCATTTAAGAAATTATAACTTCAGCTTAATAACAATTATACAGATTTCTACCAATAGGTTATGGCTATGCAATAAATCCTAGCTATTCCTCCCTGTTCCAACAAAACCACTACTTTTCCTAGGAAGACAGCCAATATTAACCACCTCAGTCCCCAAGCCCAGGGAATAGGGGCACTGACTCTTCATTAACTTCTTCAAGCTGAATTTGGGCATTGAGATATTAGAAGAGGGGCCAGAGGAAGGGTAAATTGATAAGCCTCTGATGTCTGTGTCTTCACTGCATCCAGCTGAAACTCCAGGACATCAGAGATTTGAGCAGGTCTGCTCAGCTTGCTTGATGAGTAGATACACCAAGGCTGTGTATTCTGTAATATACAATTCTCAAAACAAATTTTAGTATCAAGATATTTTTTGTTTGAATTCTGGAATCTAGTCTTCTGATGTCTCTATCATATCTAATCCATATAATTCTGGGAGTTTCTATGAGGGTGTGCTCCCACCATCCTCCCATTCCCACCTCCCTGCTCTCAAATTCCCCAACACTAGGAAATCCAAACTATCAGGCACCAAGGCCCTCCACTTCCACTGATGCCTGACAAGGCCACCCTTGACTACTTATACAGGTGGAGCCATGAGTCCCTCCCTTTGTGTTCTTGGGCTGGAGGTTTTAGAATGGCTATTCCAGCTTGTTTCTTAGGACCATTTGCTTGAAAAATTGTTTTCCAGCCTTTTACTAAGGAAGTGTCCGTCTTTGTCACTGAGGTGGATTTCCTGTATGCAGCAAAATGCTGGGTCTGTTTACATATCCAGTCTTCTGGTGGCCTGAATCTTCTCTATCATATCTAATCCATATAATTCTGGGAGGTAGAAGTACCATAATCATCTCTTCTGAAAAAACACTGCCAAAACCTTTTTCCCAAAACAGAATTTCCTTGAGCCAGTAAGTAGAAAAACCTTTGTCTTGACCTCTTTCCCATATAACCACAAAACTGAAAATCACACCCATCTTGAAAATAAAATCAAATTAATAACTAAAATACTGTATGGCCCTATTCTTTAGGCCTTCCCTATGTTGCCAAGCAGGAAAAGAACCCAGAATTCCCATGGGGCCCATGTTAGACAGAACCTATGTTAGTTAGAATCTCCTGTGAGGCAATATAACTTTATATCATCTGAATGCATCTGATTTACATTATCTTTCTGTTTGGCCCTCTGCCTAGAACAGTTTTTTAGTTAACTCTATACTTAAATCAGTAACTGCTCCACAATGGAGGCTTATTTATTTAGCTCTCTTGGTTAAAAGTATACCTGTCTGTTTGTGGTTCTGTGCCTAGGGCCACTGATTTTCTCTACCTATCTTTGCTCTAAACTACAGGCAAGATTCCCCACGTGAATCCGACAAAACTGTTTCTAAATCTATCTTAAAAACAATCTCAATTTTAATTCACAGACACTGTACTCTCTACTCTAGAGTCAGCTACTTTCTTCTTTTCCTCACAAAAAGCAACCTGCATTTCCCCACAGCAGGGGGCTTCAGCTGCAGTTTTTTTTTTTTTCAGGGTTCCCTTGCTAGGAGTCATGTGACTTATCTCAGTGTTTACTCGTTCACTTTTTCTTTCTTTTTTTTTTTTTAAAAAAAAAAATACAATTTTTCCTCTCAGGTGAAATAGACTTAAATTTCTAGTGAATTCATGCCAGACGTTGGTTGCTACTTTGTTGTAGTAATTATTTAAAAAAAAACAAACAAAAATGGCCTCCAATCAAGCCGACTATCTAAGCTCTGCCTAGCTTAGCCACCATGTTCCAGCTGGAGGGCACGTGTGTGCCTGCAGCTAGAATCGGCCTGCCAGAAACACCAGCCCTGCCACCCAGGAGACACCAGTGTGGGAGATGGCTCTGCCAATCTTCCATGCTGTCTCTGCAAGGCTGGGCATTGCCCAGACCATCCTGCCATCCATTCGGGCCCAGTAATAAAATGAGACTCTAATGACTAAATTATCCAAAAGCTTATATATTTGGCAATGATCAGTAACAAGATGCCCATACAATCAGAAGTGTAACCCAATACCCAACCTAGGTATACCAACTACCTTTGACTGTTACAGACACGTGAACATCTGCCTCCATCGCTCCTATGTTTCTTCCTCTCTAGCTACTCCTCTTCCTTTTTCCTTTTCCTCTCCTAACTCCTCCCACCTTAGCTCCTCCTACAGGAATCCCTGGGCCAGCATTTGTTTTGTCACCACTTTGTTGGGGCTGCAAATGAAGACATTCATTTGGGAGAGAATATCTCTCCCCCAGAGATTGACTGGTAATCCAGAAATCACATAGGGGACTAGAGTGCCTGAATTTCCTTCTTGATCTAAGGGTCTGAGCGATGACTTGAGGGTTTTTGGAATGCCCAATCCCTTGAAAAGGATGGCCGAATTGGTCAGTGGCCAGTCAGCTGGCCAAAACTTGCCAGAGAGATGATGGTGGCATCAGTGCCCAAGTGTAAGAGTCCTTGAAATGTTTTTCCATTTAGACTCAAGGTAAGCATGGGGTGAGAGGAAGTAATCTTTTGGACCCAAAAGGCCTCTGTTATTCCCCTCTTGCCTGGGGCCCTGGTGTCTTTATGGTAGGGATTTGTAGTAGAGACCTTGGGAAAGAGCAACAACTGGGCAATGGTCTATTGTGCTGGCATAAACACAGGACCACCTGTGATATTTGCAAGAATCTAAATTTCTCCCTAGTGATCAGGGTCTATAACCCCAGGTGTAATCTGGAGTCCCTTTAAGGAAAGTGAAACTCTTCCAAGGACAATGTCAAGGTATTTGGGGGTAGGGTGCCATATATGCCTGTAGGCATGGCCTGAATGTCCTCCTCAGCTGTCAGTATTGTGCTGGAGGTGGCACAGAGGTTCAATCCTGGTCTGTTTTTTGTAGCTCACCAGAGTTGGGAAACAGACTGGGTATGTGATGAAAAGTCTGTTGGGGGACAAACTTTATTGCCCTAGGGCCTGTCCTGGGGGTGGGGACTGGAGGATGCCCCCTCAGGAAGTTTCCTGAATGATGTGGCAGTAAGGGGTATCCCTAGCTGTCTGTTTTGGATCTAAACTCATTGGCCCAATGTTGGCCCCTTGGCAGCAGGGGCACAGGATGGTCGGTAAAGCTCATGCAGGAGGGGCGTCTCTCTGGCCCTCGATGGGAGGTCTCCGACTCTCAGGCTGTTTGCAATTAAAGCAAGTCTTCTGAGAGGTATTTAAGCCCACTCTGTGAAGGGCAGCACCAATCACCAAGCCAATGGTGTGGCTTGCTCCAGCCCCTGCGCAAAGGCGGACATATTCTGCCAGTGACTTAAAGCAGTGGTGTTTAAGAGTATCTTGGCAAGTAGGGTTGGCGTTGTTCAAAGGCAAGCTGTTTAATAAAGGGATTCTCAGGATCTTGGACCCCAAACAAGTGCTCAGCAGTCTTCGTAAGGCGGCTAATAAAAGAATTGTAAGGCTCATCTGCTCCCTGTAGCATTTTAGTGAGGGCAATGGAGGAGCCCGGTTTTAGGGGCATTTTTTTCCAAGCGGCCAAGCACTCCTGACAGACCTGAGCCAGGAGGCTAGGAGAAAAAGAGCATTTGGGACTCCAAGGTAGTTATAAGGTGGTTCGCGCAAAATCTTCCTCACAGTCCATGACTTAGTGTCTGGTCATAAGTAGTTTTGGTTTCGATTTCTTTTGCTGTTTCTGCCACTTCTGATTTCCATAATACAAACTTGACTCCAGTGAGTGTGGCTCGAGTGAGCTGCGAAAATTCTTTCGATGTGAGCCATCCTTCCATAGAGGATTCAAGGAGTGCCAAGGTAAAGGGGGCAGTGGGGCCATAATTAGACACTGCAGCTTTAAGTTTTTCCATAATCTTAATCTAGCCGTTGACAATGATAGCGGGGTGGGGCATCATCAGGCTCTACTGGGGGTGCCACAGGGGCATCCTCCGTCTCCTCTGAGTCAGGCTGAAGCTCATCATCTATTTCTTCCCCTTCTTCACCCTCTCTCTGGCTTTCCTCCAAGTCAGTCCTTGGGGACAGGGAATCTCTAGGGACTGTAGTTCCACTCCTTAGGTGAGGGGGAGGGAGGCTAGGACCCTCTTTTTCTGATCTTTTAAAATTTTAACAGAGACCTGAGGCAGTTGTTGGGGGGAAGGTGTTAGATCAAGCAATTCGGCCTCTAACTGTTGGAGAGCTCTAAGCAGTTGTACTTGTTCTTTCCGAGTCTCCACCATATGGCCCAGGGTTGCCACGTCCGCAGTTAACTGGCGGCAGATGCTGAACATGGCAGGTGGATCAAAAACTGCATCTAAAGTCCCATAGGGTGGTGGGGGAAAGAAAGATGGGAGTGTGGCAGCACCTGTCACTATAGGGGCCGAGACTAGGGCAATCGTGGACATTTTGGGCAGATTGCAATAGCGCTCTGATTCATAATGAACTGCCTCTTTGGTGAGACTCATCAACGGGCATCAGGTCGTTATCAACCTCAAGGGCACACAAGGAGGAGTAGAGGCTATTTACAGTCCTTCAAGGTTTATGTAACATTTACAGCAATATAATTTATTTACAAAGAGCTTCTTTGATGTTCTGTTTAAGAGAGCCCAATGAAGTTGTATGTCTTCCATCCAAATATTGTTTAATTTGAATTGTAAATTCAGTCCTGAAAATGAATGTAAATAGTCAAGAATATCTGCCTAGACATGCATAGACCTCATGTCAGCTGACCTCTTTGGACCCCTTAAGGCTTCACATTCCTGTCTTATTACTTTGATTCACTAAAGGCAGTGTTGTTTTATATCCTGTGATACTTCTTTATATAGATCTATACATTATTTTATCAGTTATGTCCCAGTTTTACTCTACAGCAATGCTTTTCAACCTGTATGTTGCAGATCAGATATCCTGTGTATCAGCTATTTACATTATGATTCATGACAGTAGCAAAAGTTCAGTTATGAAGCAGCAATGAAATGCTTTTATGGTTGGGGATAACTACAACATGAGGAACTATATTAAAGAGTTGTAGCATTAGGAAGGTTGAGACTCACTGCTCTACAGGATTATCCCTCTCTCATTGGGCACAGACATATTAGGTAGAATAGTTAATATGCCATGCAATCCCTTAGCAAAGAGGGATATCCTGGTATCCATAGGGTGACTCAGCCTAGGTCATTGGCGGCTAAGTTAAACAGAGACATATGTAGAATTTGGACTACTACAGCGATAGTCCTTTGAAGAAATTTCGACTGGTTCTTATTAGATTGAGATTCTCACTATTCTCTGGACCCTCTTCTTCCTGCATGCTTACTTTAATTTGTAAACCAACCAATCTGACTTTCCCCTCCCTCTCTCTTCTTCCTTCCTTCCTTCCTTCCTTCCTTCTCCTTCCTTCCTTCCTTCCTTCCTTCCTATTTTCTTCATTTATGACTGTTTTGCCTGCATGTATGTCTGTGTACTATGTGAATACCTGGTGATCACTAAGGCCAGAAGAGGGCATCTGATTCCCTGGAATTGGAGTTGCAGACAGTTGTGAGCCACCATGTGGGTGCAGGCAAACAAACTCAGGTTCTCTTGAAGAGCAGCCTATGTTCTTAATTGCTGAGACATCTCTCCAGCCCTTCTTTATTCTTCTGGTTAAATTACTATTTTTCTGTTCCTCATAAACAAAGAGGCTGAGTCATGTTGCTCAGTCTGTAGAACTTTCTTTCTGGAATACCTGCTTTGAGCCCAACACTCTCTACTCCCTTCATAGTCTTCATCTCTTGATGGATAGCCTGAGGACACAAAGTTGAGATCCTTCAAAAGAATACACTAAGGACAGGATATGAGGTAAATGAATATCTTAGTGACAATAAGTTAATATTTTAGGCATCACTTTCTTTTTTGCTCCTAAGGTTTGACTTCCTTAAACTTCTGAATTCCTGACATGCCAAAATTAGATCTGACTTCATCAGTAATTCAAATGAGATGTTCATCATGGACCATCAGCAATTCAAATAAACACCTGTCCCAATACTAGAGGAGTCCATATGTACCTGCTGCTTTTAGAAGTAATCCCTAGTTAATTTTCTTTAGCAAATAACTGTGTGTTCTTCAGGCTTGGGTCAGAGATGTCCTATCAGAGATGGTCTGCAACCACTGTTGTGATAACTGAGATGTCTCCTTCCATGCTTTCTCCTTCCCTATTTTCCTTCCTATATGTTCTTGCTTTTCTGTTTCTTTCTCTTCTCACTCTCTGGATGCCAGACTTGGGGAAGCAGAGCAGATGTGAAGCTACTTTTTCAGATGCCTTCTTTTTCATTAACTTTTGAATTTATTCTTCTTCATCTGAGTCTTTGCTGCCTAGCATATTTTCTGGTGATATTAGAACACAATACAACTCCACATTTCATGTTAGGAGTATATGAACCACTGCAAATCTCAAAGAACATTCTTCAAACTATGGATCAAAAGCTGTTTGCGGATTGTGAAACCAGTGTGGTTGTATCTAGAATTTTGACAACGGGGGCCCTCGTGCCAACGACAACTTCCTTGCTGTTGTAGCAAATAGAAAGGTGGAGCTGGCGTGGACTTAAAGGCTTCACTCCAACAGTCTAATCTATTTGGCATGAACAGGTACTTCTCAGGCTATGGAAAGAGAAATATGGACACCAAGAAAATCCTCCACCTATAATCTGTCCAGCCTGCAAGATTGCTGGGGCAATGGTGGCACAGAACATGTGGGAGTGTTTGGGTTAACTTGAAGCCCATGCCCTAATCTTCCAGATAATCCAGAACTGGAGACTAGTTAGCTCGAAGATACCCTTCAAGTTCAGCTCTATGGTAGAACCAAACAAAAAAATCAATGAAATATTTCTTAATGATATCCTCCTATGCTTAGAGATCAATGCCTTGTTTAGTCATCAACAGAGAACTTCTGCCAGCAGCAGATAGGAGCTAGTGCAGAGACCACCAGCCAGACATGAGAAGAGAGTCTAAATTGGAGGTTTTATTGGGTGCTTCCCCTTGGAGACTGGAAAAATTCACAACCTTGAAGAAGAAGAGGAGGAAAGATGGTAGGAGTCGGAGGGAATGGAGGACAGCAAGAGAACATGGCCCACTTGAAATGGAAATTTCTGGTTTGTTTGGAAAGTCAGTTATATCAAATGATGTTTTGCTGGAGCACAGAGGTAAAAGGATTTTTTTCTAAAGCAAACACATGAAAGGACGGGTGATGAAGGAGTATAAATATGATCCCACATACAGTGGGAGCTTGAATATTGGTTTGCTTTACTCCACCTCACTATTCTTTGTTGATGGCACACATATATTGGTTCACCTTACATTGTGTTGTTGAGCTTTACTTGTGGTGACATCATAGAGAGAAACTTGCCAAAAAACTTCTCATGAGTTTCCTGTGGCTTCTTGCTGCTTCCACAGACCTGGGCCAGTTCGTGAGCCTTGAAGTTTCTTCTGGATTGAACTGCCCTTGGAGGTTTGTGTGTGGTGTCTGCTGAGTGGACTGGAATGCAGCTACTTTTTCCTGTGTGGTATCTGTCTAGTGGACTTGTCTGCTGTTGCTGATTTATGTTTAGTGCTTGCTAGTGGACTGGACTGAGAACATTGAAGATTGGAATTGCTCCAAAGAACTATTTCTAAAGAGTTCTACTTTTCCTGTAACCTAATAACCTTTCTTTTTCACTACCGCTGGCGGGTGGTGGGCTAAAGAGGAGGTTGAACTCTTATTAAAGCGGGTTGAGAAAATTTTATACCTACACCCACTAAATAAACTAAGCAAGGCTCACATGAGCTCACAGAGACTGAAATGGCAAACATGGGGCATGCATGGGTCTGCACCAGGTCCTCTTCATGTATGTTATGACTGTTAGCCTGGTTTTCTTGATAGACTTCTAACAGTGGAATATGGTATGTCTCTGCCTTGTCTGCCTAATCTTGAGAGTCCTTTCCTCCTATTGGGTTGCCCTCTAGCCTCATTATGAGAACTTCCACCTGTATCTCGTTTTGTTGTTGTCTCTAGGAGGCCTGCTCTTGTCTGAATAGGAAATGGAGGGGGAATCTGTTGGGAAGGGAGGTGGGAGGACAGCTCGGAGGAGTGAAGGGAAGGAAACTGTGGTTGCTATATGTTGTATGAGAGAAAAAGATCTATTTTCAATAAAAAAGTTCACACACATACATAGACACACAAAATAGAGTAGAACTGGATGTTTTCTTTTAAAATAGAACTTTTTACAATGTTTTCTTTGGTTGTTGTTACCAGTACTAAGGATTGGAGGCAAGTACTCTACCTTTGAGACCCAACCCCAGCCTTTCACTTTCAAAAACTCAAACTTTTCAGAAAACAAAGATTTGTAACAATGCTGTGAAATTCAGTCTAGTCTGCTTGATGACATGGAGACACAGGTGGAATACCTGACTGACATCTTTTCTGATCTCATATCTTCCACCCAGCCCATTTGCCTCATCAGAAGCTGTTGTGAAGCACTTGTGTGACATAACAGAAGAGCAGTATAAGCTGAACCCTTCAAGTTCAGTACCAAATAAGAGAGTAGAGAACAATTTTTAGCAGGTTTCTTTTCAGTATAATAACATGGACACCAAAACTATCATCTCATTGCTTCACTTTAATTTACACCAGAAGTGAAATCTCAGAATGTCACTTTATTTTTACCATGAATTCTCATTCTCTCAGACACATGCCTGACATTTGAATACTCAGGTTCAATGAAATGATAGTAGAGGAGAAAAACCACCATAATTTAATATCTATTGTTAGACTCATCAGATGAATGTTACCCAACTGATAGTGTTGACATATTTCTCTGAAGGAGAGTTTTGGCACAATGCCTCTAATTTCTACTCAAGCCTATTTAATTTTAAGAAGGTCTGTATCATTTTTTCCTCAAACTCCCCCACTATAGCCTTCTCTACTTTTCTAAGAGCTCAGCATCCCCTTTGCTGTTATTTTGGGTTTTATTTCTCTGACTAGTGACCAATCTGCACTTTTCAGAGTCTTTTCTAGTTGATCTCCCTTAGCTGGTCTTTACTTTCCTTACCTAGCCTCCATGAATTTACCAGTCTTGCATCTGACACCACACACTGCCTTGTCTACCTATAAACACTGCAATAGCCAAAGACTAGTCCCACACTTCCTGCATTTAAAGGCTGACCTTTCTGTCTGGGCTCAGAATCTCATCCTCTTTTAATCTTTCACTATCTTTCTCTATGTTTAAAACAACAGCAGCAGCAGCAGCAGCAATAAGCACTCTCTGCAGCTACTGTTTTTTCTTCCCTCCCAGTTTCCAGACATAAGTTGTTTGTATTTTTCTCTGCTGTCTCCTTGATTTGGAACATAATCCATGGAAGCCAGTAAAATCACACAATAGTTTAGAAGTCCTTTCAAGACATAAATTTTCACTTCAGAGGATATTGCACAGAATTTTAATAGTGAAACTTTTGATATTTGTGTGACAGTAAATAGACAGATGGTTTGGGCCAGAAGAACATCTGATAGCCCCACCCTGTCTCCATTCCATGTGTGTGTGTATGTGAGAGAAAGAGAGAGGAAGGAGAGAGAGAGAGAGAGAGAGAGAGGAGAGAGAGAGAGAAGAGTCTTACAATATTATCCTTCTTGGAGAAGGAAAAGGTCTGATCTCTAATGGGAACAGCTTGTTTTGTGTCTCTTTACAAAAGTCTGAGCCCAAATCTGTGAAACAGGTGTTAACACACTCACTGGCTGATTTGTTCATTAAAATCTCTTGGTTCTGTAAAGAAAAGCACTAATGTGTGTCCTTTATTATTCTCAAAATTTACAAACTATCTTTTAAGAAAAGTATATCCCCCAAATATCTTTCCAAATGGCAATTATTGTGTTTTGATATTTATATGAATCTCTTTATCTAAATAGACTTGAAAGCATTTCGCAAACAGATTCATCACCTATAGATTGTGTTCAAGTCAATTAAAGTAAAATTCAATTTAAAAGCAGCCATCTCCAAAGTAGGGCTCAGCAGAAGTTTAACAGTTCACAGCAACACCTCACAGCATTGCAACTTAAGCAGCAGTTGATGAGCAAAGATGAAGAATTCCATTTTCTATTTAAGCCACAAGAACAACAGGGAGAAGCAGAATGTAATTATCCAAATTAGAAGTTTTCTGTGACACTGAGGTCACTGTCTCTGCTATTCACGGAAGGGCTAAGGGATATTTATTGATCACATGCAGCCAAGAATACTACTTTATGTCTCTGCTGATGGACAACTCCCTCAGGCACACAGCCTCTAAACACTACAGCAATGAAAATTTATGACACAATCAAAAATGTTCTTCAGTCTTTCAGAAAGGCAGCCCCACCTCTGGTGCCTGCCTCTGGCTTGAAAGAGGACTCAACCACCAGACTAGCTACCAAGTGACGGAAGTAGGAGAGAGTGTGAGGGATGGTATTCATAGCATAAGGTAGCATTGATCTTAAAATTATTTAATTTGACCCTGAATATGAATGTTTGGGAAACATTCTGACCATTCATTTATTTCATGCTCATGGCTACCCAAGACTAAGAGATACTGAAGGAAGGCAGATTTTCTCCAAGTGTGCAGATGCTGTGGCTACCTGATAGAAAGTGACCTTACCAAGACTGATAAACAAGAAACAACCCCATTACTATACCAAAAAATGCTTATGTGGATAATTGAATATACCTTCCTGCTTTCTTGCTGGAAGCTTGCTCAGTATTCACAAGCTAGTTGATTGTCCTGCGTGTAACAACCTAATGACTATTATATCACTTTAAGTTAAACATTAGATTAGATTCTCAGACAGAGGGGAGAAAAGAAGTTAGGGTGCAGTTTACGTTGAGCTGAATGATCACTTTACCCACAGCTACTTTAATTTGATAAATAATCTATCTCTAAAATCAGAAACACATTAATGGATTTATTTCTGGATCAAATTTCTTGATCAGCTTGCCATCACTATGCTATTATTTAATTCATTCCTTTTGCTAATGGCTGCTTACAAATAACACACAGAATTGAAAACGGCTCTGTTCTTTCATACTCATCAAAGCACATCTTTACAGCCCAGAGGAGAGAAGAGCCAGGATTTCTTCCAGAGATACTGTTTAATTCTAAGTCACAGTCTGTTCAGATGCCACTATAATGAGTTTACGCAGTAGAAATCTGATTTTTGATATAATGCTTCAGTCTCACCTTACAACATGTGGATCACAGGGATTAAATATCAACATAGAGCCTTTCCTCTTCTGTTAGAAGAATAAAGAACTTCATCAGGAGGATTATAGAGACTTGTGCATGTATATCACGTTTATTATATACCCACTATGTGAACAAACAGGCCAGGCATGTAGAAACAGGAACATAATCATCTTTTGAACTCTTAGTATCTGGGTGTAAAAAAATAGGAAAGAGCCGATAGTAAGCAGAGGAGAGGGTTACACAGTGTGCCAGCATGCAGCTGAAAGTGGAAACTGGAAGCAGCATGGAAGCTGGAAGTTAAGACTCCATTAGCAATCTGTTACCAGCCCTTCAGGAGCAAAGTTTTAAACCAGGTTTGGAGAGGTCAAGTTTGTAATAACACAAGGAATGATAGAACTGAAGAGGTCACTGCCTTTCAGATAGTAAAAGCAGAACCATCCCTGGTTACACAGAGAAGATGTTAAGTTTAGAGAATGAAATAAGGGCATTCATATCTCATAAGGCAGTGTTTTCTTCTGTCATTTAATGTTTTCTCCCATCAACAATGCTCCTGTTCAGAGTCTACCACCCACTCTAGATCACTAGGCATCCCTTATGCATTTTTACATCTTTTTCTTCTCCCAGCCAGACTTTGGGAATATGTTGCCTAGACTCATTGTCTCTGTTCAGTTATTCAACTGTTGCCTCAAGCATCACCATTTTAGTGCCACATCACTGCCATTACTCCAGGTGTCCCTACCATCCCCTCTTCTTCATCCCAGTGCTGTAGAATCCATCCTAATAGTTTCCTCCATCTTGAAGCTATTTCTTATTCCTGCCTCTGGGACACCAAATCCCTCAGGTCTCCATCTCTCATGATTTGAGGTCTATTTCTTTCTGTACTTAACTAGATCTTTGGGTTTCCTTTTTCCCCTAGGACTCTGTTACCATCCTCTTATTTGGTTAATTTCTCAGATACTATGGGATGTAGAATGGTGTAAGGCTTTCAGAAGCACATTAGTCTACCTGTTGATCCTACCATTCTAGAGTGTGAGCCTAGATACCTTATTTGACTTCTTTGAGCCTCTTCTTTTTTTGTCCTCAATAAGATAGGATGGATGGTGTTTTACTCCTCTTAAGAAATAAATGTGATACCATTAGGGAAGAGATGATCTCTAGCTTCATACATGAGGTACATGCTTAATAAAAGGTCACCCTGCATCACTTCTCCCTTTGTGTTGTGGGTGCATTAATTCATTTCTCTAGCTCAGCCTTATGCTGTTTCTATTATAACATAACATCTTGTCAAAGCCTGCAACTAACTCAGTAGATAAATCTTGTCACCTAGGATCTCATTGTCCTAAAAATCTCTTAAATCAACTGTCTTCTAAATTTTCTACACTCCTCATGGACTGCCTCAATCCATCCTGTATATATTTTGATTAGTATTCTTGTTAGTGCATCTGCCTGCATCTATCTCCTCTCCACCTCCACTCCATCTCCCTCTATAGCTATCACTGGTGCATCCTCAGTACTGGAAAGCCTTCTCTGCTCCTTGCTGTGTGAAGAACAATGCTCACAGAAAGTTCCCCGTACTAGAGTGCCTTACCTTTTCTCCATCTTCTTTCACAATTGTTTGCTTGGCAATCTAGTAAATTAACTAGCTCACCCATCCTCCCATTCATCCTGCCTTATGGATACTGATTCTTCTGTTGAGTGTGTCTTACTTATCTCATTTATTCATAATTCTCAGTTCATAGATTTCCTTTCCCGTGGAGTCTTCCCTAACACTTCTTTGCATTATCCTACTTCTACCTATTATGTATCGTTATGTATTCTCAAAATTTCAACAACTGTTTATTTATATTCAATACATCTTTATTGGATAACAAATTAGTTATTTACTACTCTGTAACAAATCACTCACAATCTTAATGGCTTGAACAAAAATTGATTAACTAGTGACAACTCCCAGAGCTCACGAATTTATAGAGTTTATCTAACTGCCACAAGCTAAATTAAGATGTTTTCAGTGATGTGGCCAGGTTTAGATTTGACTGGGGAAATCTGTCTTCACACTTGCCCAGGGTGTCAGAATTGAGTTGCTGTTGAAATCTTTGGCTGAAAGACCCATGTTCTTCTGGATGCACAGTTTGAGGCTGCTCCCAAGTTCCTTTGTCTCCACAGATTAGACCAGACTTTGAAAGCATATTTCATCAGAGAAAGCAAGTAGAAGGGAGAGGGATGGGTCGGGAAGAACAAGGACCATAGTCCATTTGGACTGTTGCAACAAAACTACCATAAACTGGGCAACTTAAATTAATTAGTAATTGCTCACAGTTTTGGAGGCCAGAAGTCTGAGGTCAGGATGCTGGCATGGTTAGGGTCTTGGCAGGGTCCTATCCCCAACCCCCAAGGCATTATTTTTACTATAGTCTTTTTATATCTGTACTTAATAGATAGTCAAGAGAGAGAAGGCAAAGTAAAATTTATATTCATTAGAAGGACATTAATCTCATTTTTCTGGGATCCATCTTCACAATCTAACTGCCTCCTAAAGGGCTTACCTCCTAATATGATATCATATTTGGGATTAACATTCCAAAACAT
The DNA here is from genome assembly GCA_021653895.1 of Mastomys natalensis. Taxonomy (NCBI): domain Eukaryota; kingdom Metazoa; phylum Chordata; class Mammalia; order Rodentia; family Muridae; genus Mastomys; species Mastomys natalensis. The sequence continues at coordinate 62,756 of JAJTUV010002824.1, read as the reverse complement.
GCATATTGGAGGGGAAACAAAATCTAAGTTCATTTCAACCATTAGTTACCTGTTTCCAGAAGTTATATCCTCTCATTTTTATTATAAATTATTATGAATAAGAAGTTACTATTTCTAGTACTCATTCAGTAGGGGAGATGGGATCAGTGATACATCCAGGAGCAGGGATTTGTAGGCACTATGCACTGGGTTGTGCTTTCCTTGGCATTAATGAACTTATTTGGTGTTTACTGAGGGAAAAAGAGATGACCATAAATGAGTAGTATTAACAGAAGTAGAACAGAACAAATCCAAGGATATTGATTAGAAATATTTGGCAGAAGTTACAGAAAACCTGCTAACCAATATTAACTTTCCCATATAATAGATTTTAATATGTGAAATCTAGGGGCAGGCTATTATTGCCATTGGTTCTGTGACACTAAATCAGAAGGATTATTGTATTTCTCCTATTTTCTGCCTACTCTTTAGGACCATGATGACTACTGAGCCTCTAGATACTCTATTTTGTTTTAAGACAAGACAAAAGGGGTTAAGACATTTCTTTTTTTAGCCAGTTTTTCATCTCTTGGAGTTGGATGGGTACCTAACCACCCTAAGAACAAGCAATGCCACCACCTCCTGAACATGTTGGGTTCTGTTATCAAGGACCAAGGTGACTCTTCAGGAGACTAAAGTGACTTAGAAACTGGCAGGAAGAGTAGCACTCAAGTATGTTAATGTCTAAATCCCCAGAACCTATAAATATACTTCCTTAACATAGTAAAAACAGTTTTTGTAAATGCTATTAAATTACAAATGTTTAGATGGGAAATTATCTTGTACTTTTTAATGATTTCAGAATAAAAACTTTTTTTATAGATGAAAGGGTAGGCAAAATAGGTAAAAATCAAAGGGAGAGCCAGAAACAGTTGTTAGGGCCCTGTGATTACTGGCTTTGAAGATGAAAAGGGGGTCAAGAGCCAAGGAATGTTGGATGTTCTGGAAGCTGAAACAGACAAGAAAATATATCCTTCCCTGGACTTCCCATGCAGGCTTGTTAATACTTTGATTTTTGTGTAAGCTTTTTAATATCACTATGACCACTATTCCCTCACACAACAATGAAAAAAGCATTTATTTTAACTCATGCTTTCCGATGGTTTTGAACCATGGTCATTTGGCTCTGGTTCTAGACAATGACTTGTAAAGTAACAGTGGTATAGATATGAAAAAGAGGGTGCTCACCTTGGGATGACCAGAAAGGAGAGAAAGAGGAAGAGATTTTCAAGCACACATCCTAAGTGACGTATGCTATGTATCTGGGTTCCATCACTTACACTTTTGGAACCTCCTAAAGTAGAGCTACTAGCTGAAGGCTGAGCCTTCAGTGCATGAGCCTCTGGGTGCCCCAGTCCCATGGGGCATTGAACTGGGATCAGAAGACTTGTAAGAGAGAACTGGAGGACAGAGGTATGAAAAGAACCACAGCTTGTCTAGAGTCTGATCAAACTGTTATTTTAATTTTTTTCACACAGGGGTTATATACACATAGATGCAAGATGTAGGAAGGGGAATGACGTAGGAGCATATGTATTCTCAAGGGGAGTACAGATATTTTCCAGAACAGAGTTTTGACTGGGTGAAGAAGCAGGGCGGAATAGGTCACTATGACTCTGTCTATGATTCATTTGTTTTTATCTAAGCTCGTACTTTCCACCAAGGCCACCTATCTACAAGGTCTATAGCTATCTTTTCTAGGATTAGTGTTTTCCCACAGAGACCAAGACTTTGTGGTAGTAGGCATGTATGGCTGACTTAGACCTTCAGTGTATAAGCAAAGTTGTTCCCAACATCCAGGCAAGCAACCATTTATATTCAAACCCATAACAACTTTAGCTCAGTGAGATTCATGCTTCAAATTTCTCCTTCATAATTACAAGGTCATAAATGGTGCTGCTCTGAGCCAGCAAGTTTGTGGTAGCTTGTGGTAGAAGCATTGGGAAAGCAAAACATGCTGGGAAGATGGAACCCCAAATCTGCTATTTTCTCTTTTCCCTGGCAACTTGGGATTGCATTCATCATGGTTACCAACAACTTCCTCAAACAGACCCACACCTTTGAAGACAAGAATTATTTTCTTTAGTTTTAAAATTTAAGTTGGATTATTTTCAACTGACTTATAAAAGCATAAAAATTGTGCATATCAACATGACACCATGTAATACTTTAAAACGTCTCTATGCTGTGTAAATCAGGTTAAACTTACCTGGCACCTCAAAATTTGTCCTTTGCATGCCAAAAATTTAAAGTTCTTTTTATATCTCTACCTTGTGACCTAGAGAAGCAGGCACACCAATATTTTCAAACAAATGAATGGAAATCCTTCCACTACATAAAAGTTCACTGAGTACTTTAATAAAGAAAAAAATCAAAATCAATTTCCTAACTGAGACAAAGAAAGCAACTGGGCCCATGAAAGATCAGAATTGTAAACAAAGAACCAGATTGTCAGTGTGTTACATTAGATATATCATTGTATGCTGCATGCATTTTTCTTGTATGTATAGGTAATGTACAATGTGAGCTGGGGAGTAGAGGGAAAAACAGATAATGAAGAAAGAAAAGTCACGTAGGCTCTCAGGTTCTTGAATAATGTTTTACCAGTGCAATCAATAAGATCAGAGACATTTTTTGTTTAGATCATTACGGCTTCCCTAGACTGAGCTAACACACAGGGATTTAAAATGTTGACTGTGACAAATAGGTTAAATAAATTACAGATAGTTTCTATGGACTGGTGGTACATTAATGGCTTCCAATTTTCAGGGACAAATTCTTTGAAAAAAATTACAAAAGTGGGGAGTTCATTCTTTTAAGCATCAGGCTCCCAGCTGTTAACAGCAATTTTAGACAAGAACTGTAACGTTCAGCATCACCAAGCCTGAAATCTCAAACCTGACTTCCATCTGTTGTGCATTTAATTCATTTATTGAAACCACTTTAATCCTGTTGAAAATCTAGAATAATTACAGTTAAAGGAAATAACCACTAATTATTTGTAAAGAACTTGATCATAGACTCACATTGCCTCTGATTTTATTACTCTAAAAGACTATTTGGTTAACCAATTTTAATTGAGTGGTGGTGGGACCAGAGGGGAAGTTTTAAAAAAAAGCTTTATGTAACCCAACCAGAAACTTTTACTGTTTGTGACAAACAATTTTGATTTTTGAGCTCAGCCAGTGAAAGAATTTGGCATGGCTCCTATTCTCCTTTGTCTTCATCTTTTTAACTTTTTTCTTTTTTCTTACTGGTGTGTATCCCAAATATAGATACAGATTATACAGTTGTCCCTTCTGATCATGAAAGAGGATCTATTTTCATATCACCTTGGAAATGCATCCTATAGGACTTGAGACTTCTAAACCATGGAAATGAGAGTATCCATTTCTCTATACCTCAAATTGCAAGAGCCTAGCACTGTACTATGACCTTCTGCTGCAAACTTTTCACTTGCAGAGTGGGTACACTTCCTGTGTCTCATGTTCCTTGCCTATAAGGTAGAAAGCTATGATAATTCAAATAAAGTACGTGTCATAAGAGCTAGTATTGCTTTTAAATGCATTGTTAAAGCACTTAGAACAGCCATCTATCTATAGTGGTGTAGCAACAAGAAGTTAGCTTACTATAATTTATGACTGCTTTGAATGGTTATTTATGAAACATACATGTGGTTTATTCCATTAAATCATGGAATATTTGCATTGAGATGAGAATCTTTAAAAAAATCAAATAATCTTATCTCATCAAGCTCACTCTATAATCTGTTTTCCACACTCGTTCAAGTGATTATTCAAAAATGAATGACTCAATACCCTTAAGATGAAGACCAATTTGACATTCCCTGATTTTTAGCTCTATCTACTCCCACTCTAACATCAGCTATTTTCTTAGTTAGGACTTCTATTGCTGTGAAAATGATCATGGCAACTCTTATAAAGGAAAACATTTAACTGGGGCTGGCTTATAGTTTAAAAGGTTTGGTCCATTATTGTCATGGTGGGAAGCATGGTTGCACGTAGGTAGACATGGTGCTGGAGTAGGAGCTGAGAGTTCTGGTAGGCATCAGGAAGAAAGAATGCCATCCTGGGCCTGGCTTGAGCATCTGAGATCTCAAAGCGCATCTGCAGAGACACACTTATCCCAACAAAGCCACACCTACTCCAACAAGACCACACCTCCAAATAGTGCTACACCATAAGGGCCTATGGGGCCATTTTTATTCAAACAATTACAGTCATCGATACTTTGAGTTTTCGATTTTGAGGAAATCTCTTATACTGTGACTTTTCTCCGGAGCTGTTGCTTCTGCATGTGTCACAGTCCCCTTTGTTTGCCCCTTTAGGTATGAATCCTCCTATGTGCTTGCTCATACAGAACCTCCTTACTTTCTCCATCAATACTTATTACATTATACTTGCCTGTTCTAGTCAGCTTTAATTGTCAGTTTGTCACACTCTTGTGTCTTCTGAGAAGCAATTCATTTGAGGGATTGCCTAGAACAGGTTGGCCTGTGGGGGTTGTCTTGGTTGTTGATGAATTCAAGAACCCTGCCTGCTGTAGGCAACACTTTTCCCTAGGAATATAGTCATGCTCTACACATAAGGAAGCTAGATAATACACACTAGAAATTACAACAGTATGGTTGCCTAAAAAAGACCCACACAATCATACAACCAGTTGACATACTACCATGAATGGGAACAGTCACAAGGCTCTACCCCTAGATAATGAATTATAAACAATCAATGGCTGCTGAGAAATGCAGAATCAGTATTCACAAGGCTACTGATAAGTTGTCCAATTCCAGTGGTCAGTCCTAAACACATGTACAAACAAGTCACACTAAACATATGCAGTAGGCTATATTTATAGATACATATGTATATACCCACATATGTGTGTGTATAACAATACATGCATGTAGCAATAATAATTAAAGGAAAGTCATGAATTTGAGAGGGAGTTGAGGATCATGGCAAAGAGGAGTTGGAGGGGGAAGATAGTGATATAACTGATATAAATACAGTATTTGTATACAAGATTCTCAGTAGACACATTAACTTAAAGAAAAACTTAATCTAGATGAGCATATGCCTGTGATGTTTCCTAGGGTTCAAAATTCCTTCTTGGTTTCTGTTTCAAAATCTTGCTTGAGCTCATACTCTGACTTCATTCAGTGATGTTCTGTAGCATGTTAGCCTTCCCTAAATTGCTTTTGGTCAGAGTGTTTTTACCATAGCAAGACAGGAAACTGGAACATTTTCTTTTGTCCAGACCAACTCATGTAACCAAGTTTTATGAGCAGAAGGACTATCTCCATAATTCCAAAATCATGATTAAGTACTGAATATGAAACATAAGTGTTTTATGAATGAAAAAACTAACCGATGGTTCTTATCAGACCACTCAAAGAAAACACAGACTTAGGTGCAAAACTTTCTTCCATAGTTATTTATGGTCAATTCTCTGAAAACCTGGGAAGGCTTTTGAAGTTGTCAAGAGAAATATTTTTGTTACTAAAACCAAATACACTGTAGGAAAAAAGCAACCAAGGTCAAGGTCACTTTTCCTATGAAAAATATTTATTTTAGATTCTTAGAAAATACGGACATATTTTAATTCATTAATGATTGAAAACTTTCCACTTAGCAGATAATCACCTTTTTTCTCTGTGTGCTCATATTTGATGGATCTTAGAAAAACAAGCATAGATTTGCTTAGTAACTTCAGTTTCCAAAATTCGTGTTACAGCCAAACATCTCTTATTTGATGCTTTATCAGTGATTAGGAAAGGAGAACTTTTATGAAGAGACAGTGGATGCCCCACAGTTCCCTGCTGTTGTTGGGAGAAAGAGGATAGAATTGTGAACCTGCCTCTGTAAATGTGCCAGGAGCTTTAAGCAATGACTGTTCTCTCCCTGTGAGACAGAAGAGATAGTCTCTGCTCTTTCAGTGTCTGGTGCTTATATATGAGCCCTTGATTGACATAGACATCACTTCCACATTAACAAAAGGAACCAGCACCCACTCAACATTCTTAAGGTCCCAGATGGTGCTCTCATCCTCCTCCTTGTCATCAGCTTCTTCATCTCCAGGCACAGCATCTCCAGCCTGCTCAGCCTTGACAATCCCAGGGCTAATGTATTTATCCTTGTTTTCCTTAGCAACCAGTGGTTCAAGATGCAACTTCCCAATATGGCCATCCACTACTCTAACACTAAGGCTCTTGTTTGTCTGCCCAAAGCTCTATCTCATTATTTCCCTTTTAATCAATTCTTGGAAACTTATGCTCTATCCTTGAAATTTTCATTCTTCTATAGACATTTATTTTGCCCCATTGCCATCACTAAACACTGGTGATTTCTTCAGTACTCTCAGATGACAACATTTCCCTCTTCTTTATGTCTATACAACTGTACTGGGAACTAATCCTGTTTCTCATTGCTAATATTTCCCTCTTCCTTCCTCCCACAGTACACCATCTCACACTTAGACTCATCAGAATCTGCCACCTACTATCTGTCCTATTTGACATCAGCTCTTGACTCCCACTCATAATTTAATGGCATTAATTCAGGTCCACTAAACTGTCTCTCCATAGACACTTACATGCACTATTATTTAGGAGACTACACATGTGAGTGGTAGTGAAGAAGGCACAGTAAGACTGAGGAGAAACTGATGTCTGACTCAGTTGCAAAGAAGCCTCAGTTAGCTCATGAGAAGGCTGAAGGTGGCATGTTCCTTCAGTGTGGCCTCCTAGAAACAAGGGAAACAGGCTGAATTATACCACCATAATAACAGCTTTCCAAGGTATTGTACTTTGTTAAGTTTTCCAGTGCACTTAATATTTCCTATTGAACAAATCCGACTAGTTTAATTTTATTGACCTTGTAGGCTACTGTAATAGTCTATGGATGTCTGATAGTGCATTCCTTTCAAAACAGGATGGAAGAGAACTAATAACATTCTTGATCAGGACACCAATGTGTACTATTGTCTAAGCAACATTAACACAGTAACTCAGGTTCCTCCTTTCCCAAGAGGGATGAAACAAGAATGTTCACCAGACCAATGACTATAAACATACTAATATTTCCTAAACAACAACTACACCTGGCACTGGATCTCCTATTTGGTTGAATTCTGGTAGTCCATTTTACTCACTGGGATATACCTAATTTTTAGGGACCAGACTATTGAATGATATGTGAATATGGTGGGCTGTGTCCCTATATATTTAGGGACACTACTAATCTCTGTCATTGTCTCTTGGCTATGGTAAAAACTCCTCGGTTAGAGAAGGTAGACAGACTTAGTCTTATTTTCATTTTCTATTGTGTCTTTCATCAAAACAATGTGTGTGTGTGTGTGTGTGTGTGTGTAAGGCCTGACTACCAATATCTATGTCCAGAGAAGCAAGCATCCTGTTATAATATGTTATAATAGTAGGAGTCTCAGATATAACTCCATGACAAACATCTACATGGCATGTGTCGGTGATACTAAAACCACAGCCAGCATGTGTAAGCAGATTTGTGGATTTGGAGGGATAGATAGACTAAAGATAAACAAACAAAACAAGCAACTCAACATGTAAAGAAGTTGAAGAAAACAGAGAGGAATTGATCTAACACACAGTAGGTAATCTTTTGAAAACTGTTCAGCAGAACAGTGACTTAGTAAAAGCAGGCATCATAACAACAGTATCCCAAACATGAAATGAATAGAATATACCAAGGACCTGGCCTGAGGATTCTGGAAAATAGCACAGGCATGAAGTAACAGGATCATGGACCAAGATAGCAGCTATGGCAGTTGGAATGCTGAAAATAGTAAGACACATTAAAAAGAATTGGAATTGTCCTGATAATGTTAGAATCTGGAATCATAGAAGGAGAAAGCTATCTATCAGAGTTGGTGGAAAAAAGTTATTCTCTTTTAGCAACTCAGAATGGAAGGAGGATGTGGAGAAGCAACAAGAAACATTGATAATACAGAACAGTGAATTTGGTTTGGTCACATCAAATGTGAGTTGATAATAGGCTGGCACATTGGAATTGTCCCCTACCACTCATAAATGTGAAATTATAGACTCAGATGAGCATTAAACAAAACTATAAAACTTTGAACCTTGAGAAGATCTTCCTTTAAGGGACCAATTAGAACCTATTCAGTTGCTTCAGTGAAAGATGACAATGGTGATTTTCAAGACCTTGTGGAGTGTTTGTGAAGTTTATGCTTGAATAATATTTGGAGATATTAGTGCTTACCTTTCCCACAGCATTTTCCTGTACATTTCCTTCTATTAACTCAGCAGTAGATTCTGTGCTTCATTGCCTATGAGAGAGTGGAGAAGGCAAGGAAAATGCCCAGGAGCACACTTTAGGCTCTAGTATCACTAAATGCACATGCATGCTGGTAGAGGTATAAGAAAAGACAACGAACTAGAAAACTCAAAAAGGAGAGAGAGGTCTCTTTCAGAGAAAATAGAGCTCAGAGATTCTGACACAGAAAGAATTTGTCCTTTGTTTCTTCAGACAAGAGACTGCCAAGCCAAAAAAAAAAAAAAAAAAAAGCCCCAAACAATGATGATCTACCACAGCTGTGCGTTTGACAATCTGATTTGTTTCAGATTCAGGGAATCTGTATATATACCAATATCCAAGTCTTTCTCTGTGGTGGTTTGAAAGAGCATGGTCCATGTAGGCTATGCTCATATATTTACATACATGGTGGAATTGTTTGGAATGGTTTGGGAGGTGTGACAACATTGGGGATACGTATTCCTGGAGATGGGCTTTGAGATCTAAAAAGACTCATGCATTTCCCTGTGTGCACTTTACCTTCTGCTTGGGGTTTGAGATGTGAGCTCCCAGTTGGTTTTTGCTGCCATGCTTTAGCTCAGTCATCATAAATTCTAACCTCTGAAACCCTAAGTTTAATTCAGTGTTTTAGTTTTATTTGTAAGTGTCTCTGGTCATAGTGTTTTATCACAGCCACAAAAAGTAAATAATACAACCTCCAAATATCTTGGGGTTGAATGAGGGGTTGCCCACAGAAATACACATATCTCCAACAGCTTCTCTAAGTGATTTGTATGATAGCTACATTAACTTGCTTAGGGCAGGGTTTCTCAACCTTAACAATATTAATATTTGGGTGAATAATTGGTTTTTGGCATCAGGGGCTGGAAATGAAAAAATACTTTTTTGAATTCATATTTCAGGAGAATTCTTGGCCTCTAACCACCAGAGGCCAAAAACTTCTTCCCACTTTCAGTTGCAGCAATAAAAAAGGCCAAACATACCTCAGAGTTGGAGGAGGAGGAGTACACAAAACTCTTCCAATTATAAACAAGGGTTCTACATAAACACAGGGTTTGAATTTCCTGGCTTTAGTCATGTATGACAAAGAAGTAGTGAGAGTGTTTGAAGCTTGAGGAGACAGTAGTTGAATCAAAGAAAATGTCTGAACAGAATGGACTATATAAACCAATGGCTGATGATCAATGAACCATCCTTTCTATTTCTCAAACATGAGATCATGTATTAGGATGGCATCTGAGGTCTCGCTTTTAGGGTGAAGGTGGTAGATGTTGTTGGGGGAGGGTTCGTGCTAAAGGTCCACAGTAGCTATTGGAATTTTCTGCAAGCATAATGGCATAAGGCTTAGGACTTGAAATATTAACAGAAGTAGGAGACTGACATTTCTTGTACAACTGATTTTATGGCCTGATTTTTATGCTTTATACAAGCTCAGATTGTTTTACGCTACATCATCAGAATTTCATTACTCTAGGTTATCCTACAATGCACTCCATGCATGTCCATGCCAATTCTGTGGTAGACTAGAAGACCAAAGTTTACTGGGTGAAAGGGAAACAACTTAAAAAGTCTGTAAGTGACATCTCAATTTTGATACTAAACATTTGAAATGACACTGTAAAAGAAGTTCAGTGGGAAGGGCTGTTTCTTTGTAGGCTTCTTCAGTAGCTACAGCATCTCATTTTGTCTTTCTGGGGCCATTCATACTCTCCTAAAGCCTGGAAGGTCAGAAATTTCAGGTGGAGAGCTTGAAGTTCAAAACGACAACTGAATGAAAGCTGAGCTTCCTTCTGAACAGTGCAGCTATTTCATACAAGGTTCATTGTCGCGTCCACCTTGGCCAGCAAGTAAGACGCGACACGGTCGGATCCTTCTCAGTCAGCTTTATTCCAGGAACGGCTCTTGACTTAGGGACGGGGAACTGGACGAGGACTAGGATAGGGCTGTATGGCCGGGACCGACCGGGAAGGCCCGGGAAGGGAAGCAAGGGAAGGAAGGCAAGGGAAGGGCAGGGAAGGAAGGAAGGGAAGCGAAGCGAAGGGCCAAAAAGCCGCAGCAGCAGAAGCGAGCTGCTTATCTAGCTGCCCTAGGCACCTGGGTGATGTGTCCTCTCAGGATAGGTTAAGCTGCCAATACCTCATTATCATAAGCCTGCTCAGGAGGGGCACGAGGCCGACGCATGCTCAAAGGACTTGTTTACCAGTTTCTGAGCTGGCCACTCTGGAAGCCAGCTGCTTACATTGTAAACACGCTGCCTACATCTCCCCTTATTTATTTATTAAATTTGAAGTAGGTTACCTCTGGACCCTTCAGACCTTAGGCATCCCACACCCAAGCATGCTTGAACTCATTCATTAGGTGTTTGGTGTGAGGCGATTGAAAGCACACCTAGAAGGTCGAAGCTAGCGCAGCAAGTCAGCGGTGGAAAACAGAGGTCCGAGCCCTTGTCCAAAGTGAAGGCATTGTAATGGGAAAGTTTATATTTCTGCCATACCCGCCTTCGTGCCTTTTTTCAGGAGAGGTACATTTGGCACAAAACCTCTATGCACTCGGACATGCTTTCAGAGACTCTATCTCAGGATTGAGAACATCTCTAGTCGAGGCGCTCCTCGTACTCCCCGCTTCAGAAACATTGAGGTGATGCTGTAGGAGCCTCATGAGTGTATACCTTTGGCAATGGTCAAGATGGTCAGGATCTAGGGATTATGCCTGGATGGCCATTACTGGTCCAGAAAGCTCCCCACTATGCCTCCCTAAGGGAGGCCAGCCAAATACCTGGGGAGTGCCTTCCTCCATGGCAGTCAGCGCCTGGTAAACAACAACCTTGTGTCCTGCATGGTCATGGCACAAATGACACAGAAACCAAAGGCAGAAACCACATCCTAGGAGAACAACAATACTCCCGCTCATTCTTTAAAGAAAATTGAGGGCACCCTTGACCCAAGTGGTGAGCCCCTCCAAAGTAAAGGGATCCAGGCGGGTGCCATTCAGGGTAGCGATCTGCAACAGGAGCCTCCTGGATAGGTACTCGTCTTCTTTCGACCGGTTTCCTTTCAGGTACTCAGACAGGAGGCGACTCTGATTGAGAGACTGAGAAGAGTTATATACCAAAGGAATAATATACAGTCCCCTGAGAGAGGAGACGCAAGAGAGCTGAATAAGTTTATATTTAAACAGGTTAAAAATGGGAAAGGTATTAAGGTCAGCCTCCACCGTTACCGGTACAAAGGTAGGCAGTCTGACAATAAAGGCAGTGTCATTCCTGCCTTCCCAGCACTCTGCATTTAGTAGAGTTCTTTGGCAAAGATATGGTGGCATTGTAAATCATAAATAGCATGGTGATGTTTAGGGAGTCATCAGTCCGGTTCGAGGCGTCCCCCGAACCTTGTGACGATCCCAAACTTACCTGAACAAGCACGTTTCTCAAAACCTCTGCGTCAACCTTACTATCTGCAAGGGGATCCAACCAAGCAGATACATTGGCTAATACAAGGCGCAGAGTTTTGATTTTGGCAAAGCATACAAACACAAAAGGTAGAGAAAAGGTAGGAAGGACCGGGGAGTTAGAATGGACCGGCATAGGCACTGGCCAGGTGCGTGTGACGGCCCACAAAGGTATAAAGTAACCCGGTATCCATAGCAGTAGTAGGGTCAAAAACAGGATCTATGCCCTCATCATCCTTTTCTCCGTCTGGGACTGCCGGGCTGGAGATCTTCCGAGTCAATCTCTCGGGTACCCAGATGGGGTTTTCTTGGTCCTCTGGAAAGACACAAACAGAACCTCGTGCCCTTAAGAGCACGGGATCGGGCCCTTGCCATATGTTTGTTATAATATCTTTCCATTTTACTTTCTCTGGTGGAGGGCGTAGGTGATTATGATGCCTGTCAGCAGCAGACTGACCCTGAGCATCCAAATTTAGGAAATTTAAGGTAAATAGTGCTAAGGATAGTCTATGCTTGGGGTAAGGCCGTGGCCTATTCCCTCTTTTTGTTTTTGAAGGCATTCTTTGAGCGTGCGGTGTGCTCGTTCTACAATGCCCTGCCCCTGGGGTTGTAGGGCAGTCCATGAGTGAGTGAGACTTCCATGCGTTGGCAAAAGGAAGAAAAGGCCTGTGCCGTGTAGGCTGGGCCATTGTCCGTCTTAAGCGTTTGGGGTTTTCCCCAAGCTGCCCATGCTTCCAAGCAATGAGTAGTTACATTGGTAGTTCTTTCCCCAGTGAGGGGAGTAGCATGGATGATACCTGAACAAGTATCCACAGAGACATGAATATATTTTAATTTTCCAAATTCTGTAAAGTGAGTGACATCCATCTGCCAAACCCTGAGGGGTGAAATGCCTCGAGGATTGATGCCCACATGCGATGGATGTAAGTGTATAATGCATTGGGGGCAATCGAGCACAATTTGGCGTGCTGCAGCCCTCGGCAGATTGAATCTCTGCTGCAATGTCTTAGAATTTACATGAAACAACTGATGGAACTGTGTTGCACGATCCCAAGCAGTGCTCAGGAAGATGCATTCCTTCTTAGCCCATAGGTCTACCGTGTCATTTCCAGCACTCAAGGGTCCTGGTAATCCTGTGTGAGCTCTAATGTGCTGGATAAAGAATTTGTTGGTGTGCTGTCTAATTACGTTTTGTAATCTTTAAAGAGGGCGCACACTTGTGCCCTTTAGACTGCAGTTGCACTGGTTCCCTTCTCTCTTGAGATGTTTTCCAGTGCCATGAGATGGATGCCATCCCATGTCTGTCATCATGTTTGTTGCCTCTGTGGAATAATGTGTGTTTGTCAATCTCAATTTCATGGCTTTTAACAGGTCTCTGCCCCAAAGGCTAATAGGTAAAGATAACACAAAAGGTTGGAAGGTGCCTTCATTTCCTTCCTTGTCTTTCCAAGATAATGTACCTGCGCTTAAATCGGGCGATTTTGCATACCCGAGCCCTTGTAGGGTTTGGGTTGATGCTTGAATAGGCCAGTTTTTAGGCCAGTCTTTTTGGGCTATAATGCTACGGTCAGCTCCTGTGTCTAATAGGCCCAATATTTTTCTGCCGTTAATTTCCAATTCTATTATAGGTCTTTGGTCCAAATCTAAAGATAAGAAGGGGCTTCAGTCCGGAGGATCCGAGGCCTTTATTTCCCCTTATTACATTTTACTGGGGAACACATTATGTAAGCTGGGTAGCATTACTATTTGAGCAATTCTGTCTCCTGGTGAAATGGCACGATACCCTGCGGAGAGGAGGCAAGGATCTTAACTGCACCCTCAAAATCGGCATCTATAACACCAGGATGTACCATGAGACCTTTTAGGGTGGAAGAAGAGCGTCCTATCAGTAGACCCACTGTGTCGGGAGGCAGTGGGCCCTGGAAGTCAGTCTCAATAGGTTGCACACCCATTTGGGGTGTTAATACGAGTCTGGTGGTGCAGCGCAGGTCCAACCCTGCTGAGCCCGTGGTGGCTCTCCGAGGCTCCAACCCCGCTGAACCCGGAGTGGCTCTCCAAGGCTCGGGCGGTGTAGGTTGGGCTGACTCTGCCCCTCTACTGCTCCATATATTTAAGGGCCCTGGAAGCGTGGGCCCCGCTGCACGTTTTTTGACTGTGTACTACCATAACCAGAAGGCAGCGTTTGGCTCTCAGGGTTCCTTGTCGATCTGCATTCACTGGCCCAATGATTACCCTTGTGACATTTTGGGCATATTCCTGGCGGCCTCAGACGAGGGGTATTCCCTTGTTTTTCCCTGTCTCTTTGTCTTTCCCTGTCTCTTTGGGGCACTGACTCTTAAAGTGTCCCTGGCGGCTGCAGTTGAAGCAAGCCCCTGCAGCAGGGGTCCTGCCTTTACCCTTAGACAACTGCATAACTGCAGCTGCCAAGCCAGAGTTGGACAATGGTCCACCAATCTCCCTACAAGCCTTCATCCAAGCCTGCAAGCCCTTTGCTTTCCAGGGGGTGATGGCCATCCTGCACTCTTTGGTGCACTGTTCAAACACCAATTGCTCTATCAATGGCATGGCTGTATCAGGATCGCCAAATATTCTCCCTGCGGCTTCCATCATGCGAGCCACGTAGTCGGAGAAAGGCTCAGTAGGACCCTGGAGGATTTTTGTTAAATTGCCAGAAACTTCTCCCCTATTGGGTAGAGCCTTCCAGGCTCTAACAGCCATGGCACTAATTTGGCCGTACACCGCTGGCGGGTATGCTGTCTGGTTACCTGCCCATTGTCCCTGACCTAGAAACATATCCAGGTTCCATAAGGTCTGTCCTGCGGCGGCATTGGCTTGAGCCTGTCCTGAGCATAATCACTGTAAATAGATTTCCAATCAAGATATTGCCCCATAGTTAAGCAGGCTTTCACAGTACTTATCCAATCAGATGGTGTCATGGCCTGTGTCGCTATCCTTTCTATCAAGGATTGCGTGTAGGAAGCATTAACGCCGTAAGTCCTGACTGATTCTGCAAGATTTTTTAACATCTTGATATCCAAGTGCTCATGATATCTTTGTTGATTCGGATCTTCAAAAACTGGAAAGGCCATACGCGCTGTGGGCGTCTCCCGAGCAGGTGGTTTAAGCTTCTCCGCCCCATGTTTGCCTTTCCTCCGCCTAGGGAGGGTCACAGACTCCCTTTCAACCGATAGGTTCTCTAGATCCTCCTCCATCTTTTCTAAATTTTCTTCTTCCGCCATCTTGTCTAAGTTCCCTCCTTCCTCCTCATCTGAGCTCTCGGAGCTGGAGGAACTCTCTGTCTCTAAATCTTTTAAGCTAGGATAAATGTTGGAGGCCCTTTTTTGTCCTTTGTCTTTTTTACACTTATGTCCTGGACGATGACAATTTAAACAGAAACAAAGACTACATACTAGGAAAAACATAATTACGACACCCAGACCGACCCACACCTGGTCTACAACAAACACAAACATGATACTTCTAAGGTTTCTCGTGATTCAATTGCCACTTTACCATGGACCTATGACCATGGACCTTATGACGCCGCTTTACGCGACTGCGGACCTTGTGACGGCCCTACTTTCCATCTGGGCACTTTCTGTGAAGCCGCTTTACCGCGGACTTTGTGACGGCCCTATTCACCGGGCACTTTCTGTGAAGCCGCTTTACCGCGGACCTTGTGACGGCCCTATTCACCGGGCACTTTCTGTAACAATAAACATACCTGTACCGCAGTTCCTAGCTGCTGAGTTCTGAATCCACGAAGGCGAAGTCCTCAGTTCCCCGTACAGGCCACCATATGTCACGTCCGCCTTGGCCAGCAAGTAAGACGCGACACGGTCGGATCCTTCTCAGTCAGCTTTATTCCAGGAACGGCTCTTGACTTAGGGACGGGGAACTGGACGAGGGACTAGGATAGGGCTGTATGGCCGGGGACCGGACCGGGAAGGCCCGGGAAGGGAAGGCAAGGGAAGGGCAGGGAAGGAAGGGAAGGGAAGCGAAGCGAAGGGCCAAAAAGCCGCAGCAGCAGAAGCGAGCTGCTTATCTAGCTGCCCTAGGCGCGCTGGGTGATGTGTCCTCTCAGGATAGGTTAAGCTGCCAATACCTCATTATCATAAGCCCGCTCAGGAGGGGCACGAGGCCGACGCATGCTCAAAGGACTTGTTTACCAGTTTCTGAGCTGGCCACTCTGGAAGCCAGCTGCTTACATTGTAAACACGGCTGCCTACAGTTCATAACTCCAAAATAAATGTTCAGCTCAAATGAAAAACATCTTATCTTTGGCTTTTATAAGTGGGCTTATTATCACAATCTCCCTGAGAACCAAAATATTCCTTTTTTTATTTTTATTTAATATTTTATTTATTTATATTTCAGCTGCCATCCCCCATCCCCATCTTACCCATTAATCCCCTATCCCATCCCTCCTCTTCCTTTTTTGCCTTTATACTTTAAATTACATGCAAGTATTAAGATCAGTTCTAGGTTGGGGGACTGGCAATACAATAGATGCAAATAGTCAAGGAAGAAGCAAGACAATACACTCAGATAGTCAAAGAACACACACGACAATAAACAGAGTCCCGTGATCACTCCTGTGATCACTATTTCTAAGGGCTTATGAGGATGACCAAAATATCTGAGCCTACTTCCCTGTCCTAGTCCAACGTCATTTTCATGCCTGAAGCCTACTTCTTTGTTTTAGTTTAAGATTTAGATTTCTGCCTATAATTACTTCTTCATTCTAGCCTAGGATTTAGATTTCTGCCTGAAATTACTTATTTGTTCCAGCCTAATGTCAGATTTCTGCCTGTAGTCTATTTCCTTGTCCTTGGCCTATGTCAGATTCCTTCCAAGAAGCCCCAAAAGCTCTCCACATCCATTTTTACTGCATAAACCATACTGAGCCTGTCTTAGGTCATTCTGACAAGAAAGCCTTCCTTACCAGTCATGAAATATGCATTATCAAAAGCAATGCACTTCTGTCTTAGGTTGGTAAGGCTCTGTGCAGAATCTTACCCGTCCTTGGCTTGCCAGCCTGTTAAATTAATAACTCTGTCTAGGGGTCCATTTTCAAATTCAAGTCGTGTACTTTGGCTGCCAACCTGTTGATGTAGTTAAAGACAAGCTTTAACATGATGGGCAGGAATAAAAGTATTCCCAGGACAAGAAGGGCTAGCATGATCAAGCTATATATGCCATTCCTGAGGTTTGACCAAAATGGAAATATTGACCTCAGGCCATGGATAAGTTTATCAGCATTATCTGCACCATCAAAGGTCAAGAGAGCAGTATTCTTTACATTCATAATCTCACTATGCAAAGTTAAAACACCCAGAGAGATGTTAGGATTATGCTAAATACCCTACAGATGTCTTTAAACTTTTCTCTAATTATAAGGACAATCATTATAAATTTTAGAAGGAACACTACTCCAATGATATTTGTCATAACACTTGTGATGGCTGGCTCCTAACTCTTGAACCCTGAAGCTCCTTTAGATTATTTGAATAGGTTATAGAGCATCAATCCGTTGTTCCAGACACCTATATAAATCCTTTTGTATACTCAATATATTAGTAACATTTTTTTGCTAGATGGTTAACAAAAATAGCTGTCTTAACTCCTCATGTCAATGCTATTGCAGAAGCAGTGGTGCTAGCAATTAATGAAATTAAAGCTGTTATACCAGCAATAATCAAGCCTGCTACCCTCTTGCTTCTGCTTAAAGCCTAACTCACTTCTTCCAGTACTTCCAAGCTTTTTTCAGAGAATCAAGGTTTTCTAACACTCAGAACACTAAGACAAAAGCTGGTTGATGGACCCTTGTAACAGACATGCCAGTTTCAACACACTAACACAAATGGAAATTATACAGTCAATGCAACTTACAATAAATACTATAGAAGAGACAAAACCAATTTTAGCTTAACAATTAAAAGAGCCTTAAAACATGCACTAACCCTTGTTTGAAATCCAGATCCTGTCCCAACTTTATCTCTTGCTATCCTAACATCATAGAGAACTGCAACTAACTTTCAAATATATCTCTGAAAATGTTCATATCCAGCCTTCCAAATGTAGATTGTTATTTCCAATATTGGATTGATTTCTAGACCAGTATATGATTGAGTCCTAATAGCTATTCATCTTTAAGAAAAATACAAGAGACATTATAATTTCTCTTTTTGATTCTCTGTCCTACATCATCTAAAAATTTGAGGCAAGGCAGCTTGTCTCATCTGGGATATAGTCAAACAAAGGTGGTTCAGGAATATACATCCAATAGAGCATCTCAGTCACCCTTGTTAGGGCACTCAAAAAGCTCACAGGTCAGCATCATTCTTTGTCTCAACAACAGCATGTCTCACCAATCATTCTGGCAGCCTCCATGTTTCTATAGCATCCCGCAGAAAAAACACACACTCTTCCCCATATTAGATACCTGGTTGGGATTATGCTGTATGCTTATAAATAGATTCTTCCTTTTCACCTAGGCATAAGTATGCCTAGTTGAAGAGTGCCATAGATATGCCCCTGTCTGCAGGGATTCGTTGAGACCCTAGGGAATGGGAGTAGGGGGGAAGATGGGACAAGAGACACAAAGAAGAAGCACAGGTCTGAATGTCTGATCGAGTGTTTGAACTTTATTGTTCGAATTGCCTTATAAAGACAAGTATTGAGGAGGGTCAGGGTCCAGGGCCATCTGGCAATTGTTAAGTTGTTTGAAAGCATTTCTTAGCCCATACCACTTTCTCATGAGCAAGAGGTCAATAAAATATTTGTTAGGCTCAAGTTGCTAATTTTCTCTCCCAGGCAGGAAGGCTGATGAGGTCTTCCTTAACTCAGGCTATCTACTTAACTGACATTTGCTCTCAGGAAGAAGCAAGTTTTAGCTCCCAGAATATCTTCCTTTCTAACAATTTTTAAAGAGACTGGTCTGAGAAAGGGGACATTTGCAAATCTCATTGATAAATGAGGGGGCATTGACCAGAGGGAGGAAGATTGACCTGATTCTCCCATTATCATTAGAAATGGTGTCTTTTGGGGAGGAGAGGGTTAAATGTCTCATGGGCTTTGTAGGATATTGAGGGTCTTAGTCAGTCGCTTTGAGACACAAGAAATTAACACCAACCTCTATGCAATCAGGTTTGCTTCACAGGAGACTAAGATGTGGACAATTTGGGTCCTCCCCCTGCGGTACCTCATCACACACCCCTTGCAGGTACCCACACTGCATTTGTGCCATGAGAACTAGCGTACATAGATCTGAGTTCTATGCAACTCCTAAAGAAGATATGTCAATGCAAGGCTCAGCCAAGCCTCAATCAGCCAAATAAAATTGTGATAATATACTTGTAGAGATTTAGATGCCAAGGAGTCAATTTGTTCTTTTATAAAGCCAGTGAGTCTGTTAAAAGCCGAAGGGCTGAAAGTTAAAAGGAGAAGGAGACTGACCACAGGACCCAGGATGGAAGGGAGAAGGGTGGTAAGCCAATGAGAGACAGAGAACCAGTTAAACCACCCTTCTTCTTGTACTTGCTGTTTCTTTTAATCTCTCTCTGATCTTGGCTATACTATCTCTAACTACCCTGGTATGGTCAGTATAAAAACAAAATTCTTCCATGAGGGAAGCACATAGTCCCTTGCTGAAGGAAAAGCAAATCCAGGCCTCTGCGTTTTGGGGGACCACTTCAGACAGCAAAATGAGGAATTTTTCCAGATTAGTGATGCTAATCTCTAGCTGTTCGATGTCCTTGTCAATGGTCCCTCAAAGTTTTGAGTAATGCAAGTCCTGAGGCTGGTATCAAAATTAGAACATCCAACAGCAAGCACCACGGGTGGCCCCTTTTTATCTGGAAAGGAAAAAAGAAGGGAATTCTCAGGGAGATCTCTCTTCCCTGGATGTCAATTGCTATTTACCTTATCTATAATTGGGTCTGGCTTTGTGGAAGTATCTATTTGTTTCACTAATTTTTCTGGCAGCCATCTAGCCGTGCCTTCTTTGGTATCAAACAGACATATCAATCCCCAGCCCCAATATGAGAACTGGGTCTGGGTTGTTCCATTTAAAGGTAAGAGGGTCCTTCTACATAACTGTGGAATAGTTTTTATTGGTCTCAGGGTGCCAGAGACGATCAGCAGCAGATTTGCCATGAGCATCCAGATTTAGAAAATTAAGAACAAACAAGGCATGATGAAGAATATTTCTAGGGGACCCCTTCTGGGTGTATAACTTCCCCCTCTTTTGTTTTCCAAAAGCCAATTTTTCAGTGTTCCTTGTAAAACCAGGGCAGAAGCACCAGTAACTGCTTCTCCCACACTCAGAGAGTTATTAAGATATTACTTTAAAGTTTCATAATATCTGTTTCACAATACCTTGTCTTTGAGGATTATAAGGAATCCCAGTAATATGGCTAATATTAAATTGTCAACAAAACATCTCAAATGTCTGACTGCAATAGCCAGTTCCATCTATCTTAATCTGATATGAACACCAAGCATAGAAAGATAATGTAGGCAATAACTAATTACATTTTTAGTTGTTTCTCCTGTTAAAGCAGTTGTAATTAGAAAGCCTGAAAAGCTGTCAAGTCACATGTTCATATTTTAATTTTCCAAAATCAGAAATGAGTAACATCCACTTGTCATAATTAATTAGGTGTAAGTTCTCAAGTATTAATACCATTATGAAAAAATTGAGGACACTGAGAGCAAGTTTTGCAATTTGACTTGTACACTCTCTAGAAATACCAAATTATTGTCTCAAGCTATTATTCTTAAACATATGTAACAATCACTAAGCAACAGGACACCTCCTTTGAGCAGATCTCTGCAGATCCATGAAGATGTACTATCTTGTGGTGATGCTATATAGACAAATAGATGACTTTTTAAATCTTAATGATGATCCTATAAGAATTCCTAAAATTATATTAATGATTATTAAGCCTTTTAATAATCGGACTGCTATTAGGCCTTTCTCTAATAGTCAAAACTGCAATGAGAACTCTGCCAGTCTCCCAAGGTCATCAGTCGAAAGATGCATATGCACTGAGGACAAAGAGATGAGAGGCAGATACAATGGAAAGATCGAATAGATTTTTTTTCTTTCCCCACTTAGAGTAGCATATAGAATAGAAGTTTTCCTTCTTTCCACTCAGGATCTTTCCACTTCTCCCCTTAGATAGCTTTCATAGGAAACCTTTCACACTTAGCAATAAACTCTATCATAACTTCTCTAAGTGTCTTTTCTTCCTATAACCTCAGACTAGCAGGCATAAATTAGAGCCCAGAAGTTCCTGCTGAGATAGAACAAAGGCTGTTTACTTAATCCTTGGCTTTTTTTTTTTTTAACTGACAAGAAGAAAGAAAAAGGCCTATAATCTGCCTGGTATACAAATCTGCTGTGGCATTTTCCTGGGGTCCAGGCAATCTAGTATGAGCTCTTAAATGTCTTACAAAGTTAAGGGAAAGTACATGTTTCTTAAATTAAGCTGTATTTGTAAAATTTGAGAATTAGCAATAGTTAAATAAGGAACAATTTCAAGCAATTATAAATCATGAGCTATATACTGGCTATGAGTATACAAATTGAAAGCTTGATTATTCAGCATTTCAAACAGTGGCTACAACACGTAATTCAATTATTTGTGTTGAAGCAGGGGGAAACTCAAGAGAATGAACATATGATCTAATTACATATACTGTCTTCCCATTAGATGAGGTGTCTGTAAATACAGTAAACACATTTTCTATGGGCTGCATGTGTAAATTTATAAGAAATACAAAAGCATGCATAGAGGAAAATTGTAACAACTTGTCTTTTTGGATAATTATTATCGAATTTGTCTAAAAAGTTGGTCATAAATAGGCCAAATCTCAGTGCTTTTTAATAACCCATTTAATTGCTGTTTGGAATAAGGAATATTTCATTAAGTTCTTCTCAAAATACTTTTGTGATCCTAACCTACAATTCTGTATTAACATAGCAACAGCTTCAGAACAGGGTGTTAAAACTTTCTTTGGAGATAAAGAAATATGAATCTACATTAATGATCCCTTTTGCCAAAGAACTACTGTGAAACAGCCAACAATTGATCCATCTGTATAATGTAACTATTGATAACTAACAGTTTCCTCTACTTTCTGCAAAGCTATTCCTCTGTCATCAGTTAATTGTTGAGGGGGATTAGGATTTGCATTCTCCTTGAGAACATCAAATGGGGAGGCTTAAATCCTCCTCTGGTAAGCTTAAGGTAAGGTGTTATACAATTAGCGTCTTCTAGAAGCTTTTTGAAAATAATTTAATGTAAACTATCTTTTCTTTTTCAAGTTTTCTGTGCCACAAGTTGCTTAGAAATATAACTTGTCTCAAATATTGAAAAAGATATTGCCTTTGAATGTTTTCTGGAACAACAAGCACTCCCCAAAATTTTAAACCTCGCTGTATGAGAGCAAAGGCCTGTACTAAAACTCCTTTCAGAAGGATCAGCTAATAAAATACTATACAATGAATAATATACACTGAAAGATTCAAACGCCTAACATTTTGTATTGAAGCAGCATCAAATTTGTTGTTTAATAAAGGGCTATTAGCCATTCCTTGAGGCAAAACTTTCCAATGATATCGTTTCATGGGCTCTCAAAAATTATAAGCAAATATGCTAAATGTAAACCTCTTACAATCATTTCCACCTGCTCAATCCCCTTCTCAGCTATAAACATGGGTGAGTCAAAAATTCTCGAGCTCATCATTGAACTGCCAATTATAGCCAGTAGAATACTGGCAGTTTAACTAAAATTTTCAGTTTCTTTTGCAATATTAGAGTATAACCATGACTTTGGGAAACAAGACCAATTTTTAACAATGCAAACAATCTATTTTTTCTAAAATTAACATCAAGTGTATTACTTTTATCTTACAAAGTTTGGTTGCCAGTTCTTATATATGAATATATGATAATGCAGCTTTTAATATCTCATTAAAAAGACATTTTAAATCTTATTATTTGTACATCTGGTTTCTGAATGACTCCAACACTGAATTATCAGTTTTAATCCAGTATTTTTTGTTACCAAAAGTTGTAAATTTTTAATCATATCCAATAACTTATAGGCTAATAATGTATAACCAAGACACATAGAACATTTTAATACTTTTAAAAGCAGTCAGAAACAAAAGTGAATTAGATGCACATTTTATATATTTCATCCAAACAAATATTTCTTACTTTTTCTAGCTGTAATTTCAAGAGAAAAGCACCTTGTCATTTGTTGAACCCAATAAACCAATGAACACTGTCACAGAATTTTTTTCTAGGAAAAATAGCCATCAGTTTCTTTACCATGGAAGTCAAAAAGCTGCTGGTCCCTCCAAGAGCAGTTTATGCAAATAATCACTCCTGCCAGGGCTCTTCCTGCTGTGCTTTCCTTCCAGCCACAGAGCAGGGTAACTTATCTATCAGCTTCTGTTGTGTAAATTGAGATTTCATTTTAAGCAAGTTTTAAACTAAATCGAGGGGTGGATCTATTTTAATCATTTTTCTTTTGCACAGGAAACACTGAACACCAATCATTCAAACAACAAAACAAAGAAAGACAATTGACACACATGTGGACAAATTTGGCAAGCCAAGGACAGACAATAGACAGAGAAAGCATAACTAAGAATCTGTCCTGTAGGAACCAGAGAGAAATTTCCTGAATCTCTCCTGCTCCCAGGAGGACTCTGAAATAGGCTTTTCCTTTTCTTTTGCTAACACGCCTGAGAATGGACAACTGTTTTAGCCCTTTCTCTCTCTCATTTTCAAGGTCTAACTTTCATCTCCTCCTTAGGAGGTGTAGCATTTTATCATCAATAGTTCCCTCTTGGGGAGACCATGGACAAACACCACCAATGAATTCAAAGAATCTTTTAAGATCCTTTTTCTTAACCCTTAATCCTTGTGCCTTGAGGGACTCTTTGAGACCCTTTAAGAACAAATCATCTTTGTTTAATGCTTATCCCATAATTGTGTTGCTTTTTCTGACCAACATCTGATCAACCCCACAGGTGGGTAACTGCATCGATCACAACCTGGAGCTTCTTTCTTCTCCCTGGAGAAGCACCGATCCTATGCTTGCAGGACGTCCCTGTAGAAGCAACATTCAATCAGACCCCGACCCAAAGGGCCACACATCGGCTGCTAAGTGCCCCTGTCCACAGGGATTCAATGAGACTCTAGGGAAGGGGGGGGCAAAAGATGGGTCAAGAGACATAAAGAAGAATCACAGGTCTCAATGTCTGATCCAGTGCTTGAACTTTATTGTTCAGGTTGCCTTATAAAGACAAGCAGGGAGGAGGGCCAGGGTCCAGGGCCATCTGGTAATTGTTAAGTTCTTTGCAAGCATTCCTTAGCTCAAACCACTTTCTCATGAGCAAGCTGGCAATAAAACATTTGTTAGGCTCAAGTTGCTAATATTCTCTCCCAGGCAGGATGGCCAATAAGGGCTTCCTTAACTCAGGCTATCTACTTAACTGACATTTGCTCTCAGGAAGAAAGGCAATAAGGCATTCCTTAACTCAGGCTATCTACTTAACTGACATTTGTTCTCAGGAAGAAGCAAGTCTTGGCTCCCAGCATAGACACTCAGCAGAAAGTTCCTTGGCATCCAATTATTTTTTTTAATTAAGATAAAAAGAGAATGAGTTAAATAAATTTGTGGTGTTTGGGTATATACCTCCCCCTTTTTTATTTCATGAAGATATTGTTTTAAAGTTTCATAGGCTCCTTCCACAACACCTTGTATTGAGGATTATAAGGAATCCCTGTAATAAATTATTGACAAAAAGTCTCACCTGCTCGACTACAATTGCCAGATCCATAATCTGTTTTATTGTTGGATATTTTATTTATTTACCTTTCAAATGTTATCCCCTCTCCCATTCCCACCCAAAACACCTTATCCCATCCTCCCTTCTCCTACTTCTATGAGGAGCTCCCATTCGGCCACCCGTTCCTGCCTCCCTGCTCTCAAATTCCCCAACACTAGGGCATCCAGACTTTCAGGGACCAAGGCCCTCCTCTTCCACTGAAGCCTGACAAGGCCATCCTCAACTAAATATACAGGTGGAGCCCTGAGTCCCTCCCTTTGTGTTCTCAGGCTGAAGAATTAGACCCTGGGAGCTCTGGTTGAGTATTTTGTTACTCCTTCTAATGCACCCACATTTTGTTCTCCCTTCTTCTTCTTGAGCTTCATGTGGTCTATGCTCTGTATCTTAGGTATTGTGAGATTTTTTTGGCTAATATTCACTTACCAGTGAGTGCATACAATGTGTGCTCTTTTGTGATTGATTTACCTCACTCAGGATGATATTTTCCAGTTCCATCCATTTGCCTAAAAATTTCATAAACTCATTGTTTTTAATAGCTGAGTAGTACATCATTGTGTAAATGTACCACATTTTCTGTATCCATTCCTCTGTTGAAGGACATCTGGGTTCTTTTCAGTTTCTGGCTATTATAAATAAGGCTGCTATGAACATAGTGGAGCATGTGTCCCTGTTGTATATTGAAACATCTTTTCCATATATGCCCAGGAATGGTATAGCTGGGTCCTCAAGTAATGCTATGTCCAATTTTCTGATAAACCACCAGACTGATTTCTATAGTGGTTGTACCAGCTTACAATCCCACCAACAAAGGAGGAGTGTTCCTCTTTCTCTACATCCTCAACAGCATCTGCTGTCACCTGAGTTTTTGATCTTAGCCATTTTGACTGGTGTGAGGTGGAATCTCAGGGTTGTTTTGATTTGCATTTCCCTGATGACTAAGGATGTTGAAGACTTCTTTAGGTGTTCCTCAGCCATTCAAGTTTCCTCAGTTGAGAATTCTTTGTTTAGCTCTGTACCCCACTTTTAATAGGGTAATTTGATTGTCTAGAATCTAATTTCTTCAGTTCTTTGTATACCTTGGATATTAGCCCTCTATCAGATGTAGGATTGGTAAAGATCTTTTCCCAATCTGTTGGTTCCTGCTTTGTCCTATTGACGGTGTCCTTTGCTTTACAGAAACTTTGCAGTTTTATGAGGTCCCATTTGTCAATTCTTGACCTTAGAGCATAAGCCATTGGTGTTCTGTTCAAGAACTTTTCCCCTGTGCCCATGTGTTAGAGGCTTTTCCCCATTTTCCCTTCTATTAGTTTCAATGTAACTGGTTTTATGTGGAGGTCTTTGATCAACTTGAACTTGAGCTTTGTACAAGGAGATAAGAATGGATCAATTTGCATTCTTCTACATGCTGACCTCCAGTTGAACCAGCACCAATTTTTGAAAATGCTGTCTTTTTTCCACCGGATTGTTTTAGCTCCCTTGTCAAAGATCAAGTGACCATAGGTATGGGGGTTCATTTCTGGGTCTTCAATTCTATTCCATTGATCTTCCTGCCTGTCTCTATACAGGCAGAGTTAGAGATCCTGGGAGCTCGGCCTCCTCTGGGTTTTGTGGGATTCAGTGCAGATCTCTAGCACAAGATCTGCTCAGTGCTCAGGTGCAGACCAGAAGAACCAAAATATTCTTAATATAATCCAATAAAAGCTTATGCTTTTCCTTGATAAGTTGTGAGGACTATACTTGTCTGTGCATATAAGATCAAAAATTTAGAACAAAATTAGAGATTATACTGATTTAGGAAAATGGTGGTTCTAGGTTCTTCTCTAAGAGTCTGGATGTCACAAATTCTGGTACTTGGCTGCTGGCAGTTTCTGGTACAGAATGGAGACCATTACAGAAATCTGCTAACAATCAAACTGATGAATTAATTATAGAGCCCAATCCCGATGGATATGTCTGCAAAACAAATTCCATACCTGAGACCAGGGAAGATTGAGAAAGAAGGGGCAGAAAGAACACATGAATCATAGGCTTAGGAATTTGATGTTAGATTGCATCTCCTGGCAACTTCAGAAGCTGTTCCCTTAAAGTCTCGCCAACATGTGTTACAGGAGATATTTAAAATTGGGGGCTTTGACTCTGGCTTTTCTTAATCAGTCACCAGGTTCCCAACTAGCCTAGGCCTGTGACAAGGAATAGCTGAGGCCATACCACTGCTACTCAGCTCGGGCCATCCACTCAGACAGTCAGAGACACCATCCCTGCCACCCATGAGATAGCAGCATGGGAGATGGCTCTGCCAATTTACTATACTGTTTCCACAATGCTTGGCTGAGCCCACACCATCCCACCATCCATGTGGGCCCAGTAGGAATGAGACTCTAATGCTTAGATTATCCAAAGGCTTTATATATTTTGTAATGCTCAATAACGAGATGCCCACACAATCAGAGGTGTAACCCAATACCCAACCTAGGTATATTAAGTACCTTAGACTGCTAGAGACAGGCATACGTCCGCTTCCAAGTTCCCCCTCTCTCTCACTGGTGATCTCTCCCCTAGCTCCTCTTCTTCCTTCTCCTCTTCCTCTCTTACTCCCCCTCTTCCCCTCCTTATTCCTTCCACCCTAGCTCCTCCCAACTTGCGGGAAAAATATCCTACTACATATCACCCTTCCTGTTAAAATAAAAAAAAAATTTCTCTCAAAATACACTTAGAGCACAACTATACCAATTTGTAGCAGTAAGGTACAAGATAGACGTAATACCCAGTCCATCATTTTTGTTAACTAAACAGAACCTCTGTCATCTCTCCTAACTAAAAGACTTAGTTCTGAACCTGGCTTATGTCCTGACTTTAGAATGAATGTCATTCTGAAAACCATCCTTTCAAATCTTCTCTCCAAAAGTAAATAACCTGGGTTGGCTATAAGACTACAAGTCTTCAACCCCGTCAGAAATTCAGAATGACTGAATTAACTGAAATTATGGGAAGCACAAAGCATAGCTTCTAAAATTTAATCAATTTATAGAGACCGCTGATTACCTGAACAGTCCTTACTTCAAAATATTGGAGCATTTGGTCTTCAGCCTTCTGGTCCAGGATCATCTGACAGACCTAGTAATGCAGAATTATTAAGGGCTAATCACTCTGTCTTGGCAGATATAATCAGTCAACTATTCTGCAAGTATGTCATTCTTCAGGACAGAATATTGTCTATTGATGAAGAGCAACTCTTGCCTAGTGGCTGTCTTACCACAACTGGAGTAACTCCAAAGATGCCCAATTTCTTCTTATAATCCATGACAAGGAAGCTGCCAGGAACAGACAGTCTCTAATCAAAATGAACATTTATATAGGAATGTTTGTACTGTCAATTCTATGGTCTTCTGACATTTTTGAAAACTAACTATCTATGTAAAGCAATCTGGACTGTTGTCCATTAACTCCTCTCAGCTATTTCTAATTAAAATGTAGAAAATACCATAACAGTAAACTCAGAGCCATGAATTTGGTATAGCCCCTTAACTCACAGGCTAACCATCTCAAATCAGTGAAAAAAATTAAAGAAGGACTGGGTCCAAGCCTTGTATCCACCAATTTTGACTTAATAGAAGAAAATATACCAATGAAACCCTAGAATTTGAAATTGAAATAAATTTTGTACCATTTAAGAAATTATAACTTCAGCTTAATAATCATTATACAGATTTCTACCAATAGGTTATAGCTGTGCAATAAATCCTAGCTATTCCTCCCTGTTCCAACAAAACCACTACTTACCCCTAGAAAGACAGCCCAATATTGACTACCTCAGTCCCCAAGCCCAGGAAATAGGGGCACTGACTCTTCATTAACTTCTTCAAGCTCAATTTGGGCATTGAAATATTAGAAGAGAGGCAGGGGAAGGGTAAATTGATAATCCTCTGATGTCTGTGTCTTCACTGCATCCAGCTGAGATTCCAGGACATCAGAGGTTTGAGCAGGTCTGCTCAGCTTGCTTGATGAGTAGATACACCAAGGCTGTGTATTCTGCAATATACAATTCTCAAAACAAATTTTAGTATCAAGATAATTTTTTTGTTTGGATTCTGGAATTTAGTCTTCTGGTGGCCTGCCTCTGTCATATTTAATCCATATAATTTCTGTTGGTAGAAATAACTTAATTGTCTCTTCTTAAAACACCAGACAAAACTTTTTTTTCCCAAAACAGCATTATCTTTGAGCCAATAATCAGAAAATACCTCAATCATCTCTTCTGAAAACACACAGACAAAACCTTTTTCCCAAACCAGATTTCCTTGAGCCAGTAACCAGAAAAACCTTTATCTTGACCTCTTTCCCAGAGGAAATATATAACCACAAAACTTAAAATCACACCCATCTTGAGAATAAAATCAAATTAATAACTAAAATACTATATGTACCTATTCTTTAGGCCTTTCCTCTTTTGCCAATCAGGAAATGAACCCAGAATTCCCATGGGGCAGGATCCAAGTCTCCTGTGAGGCAATATAACTTTATATCATCTGAATATACTTTATTTACATCATCTTTCTGTTCAGCCCTATGCCACAATAGTTTTTTTTTTATTTATACCATCTATCTGTTTGGTTCTATACTCAAGATCTGCTTCCACTTATACACTGTACTCTTTATTCTAGAGCCAGTGACAAGTTTCCCTGTCTCAGTTCCAAAGCATGGATGATAACCCCAAATGATTGAGACAAATCTGTTTATAAATCTTTCCTAAAAGCAAATAATCCCTATGTTTTAACTTTATACTTAAATCAGTAGCTGCTCCATAACAGAGGCTTATTTATTTAGCACTCTTGTCTCAGAGAAGCTAAAATGTATACCTGTCCGAACTACAGGTGAGATTCCTCATGTGATTCGTATAGAACTGTTTCCAAATCTATCTTAAAAATAAATAATCTCAATTTTAATTCACAGTTCAAATCTCTCTGTCATAGAAGTAAGCTACTTTCTTCTATTCTTAACAAAAAGCAATCTGTGTTTCCTCACAGCAGGGGAGCTCAGCTGCAGTTTTTTGTTCAGGGTTCCCATGCTAGGAGTCACATGACTTATCTCAGCACTTACTCACTCACTTACTTCTTCTTCTTTTTTTAAAGTACAACTTTTACTCTCAGGTGAAATAGACTTAAGTTTCTAGTGAATTTGTGCCAGATGTTAGTCACCACTTTATAGTCAGAACTAAGGTGGAAGGAGCAAGGAGAGGAAGAGGAAAAGGAAGAGGAGGAGTAAGGCGGGGACTGGGGGGAAAAACAGAGAGGTAGGATGATGAAGAGCCATGCAGGTATGGAAAGCAGTCCCGGGTAACAACTTATATTTAGGTTAGCTAATTGGGAAACACCTCTAATTGCATGGGCATATTGTTATTGAGCATTACCAAACATATAAAGCCTTTGATTAATCTTTTAGCATTAGAGTTTCATTCACACCGGGTACAGCGTGGATGGTGAGATGGTCAGGGCTCAGCCCAACCATGTGGAGACAGTGTAGAAGATTAGCAGAACCATCTCTCACACTGGTGTCTCATGGGTGGCAGGGCTGGTATCTCTGGCTGCCTGAGCAGACCGCATGAGCTGAGCAGCAGTGGTACACTGCCTCTGCTCATGGCCGCAGGCCTAGGCTAGTTGGGAATATGGCGGCTGATTAAGAAAAGCCAGATTCAATGCCGCAGTTTTAAATATCTCCTGCAACAAACATGACTGTCTAAACACAATCTTAACAAAGAAAACAATAGGCATGCTGAAATGGATGAGGTAAGCCAAGAGACCTCAACTCTACACAAAGACCTACCAGCAACCTAGGATTGCTGAAAGTAGAACAATACTCTTCCCTAAAGAAGAGCATACCAACTGGGTTTCCAATACAAATGGTCAGTGCTGATACAGATACAAATAACATTATACAGACTGTGCAAGGAAATATCTATGCATAAACATAACTGCATGTAACAACAATGAATAAAACAGAGACAAGAATTCAAGAGAGCAAGGAGGAATATATGAGAATGTTTGAAAGGAGCAAAGACAAGGGGGCGAATGATGTAATTATATTATAATCTTGAAAAACCAAAAGCTGTGTGATTTAATAATTGGAAACAATGTCCACGTTAAATGGCCCTGATCAACACTGAATACTTAGCTTCAAGGCTAGAGTTCACATCAAATAATAATAAGACTGATAACTTTTATATTTAGAAGGATTCAAAAATTTAAACATAGAATTTGAAATTATCTTTTTCTGTTTACTTCTAGTGATTTAAAAGAGGACAAAGCAAGATGTAACATGTATAAAATACCATTAAATATGAGCTTATTTAAGGTAGATGTCTTCATTCATACATTGAGCTACAGGAACAAGAAACAGTCCATACACTTCAATGAGATGAAAATGCTGAAGTTTTTGAGGCCTATGAGTGGGTGAACGTGTTTACTACCCAAGTCTGTTGAGTTCAGTCTTTGTGTCTTAGAGTTCCTACTGTTGGGGTGAAATACTATGACCAAAAGCAACTTGGGGTGAAAAGGGTTGATTTGACTTGCATACATCTTGAATCACAGTGCAATCCAAGGCATGAATTCAAACCAGCAAGGAACCTGGAAGCTGGAGCTGATGTAGAAGTTATTGGGGCATAATGTTTATTGGCTTGTTCTCATGGGTTGCTTAGACCACTTTCTTATAAAACACCAGTCCAAGGATGAATGGTATAACCCACAATAGGTGGTAGCTTCCCACATCAATAACTAATTAAGAAAATGCCCCACAGGCTTGCCTTTAGCCCAAGCTTATGGAAGCATGTTATCAGTTAAAGTTCTCCCCTCTCAGATGACTACAGCTTATGTCAACTTGACATGAACCTAGCCAGCACACCCTGCAATTGGCTCTGAAACATTGTCCTCTGTCCTCCATAGGAGAAAGATGGCTCACATTCACCTTTCTCCACATCATGGTCATATACACAATAATAAACAAGCAAGCAAGCAAGCAAACAAACAAGAACTCATGGATTTCCTGTTCCAGATAAATAGAAAAAAACCCTTTTTCCCTCTATGGTCAAAGTTCATATACAAAAGAATTAAATGTATAAACTAGTGACGAAGAAAAGTTACTTTAAAAACCATCTGTATCTGATTCTATATAATATGTTTTCTTAAGAGATGTGAAAAGGACTTGGATTATCCCCCTTCAGGGTAGAACACCCTAAAAGAGAATGATGGTGGGGAGTTAAAATCATTGTAAAAGAAGAGGTGGCCCAGAAATGCAGAGAATTCCTCTGGTCAGGGACACATGTCCTACTTTAAAGCATAGGATGGTTTCTGTGGTGATCTTCTGCAGCCATGACATCATGAGATGGTTATTAAGCTGTGGTGGCTGAATCCTTTCAAGGACTTACTGCTTTTGAAGTGAAATCTCAGGTTCACAGACTGGGTGCCTTCATTGTTTCTAAAGCCTAATGAGCTGTGTGATGCACTAGAGATTAAAGGTGTAGAAAAGCTGCCAGCTATGATGATTGGTGGTGCTGCAGCCAAAGCAGAGTGGAGCTAGAAGTGAGCACTGCAGGAGGCCTTCTAGACTGAAGTTACCTTGGAATCAGAATGGAAAAGGTCCCTGAATACAGCAACACTTGCTGGAGAACTGATCTGCCATGGGAGGTGACAGCCTCACTGGTCAGCTGATCTGCCATGGGAGGTGACAGCCTTATTATCCAGGCTTCCACATGCTTTCAGTTAACTTTGTCTCTGCAGTCCTAACTGGAGCACTTTTAGACATTCTGTAAGTACAATAAAATCTGTTCAGTCCATTAAGTATTTAAGGAGTTTTTCTTTTACAAGTACATTTGCATTTTCTAGTAGACTCTTTCTACCATGAAGCACTTATTCAAACTTGCTATCCTCAGACTTGAAAGTAAACAAGACCAAAAACACTAAAACTATATGTTTAAAATATTGAAGTGTTGACAAAATTGTAGAGAATCGTCAGGCCAAAGTCTGAGGAACAGCATGACCTTAGAGAGGTCAAGAAGAGCAGTGAGCACCAAGGCTGCCCTTAGCGTGTCTGCCAATGTTAAGATAGATAACAGGACTCTGGGGCTTTGTCCAGAAGCCTCATGGACAGGAGGATAGAGATCAAGTTCTTTAGCAGGAAAATCTGCCAACCATTCGGTGAAGAAAAAAATTAACCTGGTACAAACTCATGCAGAAAGTAGAAAGAGGGCACAAACCTCAACTGCTTGGATCAGACAGCCCACTCTGATTTTGAAACTCAATAAGAATAGCATGAGATGGGAAAACAGAGGCCCGTCTCATAGAGAAATCATTGTACTTCCTGGAAATGTGAAATTGAGGTAATATTAAAATTTAACGAAAATGTGACTCACAATGATAAAAGACTAAAGTAGAAAAGTCATATAGGCAACTCAGAAGATGAATACAATGTAGTACATATATCCATTAAACAGGATAATAAAATGAATTACTAGTGAATTAACAATATATGAATGTTATACCATCAGTGTGATTTTATAGTGAAGGGGACAGGGGAAAATGCCGAGGGAGTGTAAGTGGGGAGATGGACAGCAGGGTGGAGCAGAGGATGGAGTTGGGAAAGGAATAACTAATGCTAAGGGTATTTGAAGAAGCCCAATGGAAACCCTCTATTCTTATAAGCTTCATAAATTTATGAATCTATGTTTTATGTATCTATGTATCTATCTGCTGATGTATGTATGTATGTATGTATATACCATCTATTATCTATCATCTCTACCTATAATATAAAAGAATTGATCTGGAACTAACCTACACACAGGATAATGTTCCTCCCAGAAACCATAGGTTATCATAGAAAAATCCCAATGTGACACTTCTCCTTGAGTTCTTGGTCAGTTGTGTCCTAGAGGTCCTTTGAACAATTATAGCAAAACAAAAGACTATTATTATTATTCTTTGTTGTTCACCAGAACTTGATGATAGGACCCTATTATTTAAGGTACCACATACTTTTGTCATAGAACATGAAAAAATCAAGTTGGTAATGACCAGGAACCTCACTTCCTACTGGATACTTTCATAGTACTGAAAAGTGCTACATAGGCTGTTGGGGGAGAAGAGACATCACCAGTCTTACCTAGCTATGAATCCTATGAACTACCAAAGCAACCAATGTGGCAAGATATGTACATGAATGGAACAGTAACACAGATGCCATGGAGGTAACCAACTATTTCTGATTGAATTTAAGACCCCCTTCACAGGTAGAAAACATATCTTATACTAAACATATGGTTTATGACCCATGTCCCCAGGGCTGAGCCTACTATTATTATTTTTGCTAAATGAATGTAAATCACACTGACCTCTAAATCTATGTCCATATAGTCATAGATTAATGCAGTTCTCAAGTCTCACCAGAAAAGTTCCTTTGTGCAGTGATTAGCACTGCACAAAGGGATCAGAATGCAGAGAACAAGGATCTATTTGAGTAGTACCCAGCCATAAATGGTACATCTATACCCCTCTCCTCAAGGTCCAGTAATACCCTGGAAAAGGAGGTGTAAAGATTGTAAAGTGGAGGAAGACTGTGTGAAACAATATCCTCTGGTCATGACAGGACTGCTAAACACATGAACTCACAAGTGTGGTTGCTTTCACAAGTCTTGGACAATATCAGGTCACTCAATATTCCATCAAGGAGAGGGTCTCATGAGCTGCTACCCATAGTTGCGGAACTATTCACATCTGATAGCTACTGATGGAGAGAAAGAATTTGTTTTAAAAGGTATAGCTCTAATAGGTGAACTATGCTCCAATGGATGGCCCTAGTACAAATTGGACTAGATGGCTTGTAAGAGAGATAGGGGGATATGAGTGAACATAAAGTTGGGAGAGGATAGAGTGGATTTAAGAGTAATTAAAGGAAAAACTAAGGGATAATATGATTTTATATATATTATATATATAATTAAAAATTAAATATAATACAGTACCTAAAAAGCAAGAATTGAAGGAGCACTTATAACATAGTTACTTCCTGTGTAGAAGATTTTTTTTTTAAAAAAAAAATGTTAAACTGTAGTTACACTGTTTAGAAATGTAGGTGTGGTGATTTGAATGAGAATGGTTCCCAATGGCTCCACATTTGATGGAACTGTTTGTCAAGGATTAGGAAGTGTGGACTTGTTGGAGTCGGTGTGTCACTGGGATACAGACTTTGAGCTTTCAAAAAACTCTCATTCTCAGTTAGCTCGCTCCCACCTCACTCTCTCCTCTCTTGTGGATCAGATGTATGTTCCCAGCTACTACTACAGTACCATGCTGTTGGCCTGCCACCATACTCCCTGCCATAATGATCATGGACTTTAACCCTCTGGAATCATAAACACAAGCCAAGACTTTCTTTTATAAGTTGTCTTGGTAATGGTGTCTCTTCACAGCAATAGAAAAGTATCTAAGAAATCACAATAGCTGAACACTTCTAAAGATAAGAAAGGACAACATAACTATAGAAATCTAAGGCTCTGTCATCTGTAAGAAGAGTGAGGCCTTGTGAACTAGATTATTCACATGAAGAGTTTTTGAGAGGGCCACTGCTGTTTTATTTCTTAGTTTCTTGGTCATCCAAATATTCAGTTAGTAATTACTCTAATTGTTAAACTTTATCACTGTAAATGTCTAAATATGTATCTTACGTTTTCCACAAATTTTAAAAACATAGAAATCTCTTAAGAGTCATAGAAATAGAGCTCAAGTAGTGACATTTGTGGCAAGTAACAGGGGACATGACTGGGTGATATGGGAAGGCTTGTAGTCCCTCCAGCCAGTTTCCACATCCAG
The DNA here is from genome assembly GCA_021653895.1 of Mastomys natalensis. Lineage (NCBI taxonomy): Eukaryota > Metazoa > Chordata > Mammalia > Rodentia > Muridae > Mastomys > Mastomys natalensis. The sequence goes on along the minus strand of JAJTUV010002824.1, from coordinate 27,207 downwards.
ATAGACTGCACTTGATAGACAGCCTTGTCCTCCACACTGAGTCTCAATGAATAAGAAAGTTTTGATCTGGGACATTTATGATACATTCTATTGATCTTGCCATAATATTTTAGAACCAACCAATATTATGATCAGTACAACCATAATACAGCATAAATTTAAGTTGAAAACACCACAATTATTTCTGTCTTTAAAAAATCTGAATTACACAAATCAATGCATGTGATTCTAAAGTCATTATTCATGCCATGTGGTTTATTGGCCATGAGTCTTAAGAAATAAGAAGTTAAAAAAACAAAACAAAACAACAAAACCCACTGAAAAAGTCAATGACAGAAAGTAAGAATGCAAAACTTACTATTATTTTGAATGATGATAGTTATGACTCCTGAGCACCTGGACTTGTCATAGCAACAATAATATAAGGAAATAAGCTTATACTGTCCTCTCTCTCTCTCTCTCTCTCTCTCTCTCTCTCCTCTCTCTCTCTCTCTCTCCTATTTCCTAGTTTTGGCACTCAATAGTAGAGAATGGCCCAGATGATGTGGAAAAGCCATAATGTTTATAAATTAATTTCAGTTAACACATGCAGAAACCTTGAGTTTTTAAACAAATAATAGGCTGATAAATGTTAAGAGGATAGAGACATCTTTGATGAATGTACAATGTATCCAGATTCCATAAAAATAATATGGCATATGGTTGGTTTTACTGATGGCTTTTTCATACCAAACTTGAATGTCATCATGTACAATACCATCTCTGAATTCTGTGCCATCAGTTCAATACTTCTCTAAAATATTACATCATTTCAGCCCCAGTGTATACTGAACATTCACTCCTCTGGACAATAATTTGGAAGTATATATACTGATAAGAATAGTGAAGTCTGAATCAAATAAAACTAAATTCAAATTCCAGCTCTGCTACTCTTGTGCTGTAAAGTCTTGGTTAAATTATTTAATATTTGTTTAATATTCAATATTTCAAGCTTCAAGCATATCTCATATATATATATATATATATATATATATAATATATATATAGAGATAATTATAATATCTAATTTAGAGTTGCTACAAGGTTTAAATGAGATAATAAATTTAAAAGTACTTCTCAGAGCACCTAGTTTATATTGTACACTCCAGGTATTAATTTGTTATTATTACTATAAGGTACATGCTGTCCATGGCTTGTGATCATAGATATCTCAAAACAGTTTTCAAAAACCATTGAAAAATTAGAGTTCTTGCAATTGTAATTTCCAGGCTCTTTATTCTACTTGCGTTTCTAGTTTTGATTAGTATATTTTAGTTCTCAGGTAGTTCTTGGAGACTCTACCCAAAGGTCACTATGACACTCTCCATTTACTGCTGCTGTCTGTGCTTTATCCTGCTTCTACCTGAACCCCAGTCATACCCACAATAAGGAGTGGCAAGTTCTGACTGCCAAAGCACAGTATAGTCTCTATTTTGGCTGCAGTTTGATAGGTCAGATAAATTATATCTGGGAATATTTGAGTGGAAGATTGAGGAGGAGTTCCCCCAAAGCTCAAGTCAATAACAAGAATATGATATGAGAATAACCAAAGAGTTTCTCGAGAGTGCAAACAATACTTTCGAAAGTCTGAAGAGAAATAGGATTATAGTAAGGCTAGTTATGTCTACTCATTCAAGAACAAAATGTCTTTTTTAGCTACCCTGTGCTCCGTTTGGTCCTGTACTCTAGGAGTACACCAGATACGGATTTGGAGAACCACAGAGAGTACATCTGAGATGAATTTGAAGAACCATCAATGTTCTCTTGACCCTAAAGTATAAACCTGCAGCATTAGCTTGTAGATTTGAGCCAAACTGCTTGCTTGCTTTCTTCCCATGTTGAAGTACAGACACACAGAAAAGAAATCTGTTTATATGCAAAGGATAGACTCCCCAAAGTAAATAACCTTGTGTACTTGCTCCTGGGGTTAATAAATAAAAGATAGTTAACAGAATGGAAGCCTTCTTAGTCCATTTCCTAGACAATACTACTTTCAATGCTAATCATGTTATCATTTGTTGTTATTACTTAATTTAGCTTCTTTATTAGGAGAATTATTACAACATGTATTTTTACTGGATTTCTCCTGTTCAATAACATGCTTGTGAAGGACTGGAGAGAGTGCTCTGTGATTAGGAGTGTGTACCTACGTTTGGTCCTTAGTACTCAAGTCAGAAGCCTCACAATTACCTGGTTCTCCAACTACAGGAGATCTGGCATCCATGGGCAACTGCACTCATGTACACACACACACACACACACACACACACACACACAGATACACACACACACACAGATACACACACACAAATGTATGAATAAATAAATACAACCTACTCGGCTAATTTAGTGTTACATATATATGATTTCAAGGCTGATCAGTTGCTATTTGGCAATCAATTATGGGGCTCATTTCTGGGGGAGACTATTTCACCAACTCTCAGAATTGCTTAGCTACCTGGGTAGTTCTTTGGTTAGGGGTGGGGCCCAGTTAGATTTCTCCATTCCATGTTAACATGTCTATTGGTGTTATAATGGTTCAGATTTTGTTAAGGTAATTATATTTTGAGTTACTGCCAAACTCTTCGTAGCTCCAGGGACCAATTTAACTGGGGCTGTGAAGGAATGAAGAGCAGACACACAGACACACATATGGAAAATCTGGGGTTGGGTGGTCTAGGCTCTCCAATAAGAAGCTGCAGCATCTTAGAAGCCAAACTGTATTCAGTTTTATTAAAGATATTTTAAATAAACAGTGATGTTATTTCAGGCTGGACATGGGTAGACAATCATTAAAAGGATATTAATGTTTTCTTGTATGGACTGCCAAAGCAGCCATAGTAGAATCCAATGAGGTGTATATATGAAGCTTTGGGCACGGGAATGAGGGCTGACATTTCATGTAAGCATACTGTATAACAACTTTTACAAGCTGACCTTGACTTTCAGGAAATTAAATGAAAATGGCAGAATTACCAGTCTGAAGATCTACAGAAAAGGAAACACTGGTCTTCTGGGGAACACCATTCTAATGATGTCACTTCAGCGTCTAAAATGCAGACACTGGCAAACAGATTTAGGGAGTCAGGTTCCAACAGGTCTCTGGCTTTAAGGAAGTTAAGTCTAGGCTGATGGTGGAGGAGAAGAGGATGAGCATCTAGTTTTGCCATTTTGTACCATGTGTGTCAGCATCAGAAATTCTTCCTGCGAATCAAGAGTAGTTTTTCAAAACTATCAGAGAAAGGTGTTTCTCCCATATCAGTTTGACTTTGAAGACATTTTGTTAATGACACATGTTCTTGCCCAATCTCTATCATATGCAAAAAAGTACAACAAAACTCTGAATATTTTATTAAACTTGTTAAGAAATAGTATTTCAAACTGTAAGTACCAGAAGTACATAGTCATCAGAAAGGCACACGTTAGTCTGGCCTCTCCAGCACCTTTGGCTTTCTTTGCACAGTCTGTTGCAGTATACCCATTTCTCAACAGGGTTATTTCCCTACGTGCCAGCATCAGCGTTTCCTTTTCCCAGTTTGGTTACTATCTCTTTCTTCTCTCCAATGACCTTTTAAGGCTTGGGCTCTGGCTTTGGAGGAACAAATTTATTTGACAACCTTGTAGATCTTCTCTATGACGTACCCTCTACCTTAGCTCTGTCTTCTCTCTGCATTCCTTTCAGTCTTTCTTTTGGTTATAGCTGCAGTGATGGGAAGGGGGCGGGGCTAGGGGACAGGTGCCGAATGCAGGCGTGTGCTGGCTAGTTTTCTGTTAACCTGACACTACCTAGTGTCATTTGGGAAAGGGAACCGCAGTTGAGAAATCCCCCTACCAGTTTGGCCTGCTGGCAAGTTGCATTCTCCTGAGAAATGATTGCTATGTTAAGGCCCAGCCCATTGTGAGTTGGGCCCATCCCTAGGCTAGGGAGGCTGACCCTTATAAGAATGCAGACTGAACAGCCATGAGGAGCAAACCAGTAAACTGCTCCATGACCTCTGCATCAGCTCTAGGTTCCTGCCCTGTTTGAATTACTGCCCTGACTTCCTCAGTAATGAACTGGGATGTGGAACTTTTAGCCAAAATGGACCCTTTCCTCCCCAGTTGCTTTTGGTCATGGTGTTTTATAATAGCAAAGGAAGCCATGATTAAGCTAGCAAGGGTGTAACACAACATGGCTTTTGCATATCTGCGGGCTCTTCTTCACACATGGTTATCCAAACATTTGCCTATTTCTCTATTGTCTTATTCTAGATACGTCTATCTACCTCTAAATATCTGTTGTGTATAATTCCTTTGTCTGATACTGACATTTTATTTTTTTTCAAACATTATTTTTCTCTTTTTATTTTCTTTAAAAATGTTTAGATTTATTATTATTATTATTGTGTATGCGTGCATGTGTGTGCATGATGCACATGTGTGAATGCTGGCATTTACATGCCATGTACAACACATGCTTGGAGGTCACAGGACAGTCTTTGGGAGCTTTTTTTTTCTATTGTGAATTTCAAGGATCAAACTCAGGTCATCCGGAGAGATTTTAGCCACTGAGACAAATTGCTGGCTTGTAATACACTTTCTTAATAGTTATATCTGAAAGACAGACAGTATTAATTTTAATGCAATCTGACCTATCAACAACATAGTAATAGAGGAAGGCTCCGAAGTTGTACAAAGGTTAGCAGCACAGTTATGACTCTTCCTCTGCCTGTGTGACGTATAAAAATTATTTTATCTCTGTAAGCCCAAGCTTCTGCACATACAAAATGAGAAGAACCATCTTATCTTCTAGATGATTGTGTGCTAAAGATGAAATGGATCATTTTAGTGAAGCACTAAGAATGGATGATGTGTCAAACTGTGGCTGTACTATACCAGTCCATGGAACTATCAAAGCACTACTCATTATTTTATCCCCATGTTGAAGTATATGTGTGATAAAACTACAGTTTTATAGGATCACATCATGTAGTAAAAGAAGTAATTTGTTGTATTAACTTTAATATAGACAATGCTTTTCTAACACTAAGAAAATGTTGAAATTCTGGATCAAGGTATGGCATTAAAGAGAAAAAGTCCCGTAAAAAATAAATGTAATAAAAAAAGAAGAATCTATTTTCAAGGAAAAATAAAAAGACACAAATATCTTAAGAAAGAAAACAAGAAACAAGAAAAAGTCTGTTTTGTCTAGAATCTCTGTGATTAGAAAGCATTTAATTTGTTAGTACAGTTGATTTGGAATATTCAGTCTTAGCATATTTTTATAATTGATCAATTATGACATAACATAATGAACTCCACTGTACTATGTAGACATGGCCATGGTAAAAGGAAATGTCTACATTGTTTTTCTTTCCACCTCACTAGGTAATTCTTGTGATTACATTTAAGTGCTTTATCATCTAGATCTAGACGATAAAGCAGGAAGTTTTATTAGCCAATTCTCTGAAAGTAGGTGTGAGTTCTCTGAAATTTGTTGAAACTTCTATGTTACTCTTCAGTGCTTTGAATACTTAGTGATATAATAGTTCTCAAGCTATACCCAAGCTAACTGAGAGAGTTGTCCTTTGGATAGTGGAAAATTACAGCAAATATGAAGCTATCAACAGAGGTGGAAAAGGTAATCAATGGTTGGACATTATGAGAGAAAGATTTAAAAATTTAAAGCTTACTTGCTTGTTTTGAAATAGTCTCACTACTTTCTGAAATAATGACCATGCAAATATTGACCATTGGCCATCTACAGTGAAACTGGCAGTGGGAAGTCATGAGTCAGTACATCATAAGGCTGAATACTTTCTACAGCTGTGGTCTATCTGATGCAAACTTTCATGAAATACACAAGCTGTGCTACCACTCTGTACACACTGAGCAGCTAGACAAACTGAGTTTTGGTGATGGTCAAGAGTGTAAATCCAGGTAGCCTCGATCAAGATCTAGAAAACTTTATCCATAACACACTATCTTCTACTTGGATTCTGTCAGTAGAAGTAGCTTTTGTGGACAGATTGGAGTAGAGTTTATGAAGCTATTCTCCAGGGGAAAGTTTAGTTATATAACCCTCTATCACATCCATAAAATCTCTACCAGCATAATCAACAGTTGGATTCCAGCAAATCCAGAAAGTTCCTCAGTTTGTCCTTATCTAGTAAAGCAGATGCTACAAAGCAGGCAAACACAGTATCAAGAAAGTAAACCCTATAGACACCAAAGCAGGCAAACACACTATGAAGAATATAATCTCTACAGACACCTTTGTTTAGAAGAGATGTTGCTGATAGTTCTTTTGCTCTCACATTAGTGATAGTTTTTGGATGATTGCACATTAGGGATAGTTCTTAGACGATGTTTTAAACTGCTTCTTTGCCAATCATGACATTAGCATTAGTCTGAGTTTTGTATTACCAAGAGTAGAAGGAGGCAACTTAATAGATATAAGTAGCTGAGGATTGACAGATGAGGACAATAAGGAGGGATCGGTGAGGAATAAGAGCTAGGCTGAAGTAAAGAACAGTTATGACTTGGTGAAAGACATACTTTTTTACCTGGACAAGATCTCACTGTGCCTCTTTAGTGTAACATTTGGATGATCACCCCCTCTATTTTTATGGTGAAGTGGTTGAATGAAGAGCACATTGAGGGTTGTTATATATTCAACTGATGTGGTCATCTTTGCCACTTAATCTATACTATTTGGTTAGTTAATCTCTCTGTCTCTCTGTCTCTCTGTGTCTGTATCTGTGTCAGTGTCTCTGTCTCTCTCCATATTCTAGTTCTTTCTTGCTATATAACAAATCACCCCAAACTCCATGATGTAAAGCAATAGTTATAACTTACTCGGGCCCAGAGCCTTGCTGGTATGTCTTATGACTTCTCTGTATATATAACAGCATGGAGTGGCTCAACTAAGGTCTAGTGGATCCATTTAACAGATTGTGGAGACACTGCGCCAAGTTCAAGGAACAGCATTTGGAAAGTTCTGTTAAAGGAAACAGAAGGCAGTGTTAGCAAAAACCCAGAGAAGGCTTATGTGGGGAAGGCTGGTCTGGGGAAGAGATTGTTGGTGTTGGTTGAGGTGATCAGCTGGAAGGGTAAAGTGAAGGTCTATATTTTACCTTTAGCCTCAAGGCACATACAAAACACTCAAATGTTCCATATAGAGGTTATGACATAATCTAATTTATATTTTAAAATGTCTTTAGTGTGAAGCATAAATAAGAGACAATGAAAGCAAGAATAGTGGTGGCTTCTATACGAATTCAGAAACAAGATGACAAAAGAAACTTCCGGGATAAAGATGGACAGAACAACAGAAATTCTAGACCAAGAAAGAAGCATTGTATGGGAACAAAATGTTTTATGTAATGTTGTATAAATTCCTAGAAATAGTTTAAGACTCAATGAATAGGAAGTTAAAAATATTAAACTTACTTGTAAGGAGTAATGATATTGAAATACTAAGAAAAAAGCACTCCCAGTGAAGCAAAGTCCAACACACTGGATTCACTGGAGAAGTCTACCAATGTCTAAAGATGAATTAATACCAACATCTTTTCAAATTCTTCCAAGGAATTGATAGAGAAGTTTTTTCTGGACTTTAGGGGCCAGGGTCATTCTGCATGATCTCACCTCCTTTCTCCACACCCTCATCAACCTGGCCCTTATCAAGGGAGTTTTTGAGAATCTCAGGAGACTTATATTCCCCCCATTTATGCCCTCAGGGCTCATTGCAATGGAATGTAAGAGCTTCCCTTACACTATGTAGTGCAATAGTTGATTTTACCTGTCTTTTATCCCTGGATGTGTGAGTTCTTTCAAGCAGGAATTGATTGTTTCTCACTAGCACCTGTAATCTCAGCACCAAACACAGGGCATACCCGACAGCAGAAATTAGTCAGTGTTCATTTATATCAGTGAAGGAAGGATTGCAGTTGCTAATGCTGAAAAATGGGGATTGTGTCTCATTAACACATGCAAGATGGCTCAGTAGTTAAAGGCTAGGCTCACAACTAAAAATATAAACACCATGTCTTTAATATGAGATCTGTTATGTAAAATCTTTGAAGAATTCTCTGATAACTTTTCAAGTGACAATGTACTATTTCATATGGATTATTAATCTGTACCTCTGTGTATATAAGTCCAAAATTTAGAGCCAATATTCTGAGGATATTTTGCAATACATCTATTCTTCCTCAAAGGACTGACTTGTCTCTGTGAGGGTGGAGCCAAGGTTGCTGGGCAGCAGCCTTCATTTTCCATGCCCTTCCCTGGTGTGCATAATTTCACCACACACACACACACACACACACACACACACACACACACACACACACATACACATACACACACACATGCACACACAGACACACACATGCATACACAAACAGACACACATAAACACACATACATGCACACACAGAAACACACGCCTCTGCATTAGGATTAAGGAGTGCTTCCCTGAGTTTTCTGTTTTCCTCTATAAAATGTAGTAGTAAATAGCTCATAATGAAAACATATTGAAAAGCAGGTGTTTTCAACAGAAGGGTTAATAAATAGGATATCCTACTGTAGTCTAGACATTGTGGCCTTCTAGGAGCCTGTGCCAGCCCACTGATGACCAAACTCACACTGACAAAAGAGTCACGAGATTATCTTTTGAATATTAAAGTTTTGAATTAGCTTGTGCTAATATTCACTTAAGTGGATAAATAATGTGCAGTAAAAATGTTTTCTTAGGTGATCCTTTGAATGTTATCAGTTATGCCCTGTAAGTATTTATCCAAATTTTATTAGTTTGGTAGCTTGACTTAATGTGACTTACAAATTTGGTGAGGGTTGATAATTCCACAGATGGATTTTATAAGGCGATATGCATATTAGTTTAATTTTGTAAGGAGTTTCATTGATGTATAATTTGACATAAAATTATTCTGAATTGCAGTTTAATAGTATCTTAGCAAATGTGTACAGTTGTGAAAACATTACCAGTCACCAGTTTTAGTGTAGAATGCCCTGTTGTGCCACTTGGAGTCAGTCTGTGCTCTAGCTCCAGGCATTCATTGATCCACTTTCTTTACAGCTGTTCCTAATTTTAGAAATGTCATAAAACACAATCCTAAAATTTTATCTTGGCTTCTTCAGCTTAGCACAATGCTTTGAATCCACTTTTATTTATCATTTTCTTTTGTGTTGGACCAATCAATTGTACTCACTGACATTTTGTTTATCTATTTACAGCTGAGGAAGAGTTTAGAGTTTTTTTCCCTTGGGAGTTCGAAAAATCTTTCATTTTTAGTTTAATGTATTTGATCCATTCATTTCCTCAGAAGTTACAATATGTACACATATTTGTTCTGTATAATGTTAGAACTCAGCCTTTTATTTGAAATAATTTTTGCATGAAATCATATAAAAAGAACATGTGGAAATTCTTCGATATCATTTATTCAGTTTACTCCAGTTAGCAACATTTTGCAAAACTCTACGTTATAGCAGAATTGGGCACAAGCATTATCCAACCAACATATAGAATAGTTCCACCAGCACAGGAGCATCCCTAAGGCCACCCTTCTGTGTTCACAATTACTGACTTCCAAGCCAATAATTATTTATTGATTACCCATTTCTGTAATTTTGTCATTTCAACAATGTTGCTCTTAACTGTACAGAATCTACTAGGATTGGCTTTTTCATTTAGCATAATTAGAGACCCATCCAGGCTTTTCCTTGTAAGAATAGATAATAATTGTGTGCGTGTGTGTGTGTGTGTGTGTGTGCACGTGTATGCACACACATGCATATGTGTTATATGCATACATACACATGTGTGTGCCTTTATGTCCCTTTTCTCTATAGGATAGTTTCTGTTGATTTGTTAACTACCAAAGTTTTGTGTTCTTTCTTTCCTTTTTTTCTTCTTCATAGTTTCAGTTTCTCTGTTGTGTTTCCCTATTTGCTGAATTAGGGAATTAGTTATTAAGTTTTCTTTCAAGTCTTTAATCATGGTTTCTTTTATTTTCTTGAATGTATCTTACATATCTGCTTCAAAGTTTTGTCTCAGAAAGCTATCCGGGTCCACTCACAATCACTTCACACAAAATGAATTTTTTCTTCCTGATGAAAGGTGACACTTTCTTGATATTCTTGTGAGTCTCATGTTTTTTTGAAAACTGAACATATTAGATAAGAAATGATTAGCTCCAGAGTCTAATTTTCTCTTTTAAATTTTTTTTTTTCATAAAAGTGACTGAACTTTAACTGTTGGTGCATGACTGCTGATATCCGTGCCTGTTTTTATAGTTATTATTATTTTTTTATTTTTATTTTATGTGCATTGGTATTTTGCCTACACATACACACACACACACACACACACACACACAATATATATATATATATATATTATGGAGGTACAGACAGTTTTGTGCTGCCATGTGAGTGCTAGGGATTGAACCTGGGCCCTCTGGAAGAGCAAACAATACTCTTAAACAATGAGCCATCTCTCTAGCCCCTATAGATATTATTCTCATGTCTTAAATCCAAGCCTGGTTTTTAAAGACTCCAAGTCTTTATACTCTAGTGATCAGGTAACGATCTATGCACAGTATGCTCTAAGACATCAAACCCCTGAGGTTGCCATCCTCTGACATCTTCAGGCATCCCTTAAGTCTGTCCAGGGTTTATTTTTTAGCACCAAGCCCTCTTTGATTCTCATTCCTTAGTTGGCCAGAGCTATGTGGAGGCTTAGCTAGCATTTGTCATTTCCAGGACATCCATGTTATATTTCTCATTGCTTGCTACTTGTCTCAACTGCAACCTCGGACCAGTAAGATGATGAGTCCCAGTATCCGTGCTGATTTCCCATGAGCTTCCCATTTCCAGTGATGCTCCTGTCTTTGTCCTGAGTCTTCCCCTTACAGCAGAAGCTTCTCATTTCTCAGTTTCAGTCCTGCCCTAGTGAAGCCAATCTGCTCACTGAGAGCATTAGGTGGGTATAAAGGAAGTCACCCAAGCAAGAGACTATAGACTCCCACTTTTTAGAAATGTTTATTTTTATTAATTAAATATATTAAATAATTAGGTAAAATGCAATAATACATTCTGATTATTCTTTTTAAATTTTTATTGGCTGTTTTATTTATGTACACTTCAAATGTTATCCCCCTTCCCAGTTTCCCCTCCGAAAACTCCCTATCCCATGCTCCTCCCCTCTGCTTCTATGAGGGTGCTCACCCACCCAACCACCCACTCCTGCCACAGGGACCCCAATGGGGGAGTTAGGAGAAGGACTGAAGGAGCTAAAAGGGTTTGCGACCCCATAGGAAGAACAACAATATCAACCAGCCAGAACCCCCAGAGCTCCCAGGAACTAAACCACCAACCAAAGCTTTAAAGTAATACTTTTGTAAGTTATTCATATAGGGCCACTAGTTTTGTGGGACTTTCTTTTGCTTTTAAAATAATCTATACCCAAGTTTGAAACACACTATAAATTCTTTCTTAATTTTAAAATGTTTGAGATTATAATATAACTACATTCCTCCCTTCTCTTACCTCCAAATCTTCCCATATACCTTGCCTCACTTTCTTTCAAGTTCATGACCCAATTTTTCATTAAACTTTGTATATGTACACACATGCGAGTACACGAGCACACGCGTGTGTGCACACACATATGCTACAAGTATAATGTTACATGTATATATGCAGGGCTGACCATTTGATATTGAATAACCCATTGGCATGCTCTTCCCTGGGGAATACTGTTTCCTTCACTCTCACCATTTTGTAGTTGATTACAGTTCTTTGTGTAGGGTTGTGGCCTCATGGGCTTTTCCATGCCCATTTGTCATGCCTGTTGTTGTCTTTGTTCAGTTCACGTTTAGGCAGTCATGTTGGTGAGACTTCATGCCTGTGGCTTCTGACATTAGGAGACTCACAACACACTCCCTGATTCTCTGGCTCTTACAATCTTTCCACCCCCCCTCTTCCAGAGCATTCTCTAGTCCTAGGAGCAGGAATCGTTTGTAGACGTATCCATGTGAACCGAGCTCCTCAATTCCACATTTTAACTGCTCACAGTTTTCTATAGTGGTCTTGGTCCTTGATAAGGGGCGGAGATCACAACTTCCTGTGGGCACAAGGACACATGTTTAGACTGGTGTTAGGAATTGTTCTGTTTTAGTAAAGTTTACTGAAGTACCAATTGCAGGTTCTCCTCTAAGATCCGTGGCTTCACTAGCACTCCTAGGAAGCCATAGGAAAACACGTTTTCACTCTGAAACTAAATTCCACTTAAAAATAAATTATTTTTATAATTTAATTATAGGCAGGCAGCCAGCCTAACTTCAGTCTTCACCCCTCTCTCCTCTCTGAATCCTGTGGTCTCATCCCCAGCTCTGTAGCAGATTGCCATCAGGAACCTCCCCTCCCTGCTGCCCTCATCTTTAATGGAGAACACGTAACCAAACTTCCTTACATCAGTCATGATTTATCCCAGCCTCCAACTCCAGGAGGTTCCTGGGAACCTGCAGCCAAGGCTGCCAGGGCAGCAGGTAGGTGAGTTTAGGATATTCACTCTTCCTTCTCCTCTCCATATGTAGTTTTCCAATCTCATCGCCAGATCTGTAGCTGACTATTGTGGCCTCTCCTACTCACTCTCAGATGCTATTCTCAGGGGACAAGCAGATTTTGATGATATATCCTGTTTTCCTCCCATTTGTGGACTTCTCCCAACCCCCTTCTAGCCTATCCTCATTCCTAAGTGCCAATCCTTAATATTTAGATACACATTTTGATCTCCACAGACTGACCCAAAAGCCCCATTACAGAAGACAACACCCACAAGACTCACTGAACATGGAGAAGTTGAGCTGGTACCACATCGAGTCTTCACCCTACACTCTAATGTCTTTGGTACAGGAAGGTAGTCTGCACACTCCCAAAGTAGAAATATAAACACCAACTCAACCATAAACTGTTTGGTCTACAATGCAAGATAAGCTAGTGTAGTGGTGGCACAAAGCCTGTGGGAGTGACTAACCAATATCTGATGTGACTTTAGGCCCACTCCACAAGATGGAACCCTTACCTAATACTACTTGAGTGACTAAGAACTTGAGACTAGACAGTCCAGGGACCTAGGGTGAAACCGAATAGTACTGATCTACTGAAAGAACTTTAAAGTAATAAAGTGAATCCTAATGACATTCAGCTGCACCCACAGAACAGTACCTTCCTCAGCCATTATCCGAGAAGCTTCCTCCTGTAGCAGATGGGAGCAAATACAGAAACTCAGTCAGATATTATACAGAGAATAAGAGACCTTGGAACACTCCGTCCGAAACAGGATGTCTCCATCAAATTCCTCCCCTCAGGAACCCTCAGGTAGAAGAGTTTGAAAGAATCTAAAAACCAGAGTGTATGGAGACACTGAGAAATGAAGACTTTAGACCATGAGGATTGATGCCCATATGAACTAACAAGAAACTGGCAGCAGGCACAGAGCCTGCGTGAGTCTGCACTAGATGGGGTCCTAGAGCCGAAAGGTGAAGTGGACACACACTCCCATCCCTGGCACAGAAGCTCTCTCAATCCCTTAGAAGCCTGTTTGTTTTCTAATGAAAGGCAGAAAGGGGGTGGATCTGGTAAGGGAGATGAGGAAGTACTGTGAGGAATAGAAAGAGGAAAAGCGGTTATTAGGGTAGACTACGTGAGAAAAAAAAGTCAACTTCAATAAAAGGAAAAATAAGTGGAATTTTAACAGGCCTAATCATACAGCATGTCTGAGTATTGTCCTTTTATCACCTTGTCAATATTTTTTTTTATTATAAACCCCACTAACATGCACATTCTTCTCATTCAGGTGGGATATAATGGTTATTTAAAATAAAGTAATCCACAGAATTGAAATAAAACTCATATATGAATATAATTTTTGTTAGAATTGAAAATAAATACAGTTAGTGAATTTTATTAAACATCTTAATTTTTCACTCAGCTCCTTGATATGATATGCTACAGTTTTATTTATAGGCTCACAATTTGCCTGAGCCATTTCCCACCTCTGTTCTCTTCCTGAAAACAGCATGAGGCAAATAGGAGCTTCTCTTTCAACTCAAATCAGGGGATGTCAAGACAAGTGCATTGTCAGACCCACTGCATGCAACAGAGCAACGGCCAGGCAGTGATGATCATGTAGATCAGAAGCAAAGGGCTGTGGTTATCAGCTGCACAGAGTTTGAAAGGCTTCTGCAGCGCAGCCTGAAAGGCATTAAAGTGTGCCCTGGCACCCAGAGGACTGGGTCCTTAGTGTTCACATTTGTGGATGACTATGGTAAGAAACATAACCTTATGATTAGATTTTCTTATTATTTAGAAGGACATTGGGATTGTAGGATTTTAAAATATGGCCTATGTTATTTGGAGAGATTCTGAACCTGAGATTTCAGAGATCTAAATGATTACAGCATAAGGAGACAAGATATGTATTTAAATATGCTCATAGCAAAGAATCCAAATAGCCGTGCTTTCCAGTATGACCCCAAGCTGAAGGTGTATATCTTCAGTAATCTTTCCCTTTCCTGGAGGGTGGAAAATTTTTACATTTATGTATTTGGTTTATGTTTGTTTGTTTGTTTGACTAAGATTGGCACACTCATATCCAGTAGGCGCACATGTGGAGATCAGAGGACACCTTTCAGAGGTCTATTTTCTCCTTCCACCATGTGGATTTTGGGGGCCACCTCAGGTCTTAAAGCCTCTTTATCTGCAGAACCATCTTACCTGGACCTCAATTTGATCTTGACTTTCCCAGAGTGCTGAAACACTCAGGCTATCTGGTTGCGGGTGCTAGCCTAGTGATTGAGTAACTAAGTGGTAGTCCTGATTTCTAAAACTCCTGAAGGAAACTAAAGGGCCAAGGGGAGAGAGAAGAGAGTGTTAGAGATGAAGGGAGCTTAGTCATTAGAATCTTTGTATTCTGCAGTGAGATCTAATGACCTTGGGCATAACTCTAAAAATCAATTAACCAATAGAATTTAGCAATCCTCACTTGATGACCTTGACCATAAGCAATGACTCATCTGACAATCCTAACAATGCATTGCTTACAAAATTATACCTATGCAATTTCAGAAAAGGATTTCAATTTTAAACAAAATGCCTGCCTTGTCATAATCTGATAAGTCTCCTATTTTTTTAAATAATAGTTTCTTTCTTTTAAATTTTCTAAAGAAGTCATCTTAGTCTTTGTAAAATAGAATTTTACTATAGTAGGAACCTTCTGTTTTTCCTTCCTCACCCAATGCCAGAGAAGAGAAACAGATCTTCCAGAGCCTGGCCTTCTAGTGGCAAGGTGAAGATAGCTGGGTCTGGGACCCAAGGATCTCCTGCTGCATCAGGATAATTTGTGATCAAAGACCTTAGTTCTTTATTTCATGTCCGACCTTAGGACATGAAATAAACACAACCCAACTACTGTTCAGTGTTTGCATCGTTTATAGTCCTAACTAGCACTCACTCAGATACTTAGTGAAGACTGAGTTTCACTCCTGACCCTTTGTGGCAGTAAGAGAAACGCATTTTCCACAGTGAGATTTGAAATTTGAGCATTCAGTGTTTCTAATTCTATGCTGTCGATGACAGACTTTTACCAGTTATTTAGCACTTATGAATCATATTATAGTTTCAAAATACCTTTCTATCAATAGCAACTTTGTAGCATGAATCAGGCTAGTTTTGTTATTTCCTCCTCCCCCAAACAGCTATCCTGGTGACAGAAGGATTTCAGAGTCTCACATATGTTTTGTTGTTCAAAATCCTGAAGTCTATATCAGTAGTTCCCAACCCATGGGTTGTGAGCCCATGGGGATTGAACAACTCTTTCACAGGTTGTACATCAGATATCCTACATATCAGATATTTACATTATAATTCATAACGGTAGCAATATTTCAGTTATGAAGTAGCAACAGAAATGATATTATGGCTGGTGGTCACCACAACCTGAGGAACTGTATTAAAGGGTTGCAGCATTAGGAAAGTTGAGAACCACTGATCTATATGGAGCAAGTCAAAAATTTTAAATGAAGGATGGGATTAATCTTATCTGTGGGGCTTCTAGGTGCAAAGGTCAAGATTCAAATGCTAGTGGCAAGGCAGGCTGCAGAATGGTAAAGTACTCATTCTTGGATGGCACAGTCTACTGTAGAATTTATCATTCTGGGTCATCCATAGTTCTTAGAGTCTTGGAGGAACCTATATTAGCCCTAAAATCTGCTATAGTACAAGACGCTGTGGAAGTCTATTGACATGGTCTAGTTCATGTCTTATTGATCCTAACTTGAAGGGGAAAATGATGAATTCTTAGGGGGAATGCACAGGAGCACTTTAAACTAACAGCTTGCCAACTCTGGACTGTCCTCAGTGGTTGTTGACAAGAGTGGACACCTTTGAATGTGCCTGTTGGTATACAGATTCTGAGCACGAACCTGGAGGCAATTCCAAACCTGGAATAAGAATAAGGCTTTCCTTTGGCGTGCCTCAAATAGAAAAGCTCTTTGACTCACAACCTTTGAGTCTGAGTCATTCACCAGTCTTTTCTTTGTCCTGGAAGGCAATTTAAGCATCAAGATACAAACAGGCTTTTTGATTCGCAGCTTTCTCTTCTCAGCAACCTCCAAACTCAAGCACAGGAACAGTGAGTTTTTTAAGGCATTGATTTCAAAGAAAGAGCACTTTATATAAGCAGGGTTAGGGGAGTTGAGGGCTTGGGAGAATCACTAGAAATTACTGTCCATTCTTGCCTTGAGCTCTCTCTGCCCGAGGACACACTGCCTGCCAACTGGCCCTACAAACCTTATTATCATCTTCTTTTCTCTTCTTCCTCCCAAGTTAAAATGGTGATTAACCAACAGCCTTAGGGGAGTTCAGAAATGAAACCTAACAGAAGTTCTGACCCTTCATTACCGTCAAACACACAGATGTATCTTCTTGAGTTATATTTTTAAAGACATAACGTGTCCACATCTAGGTCACCCTCTCCATCTGTCCTAAATCACTTTGATATTTTAAAGACTTTCTGAAATGTTGTAACTACACCTGATAGGAATTCTGGTTTACCTCAGCAACCACATTCCCTGATCTGTCTAACTATGTCCTCTTTTCAAAACTCTGCTTCACGGACCTTGAACTGTAATTCTGCTGCTGGATGCATAGGAAACGCTCTCTGTGAAATTCCCACACTTGAGCTCTCGAATCTTTCACAGTTGCAGCAGAAGCTTCTATATCCCTTATCCTAAGCCTCTATCCCTTTCTTGCCACCCTACCTTAATTACACATCCTCAGGGTTTCAGATCATGAGCATAATTAATCTCCATCATTTGGACTTGGGGCCCATTTTTACTGAAGGATCATTTACATAGTACAGACTTCTGGATGAAAGTCTATGGGTGCATTCTTCCATCTGCTCAAAGAACCCAGCATTCATCGAGTTTAAAATTATTTGTACCAAAATCTATTCCTGCTGAGCATTCTGGGTTCACTATATGGTTCAAAAGGAACCAAACTGTAACGAATAGCAGTAGAAGAAATAGAGATAGCAATGAGCAACTCACTTTGAAAGGACTGAGCAGTGGCAAGAATGGAGAAAGTAAATGAAAGAAGGGGACAGTGCGAAGTACACATTAGCTCTGCAAGGGATTGTTTGCAAATGATCCAGGAAAATTACTCTAAAAACAACGCTCTTCTTAACTGGAGCTTTTGGTTGTGGGAGAGGTGGAAATACTTCCACCGTTAAGGCACTCATCCCTTGCCACCCTCTTTATCTTTAGCACATGCTAGCTGCCAATGAGTATTTGTGCAATAAATGGAACACCTGCCAAATTATCTGATGTTTTTAAACAAACTCTAAAATTCTGTGACAATTACGTCTGTGCATGCAGTCCCCATCTATTACAAACTCCGTGGGAGAGAAAAGGTTTGACTTTAAGGAAGCTTGGGGCTTCGATTGGCCATAGTTCATTTGGTTACATAGTGGAAAAGTGGGACGAGAAACAATAGAGGATCACCCTCCAGGCATGACTCTATCCAACTTCTCCTGTCTCCATCTGTCAACTTGAAGTCACCTAAGTGTTAGCCAGGGGCAATTCTATGTTTTTTGACAGAGACTCCTACCTAGGGCATCACGTCTCCCTTCCTTTCTCGCCTACACCTGCCATACTGCTGCCTCTTTTTAATCTGCAGAGATGCAGAGGTCAAAGCACGTTCCTGTGCGGTGATGAAAAGCTCTCAGGATCAGCCTCGTGGCCAGCAGCACACCCTCCAGGATCCAGGGAGAGCCTCTAGGATTCCTGTGGGCGCGCTCTTAGATTCCTCCAACTCCAAGGCTGCTTCTCTGGCTCCTGTGTGACACTTAGGGAGCATCTCCGGGTAGCCCCTATCCTCTGCGCCCCAGGGCACCAGCAGAGCCTGCAGGAAAGAGGGTCAGAGGCAGGAAGAAGAGTGGGGGGCGTGAGGGCTCCCAGGCTTCAGCTGCAGCAGCTGCAGCAGCGGGCAGAGGAGTGGAGGGTGCCAAGCAGGGCTGGAGCCGGGGCCAGGAGGGAGGGAAAAGGGGGGCGGGAGGCTGTGCCTGGCGAGCCGGAGGGGTGCTCCACGCTCCCCCGCCCACCTTCCGGGAGTGAGGATGCAGACTCTAGGACTGGTGCTGCTGGGCTGAGGCGGAGGCAGGGGAATTGCAACTCACGCCGCTCGGCGAGTGTGTCTCCTGTGCGCCGAGAGGCGGGGCGGGGGAAGGCGGAGGACCAGGAGGCGGAGGAGGAGGAGGAGGGGGAGAATGCCCGGAGCTGCCGCCGCCGCTGCCGCCGCCGCGATGCTCCCGGCTCAGGAGGCTGCCAAGCTGTACCACACCAACTATGTGCGGAACTCGCGGGCCATCGGCGTGCTGTGGGCCATCTTCACCATCTGCTTTGCCATCGTCAACGTGGTGTGCTTCATCCAGCCCTACTGGATAGGCGACGGCGTGGACACCCCGCAAGCCGGCTATTTCGGGCTCTTCCACTACTGCATCGGCAACGGCTTCTCCCGGGAGCTGACCTGCAGGGGTAGCTTCACGGACTTCTCTACGCTGCCCTCGGGCGCCTTCAAAGCCGCCTCCTTCTTCATCGGCCTCTCCATGATGCTCATCATCGCCTGTATCGTTTGCTTTACTCTCTTCTTCTTCTGCAACACAGCCACCGTGTACAAGATCTGTGCTTGGATGCAGCTCACCTCTGGTGAGTGCGCGCTCACCTCCACGGAGGCTGGGGACCCCTGGGTGTCCGAGCTCGGGAGAGGTTGGAGTGGGAGGGACCGCTTCCTGAGCTCTGCCTATCGGGACAACTTAATCCTCTCTCAGGCTGAGGGCGTGGAAGGAGGAACCCCCAGGTTCTTCAACCTTGGCGCCGGCGCCAGGTCCCCAGGCGTTTCGAACCTCTTGGATGCTAGGGACGCCATCCAGAGGGACGCCCTGGAAGCTGAGCAGTTGTTGGGCAGTCCGCTCAGAACTAATGATGGGGTAGGGGAGCTGAGAAGTGGCCGCTTAGCGACTGGGCTCCGTGGTGTGTGTGTGTGTGTGTGTGTGTGTGTGTGTTTTATGTGCGCGCGCTGGGGACTAGGGGAGACTGGTACAAGCGGATGAAAAGAGGATTTAGAGACCTTATAGTAGAAGGAGCAAGCCAACCTGTTCTGCCCTTCCCTGGGATTATTTCCATCTTTGCTTCAGGGTGTGTGCGTGTTGCGAGGAAGGGGGGCGTGTAAATTTGTCTTGGGCAACCATAAATATTTTATCATCCATCTGGTGATGAATGAATCCTAATTTTGTTTAGGCGCTCCACCCCCCACCCCCAGTTTTCTTAAAAAGAAGAAGAAGAAAAAAAAAAAAAAACCGTAGCTTAGAGTGTTCCTTAGCAGTTTCCCAACGCCACGCCTCCATCTCCTTGTCAGCCAAGGTCCTTCCATTTCATCTCTAAACGGAGAGGTCTTGAGGGAATCGGGATTTCTCAAGATCTCATTTTGGGGAAGGGATGTTAGTAAAGCAGATGACTTCATTAGCGTCGGTGATCTCTCCTCTATTCAGTGTATGGTAGATTGTTGACAGCTGAGGAATATGAAAGGACTCCCCTCCCACCTCCGGCAGGATCAAAGTTACTTTCAATTAAGAAAGAATGAGGAGTGCCTTCTCTGGTGGCTTTGAAGAGTCCAGAAACAAAACCTGCGCACATTGCCCCTTTCTGTCACCTCACCTGCCTTGGGTCTAAAGTCAAGAGACCTTGGTTTTCGACACATTGATGAAGCCCTTTGGAATGGAGAGATCTTGAATGTCTCCAGCAGTTAAACATCTATATTTATGATTTATTGTTATCATTATTTAAGTATCTTAGTCTTAAGGAGATATTTATTCTATTTTTTGAAGGCTTCCGGGAGAGGAGGGATTTAATTACTGAGCTTATCAGAATGTGTAAGATGAGGAAATGCTTAGAGATGCTGGGCCATGCTAAAGTTTCTGTTATTCTGTGAGGCTGGGTCCTGCTGTGCAGCAGAAGCTGACCTCAAACTCCTGGTATGCTCACCTTAGCCTTCTAGTGCTGGGATCTCAGGTTCTATATCCGTATCTGGAAAGGTTCTTGATCTTCTTAGTTTCATCTAAGAAGTGAAGCTTATGGGAGCTTAACATGGACTGAATTGCTTGTTTGAGGTTTGTCTTGCTGAATTGCATTTGCATTTACTGTGAAAGTTTGTGTGTGAGAAGCAGGAACGAGCATTCTGTCTTCCTCCTGTACTGAGCTTATTACCTTCGGTCACTCTTCCCTACCCAACTTGAATAAATCCCTTGCTTCGTGTGGTTTTACTCTTGTTAATTGTACTGATGTTTCAGGAGCAGCATAACTGTGGTGTGCCATAGACTTCATTATGCTTCTTCACGATACTGCTTTGACTTTGAGGAGAACAGGCACACAAGCTGCACATGTTTCAGGGAAACACTTGACCCTACACTGCTAATTTTAATTCTTCTCAGTTAAATGACCTATTTAGACTGGTAATTCGAATTAGATTATTTCTCAAAGGTCTGAGAGTTGTTTGTGAGTACTTCTCCAAAAACACATAGTTGACTTTTATTTTGATCAGGATTTATATTCTAAAACTGTATTTTTAAATAAAAATAAATTTAAAAAATTACCTTTGGGGAAAATGCTCACTTTCAAAGTAGCAAAAACTCAGCCCTTACAGTGTGGCCTTTTGTTTTTCCTGCAGTAGATCACACAGAACACGATAAACTCTAGAGCAGCAACATGTGCTGTCATGTACTCAGACATGAAATAAATATTCTATTTTCATTTCCACACCATTAAAATGTCCTGATAGTCTTTGTACTGCAGTACATATGAAGGAATTTTATTCATCTAGAGAATTAAATATTCCTAAATACTATACCTTTAAAGTCCTTTGGAATTTGTTATTTTTACTTCTGAATTTGGTTATTAATAAACTGTATTAATAAAATAATCAATTATGATGAGAGTTCATTTAAGAGATCCATGTGAATTGTATTTACAAATTTTAAAGAAATGAGATGAGACTTAGGGGATATTTGTGATATATTAGGAGATATATTCAACATGGTTTTTAGTTTTCTGTTTTTTTTTTTTTTTTTTTTTTTTTTTTTTTTTTTAACTTTTGGGGATGTAAGAAATGTGGCACAGTACTTAATGTACTAAATATTCTCTGAGAATGCTGAACTTTGGATGTCTCCGTTTTTGTGCTCTTTAATGTTGCATAAGCTTTTTATGTTTATAGTTTAACTATCCAGAATAATTTTAAGGGGAAAATTTCTAAATATGAAATGTGAGACTTAATGTAGCATTTGATTATTGGTTGTTTTTTTAAACTTAATTTGAAGCTTGCTAACTAGCTTATATGTGTGACTATCTAATCATTTTAATATGGTAGCATTCGAAGTCAGGTAGAGTATCAAATCCTACTATGAAGTGATACATTAAGATAATGAATGTAGACAGTTTTGTAGTAGTATGATACCTTGAACATTTTAAGGAGCCAGGATGGACACCTTTAATCCAAGCACTAGGGACACAGAGGCAGGTGGATATATATCTATGAGTTTGAAGCCAGCCAGGACTACATACTGAGTCCCAGGACAGCTAGGGTTATGAAGAAAGACCATGTCTCAAAACAAAACAAAACACCAAAACCAAACAAATTAAACCAAAACAAAATAATGAACATCATCATCATCATCATCAACATCATCATCATCATCATCATCATCAACAACAACAACAACTTTATAATAGTTCTGGGAAAGGATCTAGAAATGTATTTAATTTATTAGATCTGAAAATGGTATTTTTACTTGTCTATATATGTGACACTCACATCAGCAAGGTGAAAAGTTTATACTTTCCCACACCCCTTTAGACTATTGCTAATCAGAAGCCAGAGACGGGGAAATGCAGAATTTGTAACTGATGGCACTCTGCCTTTGGGATATATGGACTATTCCTAGTACAAAGCCTGGGGACATAATAATATATGAGCTAAGTAATGGTCGCCAGAGATGTAACCCTTTCCCATATCTTCAGAGAAGAAACTCTTTAAAAGGAAAAGAAAAACTCTTTTTTCTTTTTTTGTGATTTCTATACTACATCTGTAATTGTCATGTGAGAAAATGAAGTCCCTGTTCTTCCTTAAATCAACAGGGAAGGGAGCTTTGCTCCTCAGAAACTTCATTCTGTTTCTATCTGTGAAAGGGTGTTTCAATGTTTCCAAGTCCAGTAGTTGTAGAATCATACAGACATGCTTTGTTTGCTTGTTGCACCTACTTTAGATCTTATCTTAAATTGTTTCTAGAAGCTTTTGTAAGGGAATATTTTCTTTTTCATCAACTAAGATATGATAGAATTTAAGGCTTTGTCTCTGCCCTAGACTTCTGGGTGGAAGACAGATAACAAGGAAGTATTCACTTTTATCTAGGATGTGTGGAGGCATCTCACCCAGGTTGTATTTTCTCATTCAGGAGGTATGCAAACAGAAGTGGGCTTTGTTTCCCCAGCCCATCCTGGGCTCATCATTCTGAGTATCCGGAGGAAGCATCACCATAGTGACAAGGCTGTATAGTGAGGTGCTGGGTTGCTTGCTCAGTGCCTCCCAGCTTCTCTGCCTTAGTTTCCTCAAAAGTATTTTTAGCCATCTTACTTTCTCCACTTTTTTCAGGTGTGACAAGAGTCACCAAAAGTCATTCTATCATCCTGAGTCTATATGGGAAAGCCTTTGCAGTGTTGTGTTATGTTACCAGTATGACAATATTCATTTTCTCTAGCTCTCACCAGCATTTGAAATTCAAGATTGCCTGTGTGTTTATTCCCTGTCTGTCTTCCCCAGAGCATTGAACATCAAACTGCACTTTTTTCTTTATATGATAGAGAAGCCAAGAGCATATATGTATGTTGGGATTAAAAGATGCATGGTCACAGCCTGGTTCTGGCACTTACTTTGTTAGCAAGTAAACTTGTTTCTGTGTCTCAGTTGTTCACCAGCAAATAACTGTATCCACTTTGGAAGAGTGATGTCATTGAATGAACTAATGTATATAATCAGTATCTGGCTCATGGAAAACCCAAAGAACACTATGTGACTGTTAAAAGTGGTTGCTGTTAATACTATAAATAGCACATCTTATATATTCAATAAGTTTTCTTCTGAGTTAATTAGTGAAGAGAAAAGGTGATTATTGTATTACAGAAAGAAGGAGGAGGTGCTGGACTTTTCACATGCTGCAGTGAAAAGAGCTGTGAGAGTCATGATATTCTTCTTTCTCTGTGGCAACAGCAGCGAGTTCACCAAAAGAACGCTCTTCTGATCCTTAACAGCTGTGATTGTGCCTTGATGGCTTGTTTCATGATCAGACTTTTCCAAATAGAGGGTTCGCTAATGTTCAGGTAATTATCTTTATTACAACACCAGAAGGCCCTCAATCATATCTCAGTCTTCAGCCATTTTTCTTCTACTACCATTTAGTCTTTCATGAAGAAAAACAGCAGCAAAAACAGCTGCAGGAAATAAACCCATTCAGAATGGTGGTATTACGTGAGAGTCTGGAGATTTGGCTGTCTTTGAAGAGCAGGATCTGTTCTGAGTTGGTTTCTTATGAACTTCAGGAGCATACCGAAGAGAGTGTATTTTCTAGGTTTTTGAGTTTCTTCCTCCAGGGCATTGGTGCATACTTACTCATACCGGACTCTATGGGAACTTGCAGTACTTGTTCACACCTGTTCAAATGTGGCATGTGCAGGACTTGGAAGGGGCTACGCTTAAGAGAAGACAAGTCTGGCATTTTCTCAAGTGCAAGCTCAGTGTTCGGGGCAATCTAAGGGCCTTTGCTATTTGGCTAGTGCTAAGCTCCT
Source organism: Mastomys natalensis (assembly GCA_021653895.1). NCBI lineage: Eukaryota > Metazoa > Chordata > Mammalia > Rodentia > Muridae > Mastomys > Mastomys natalensis. The sequence goes on along the minus strand of JAJTUV010002824.1, from coordinate 2,710 downwards.
GAAGGTAGAAAGTTCTTGCCTCAAGGAGAGGCTAATCCATCCTAAGTTCAGTGTCAGGAAATTTCCCAAGAGGAGCAACTTCCCCCATGGGAGCATTGGAAATGTCCCTGTAGGTAGGGACGGAAGGGTGTGCGCTGCAGAAGAGGGGCATCTTCGCCTCCTAATAATGTCTTCTAGTTACATTTTACATAGTGAACACATACAATTTTATCTGTCCATTTAAAAAAATTAATAACTTTTTAAAAACTTTCTATTCCCCACCCTAAACAGGCAAGAAAAGGATTTGAAATAATTTTAGAAACTGTTTTGTTCCTTATATGTTGTATGACAAGGAAAGTGACAGTTGGATGAGGCTGTAAAAGATATTAATACATATGTCAAAACAAACAATTTTTGTAACAGCAGGATTCTACGTGAAGATGGGAGAAGCATAGCAGGTTTATATGACTGTATGACAGGCATTCTGTTACAAGTTCCACAGAACTGCACATTAGCTTTTCTATAGTAAAAATACCAACAATCTGTTTATATGTTCATAAGTAATTAATAAATATAACAGAAGCCTAACTAGATGTAGAATAACAGGAGCTCAGCATGAAACACCTATCTAGCAGTTGTTGTCTTGGAACAATGCCATGACTGGGAAAGAGTCCTGGTAGATATATCAGCATGCTACACTGTCGGTACCTCAGAAAACTTTCAAAGTAAACCTTATTATTATTTTTTAAATGAAAAAGTAAGCACAGAGTCGATGACAAGGTTTGTGCACAGTGTGTGATTCAGACCACTTCTGACTGCAGTGAGGAGACATAAATGTATATAGAGACAAGTTTGGAACACACTGGCAAGAAGCAAAGAATATTCCAGAAGAATTCCAATTTAAGGGTTTAATGTCATGATAACTAGAGCAATTTAAAAGTAGGATTTCTATAATATAGTTGAACTTTTGGGGTCAGCACCATCTTTAATTAATGTAAATTTTCCTTATCCTAATGAGTCAACTGGAATTTTTATTTGATAGGAGGAATGACAGATAGGCTGACCTTCCTAATAACATCAGGCAGATATTAATGCTGACAGAAAGAGAATGTTAGTATTATTCAGATACAAATAGTAGATAAGCTATTTAATGACTTAAAGATAGTGCTATTATGAAAATCACTGGAGCATTTGGAAGCTACATGAGAACAACCCTCAACATCCCAGATGTTCCTATTGTTACATTGTAATTAAATGCAATTTGAAATCACTACTGAGCTTCTGCTCTGCTTTGTGCCTGTGGCCAAGAGTCCTGGCCATTCAAAGTTTTAATCATCCTAGATGCCATCTCAATCATCTTTCTTTAATTTTCTGCTAAGATAAAATGGAAAATGAGTGGCTTGCAAGAGGAAGGGCTTTTTTTTCCCCCCAACAGACAAGCACTCTGACCTCTACCCAGAAGATTAGGAAAGGCAGACATTTCTGTTTTTTAAGATTTATTTTTATTAATGTATTACCACCTCCTCTCCTCTCTCTCTCTCTCTCTCTCTCCATTTTTTGTGTGTGTGCCTGCGTGTTTGAACCTATAGAAACCAAAGAGAGCATCAGATCTCCTGGAAGTTGAGTTACAGGTGGTGTCGAGCTGCCTGACCTGGGTGCTAAAAACTGAATTCTAGTCATCTGGAAGAGAAGCATATGTTCTTAACCACTGAGGCATTATTTGAGCATCAGAAGGCAGAGTTTTCTGAAGTAGATGTGCTGGTATGAAATTGGTCTCACTTAATTCTGATCTTTCTTAGCTTAATGAATCAAGATCAAAGGGGCTGACTATGTACAAGAGGAAGAAAGATCCTAAAAACTAGTCTGAGTGAAGTTACTTTCCTAGCATTTTATGATTTTGGGGTTATGATTTATCAATGAAAGGGCTAGTGGAAGAGTAAAGAAGGGTAATAAAATTAGCAGTTAATAATTGTAGATATGAAAAATGCCCTTAACTCAGAAGTGGACCTGAAGAACTTAACTAATGTAGAAAACTTTTCCCATCCTTCACCTTACTAGAAAACAATAGCTTGGAGTAATTTAAAGAACACCTTTACCTAAACTACAGAATATCATTAGACCTTTGATTTAAAGATGTGGGAAGAATATTCTGGATGGTTCTTAGTTGGTTTCAAAGAATATCAAGATGTGGCACTGAAAACCTGAGGCCCAGAATGTGTGTTACATTCACAGGAGGTCCAGTATTCAACAGGAAAGTTGATCAAGCTGTGGTGAATGACAGAGACATAGAAGAAAGATACCAACAATAAGTGAATCATCAGTACAAGGAGATGGTGAGGGTCAAGGTTGAATAACCCGTGGAATTTAAGAGCATCAGAGGCCTGTTACGTTTGGTAACTATGACTTTAAAATACATGGGCACATTACAAAAAGTGGGGACATACATTATGGTACAAAGTTGTGTTACTTACCAAGAAAATACATATGGCTCTATTCCTTGTTCAGGCGACTATGATAAACTGTAAGAGGAGAGATGGTCAGACTTCTGGTGTGGTAGCTGGTAATATTGAATATCAAAACAAGGCAATGTAAGAAGTAAAAAGGTCACCATAGGATGCAACAAATATTCCTATATAGTCTCACCTTGATAAATCTAGGTAGAGGATTGAGAGGCTAAACTTATCGTTACAATGTCTCCAAAGGGGAAGGAGAACTTAGTAAGTACTCAGAT
>JAJTUV010002823.1:0-106033 GCA_021653895.1 Mastomys natalensis | reverse complement strand
CTATTGCCCCACCCTACCGAAGCTCGTGTGTTAGGTAGCAACACTGGGTTTTGATCTGAATACTGCTTTTCTACTCCTTCCGAACACTGAACACCCTACCCCTCATCGAGAGCCTTCCTCCCTGTTTCTGTCTGCCTGATCGGTAGGCAGGGGTGCAGGGGTGAGGAGGTTAGTTCTCAGTAGCTCAGAGGTGCAAGCAGACCTTTCTGCACCTCCCTCTGGTGTCCCTGGCCATCACCCCAGATGCTGCACTCTCTGAGGTAACAGCTTTGAGGTTAAACTTGTTCTCTTCCTCTGACCTCAGACTGAATATAAGGCCTGCTCAGGACAGCTTTAGAAAGGAACCGCTTCCCATGGCTGTGGGCTGGCTAGGCTGCGTTCCTGCCTCCTATACAGCAGACAGCCATCCCACAGGCCTTTGGATGTACCCCACACGGCTCCTCAGCAGAGAGAGGCTGTCAGCTCCAGAGGAGCTGCTTTTGCTCCTCGCCCTCTCTCAAAAGAAGCAAACAACGTCCCCTATGATCCATGTTGAATGATCCTGTTCACACTTGCACATGTGTGCACACACATGCACCCTGTCCCCTGCTCCCTGATAGGGATGACTCACACCTAAAGACTCTGATGTTCCTGCTATTTTGTCAGTACCCAAGATAACTGTGGGAGTAAAAGGACAACCGAGTAAGACATGCACATGTAGGCATATCCTCTAAGACATGCATGCGCAGGTGTGTCCTCTAAGACATTCATGTGCATGTGTGTCCCCTGGTACCCCTGGCCATGCCGAGCCATGCAAAAGAGGAGTTAAATTCAGCAGCTCAGTATCTCTTAACCACTGTTATGTGGAAATGGCCGCTATCATGAGTAACAGATTTAAAAGAACTTTTTCATCATTACAGAACGCTCCTTTGAAAACCGTTGTGTTCAGTTGACTTTTGAAAAATTACTTTAAAAATTCTGTGTGTGTACACATACACACAGCATAGTCCACGGATGGAGGTCAGAGGCCAGCTCTCGGGAGTTGGTCATGCTCCTTCATGTGTGGGTCCCATCACGCTTGGCAGTAGTGCCTTCACCCTCTCCCCTTCTCCAGTCGAGACACCATCAGTCCAAAGGCCGAAGCAGGAAGCTCGCTCCTATTGTAGACCTTTTGTTACAAGAGAGGGGGCAGGCTGGGGTTATGAACATGCTTAGATCTGCACTGGGTTTCTCACATAGAGTGAATCTCCAAGCTGGTCTGCAGAGCTACCATAGCTGGAGGTCTGGGAGAGGTGTGGACAGGCCACTGGCATGCTATGAGACACCTCTTTTCAGGTTCTGGGTGGGTCTTGTATTGAATCTAGGTTGGGGTTTGAGCAGGAGAGCCAAGGACTGCTGGTTCTGACAGCTTTGCCTACCTGCTCCTGCAGCGTCTGTCTGTCTCCTGTGAGGGCTGCTGGGATAGGAGCCTCCAGCCCAGGGAGCCTTACTGTGAGCTGGCCTCGCCCGCTGGTGATTGGTTGCTTTCATGTCCTTTTCTTTCTCCTTCCTTCGTGGTCTGTCTGCTCTCAAGTGACTGACCAGCTCACACTGGTCCAAGTGTTCATTCAGGACAAGAAAGCCCCAAAAAAGCCCGGTATTCATCTCGATGTGTACACATTGTATACATTGACTCCATGTGTACACATTGTATACATTGACTCTGTGTGTACACATTGTATACATTGACTCTGTGTGTACACATTGTATACATTGACTCCGTGTGTACACATTATATACATTGACTCTGTGTGTACACATTATATACATTGACTCCGTGTGTACACATTGTATACATTGACTCTGTGTGTGCACATTGTATACATTGACTCTGTGTGTACACATTTATACATTGACTGTGTACACATTGTATACATTGACTCCGTGTGTACACCTTGTATACATTGACTCCGTGTATACACATTGTATACATTGACTCCGTGTGTACACATTGTATACATTGACTCCGTGTGTACACATTGTATACATTGACTCCGTGTGTACACATTGTATACATTGACTCCGTGTGTACACATTGTATACATTGACTCCGTGTGTACACCTTGTATACATTGACTCCGTGTGTACACATTGTATACATTGACTCCGTGTGTACACATTGTATACATTGACTCCGTGTGTACACCTTGTATACATTGACTCCGTGTGTACACCTTGTATACATTGACTCCGTGTGTACACCTTGTATACATTGACTCCGTGTGTACACCTTGTATACATTGACTCCGTGTGTACACCTTGTATACATTGACTCCGTGTGTACACATTGTATACATTGACTCCGTGTGTACACATTGTATACATTGACTCCGTGTGTACACATTGTATACATTGACTCCGTGTGTACACATTGTATACATTGACTCCGTGTGTACATATTGTATACATTGCACGTGAGGTCACGTGTAGGTGTTCCTGGAAATAAATTAATCACATTGTGTGGATCATGGTTTTCCTAAGTGAAACTGTCAAAAGAATTTTCAGCTGTTACAGTGCAGTAATTATCCAGACAACAAATATGTGGCCCTGCCTTCCAAACAGGGACCCTTTTCTTGTGAGGTTAAGATCCGGAGGACATTCTGGACAAGTTATAATTACTTGTTCATGTTCTTGATAATAAATGACCTTTGGGCCGTTCTTAGTAAAATAAATGCCTTAGATGTGTCGACTGGAGAATCCCACATGAGGTAGCAAGATTTCAAGGCTGGTTCCCAGTCCCATGGGCTTGTCCTGTGTTTGACTCCTCTGTGCCTCGGAGCTCTGTCTGATCTGGGAGCGTGGGGCAGAGAGATGTGCTATGCTGTGCAGAGCTGTAGATGGCTGGAGCCTGTTCCCATGACATCACCCAGAGCTAATGCCCTGTAAATGTGACTTCATGCTGCACGTGGACTGTGTGTGTGTGTGTGTGTGTGAGAGAGAGAGAGAGAGACAGAGCACTCTGACAGCAAGTAGACACAAGAAGGAAGTCTCCTGTTGAAGGTTTTAATACCAGTATTTTCTTTTTAAGCAAATAGTTGGCAGGCATGTGCCTGACACACAGGCTTGTCCTGTAATCCTACTACCTGGAAAGCTGAGGCAGAAGGATCCGTACAAGTTTGAGACCACACCTCAAGATGGAGGGAGTGAAGTAATTAAGTTTGCCTCATACTCTTGTCCTTCACCCTTCACATGTTTGATTTTTTTTCCTTGGGCTATTATTTAGCCATGCATAAGGAAATACTTGCTTTAATAGAAGCCTAAATCTAACCCCCCCCACTACCCCCCACCACTGCCACCGCCCATTCCACCCAAACCACTGTCATGGAAGTAGCTAACTTGGTTCTTTGAACGAAGTAGACTTTTCACACATGTGCCATTTGATGTATCTGTAAATTCTGGGTCATCCATGTAGATTCCAGGAAATCTCCAGGGTGAGTTGTGCCTTCCCTCTGTTTGGATGGGTATATGGCATTTTGTGAAGAGCTTGATCACCTGGCTTAGCAGAAGGGTCTTCCTTTGATGGAGCATCTTCTTGGTCTGGTAGGAAAGAACCTTTTAGCTCTGATGAGGTAAAGGTGCAGCAGAACTCCTCTCACCCTCACACAGTGTCCTTCAGGCAGGAACTTCCTGTGAATTCAGTTCCCTCCTTTTGTCAAGTGTTTAGGTGGAGTAGTCATCATTAAATTATCAACCAGCAGATGGATCAGCAAAAAGGCCAGATGTTATACTCACTAGACATTTAATAACCCCAAATGCCAGCGACAGCATAAACTCGCAGCAAGGGAGGGGGTAATGAGCAGGACTTACAGGACTTAGCACTAGGCCAAGGATTGCCAGGGGTGCCAGGGTCTCAGCCGGGTGCCGGAGTCTTCCCTGGTGGCCCTGGCAAGTGATCTGAAGGTCTGAGAAACACAGACCCCGAGTCAGTAGGTTTGAAACGTATAGAGTTGGCATTGTGGACTGAAGCCACGGGAGAGGAGCACCTGGATGAAGGAGGAGAGAGCAGAAAGGGAGAGTGGCTGTTCGTGGATTCTCAAAGGACACAGACATCTTGGGAGCAGCAAAGAGAAGAGAGGCAGCAAGCGGGTTACAGGACCCATTCCAGAATCTTGTAAGCAGAGGGGTGGGCACAGGGGGACAGAATCAAAGTTTAATTAGAGAGGAGAGGAAGCAGGGTAGTTACCGCAGCCGGGAGGAAGGATGATCAGGGAAGCTTGAAGGCTCGAAAGGCTGGGGAGCACAGCGGGTACACCCTCACGCTGCCTCAACGGTCTCTGTGCTCCTGGTCCTCTAGCACCGTCATGTGTCCTCCATGCCACCTCTGAACAGGTAGTTCAAGTGGAGCCCGCGCGTGTCTGCTGCAGAGACCTGGGGCGGAGGATGATGGAGGCCCTGTTTCCAGTCTGCAGATGGGACCTCTCCTGAACCTGATTTATGAGGCACACACCCTGCCTACCCCCACTCTGGTTCCCTGCAGGTCCCTGGTGAGCCACAGATAGAGGCAACCACTGGAGAAGGCGTCACACGTGCCCACAGAAATCTCTTCTTGATGCTGGAGGACAGGAGCTCTCAGATCTCTGTAGCCCTCATCTGTGGGCTAGGTTTTTGTTTTGTTTTTTCTGTTTTTTTTTCTCTCTGAGCAGCACTTACATTCAGTGTGATACCCCATGCCTGGTTCTTACCTTTCCTCGTTTAGCTTGTCTCTTGCCTGTCAGTTGCCTTAGCAATGGATGTCGAGGTATGCCTGGCTTATTGCTCCATTCCTACCGCTAAATTAGGACGTGAACAGGCCTGTGGTACAAGCGTTAGCCCTAGAGACTAAACTGCCACGGCCAAGTGCGAGCTCGTGGCCTCGTGACAAGCATGTTTCTGTGTACCTCAGCTAGAGATAAAATGAGAAAGATACAGTTGCCTCTCAAGTTGCTTTGAAGGTCAAATTGAGTCAGTGCCTATATTGTACTCACTTTATCCAGGGAAATGGTCAGCAAATACTATTTTCTCTTTGCTAGTTGAGCCCTGAGTTAGGAATGCCTGCTGAGGCACTGAGCCCTAAGTACTCTAGAGATGGGTTCACCTTCTATGGCCTGTATGGGGGTTGAGGCATGCTACCTTACCACCACTCTACTTGGCCATCCATCCTGCCCCTCTCTGTCATCTCCCCCCTCCCCTTCCAGGAATGGATCTTCTGAGAGTCCTCAGTCACAATTTGCTTCCTTAGAGCTTTACAAGAGGTTCATTGCTTCTGATTAAGATCTCTTGGGAACAGAGCCCCTGATTTGGGGATGGTGTCTTGATTTGGGGAGTGTCTCTTAGTCCCACGGATGGAATCAGCAAATTGGTGTAAATGTTGTTTATTCTGACTGATCTCATGACTCGTGTGTAGAAGGAAAAAAAAAAATTCCATCGGATGCAACTGTGGTTATCTTTCAAAAACAAATGGAGGTCTTTTGTTGGTTTGGTTTTTGAGACAGGGTCTTACTATATAGCTCAGGCTAGCCTTGAGTTCACAATCCTCCTACCATAGCGTCCCAAGTGCTAGACTCATGCGTGGATAGAAGAGGAAGGCTCTACTGAACCGGGGGCTAATTTAGAGGGCTTCCAGCACTTAGTGTGTATGCTCCCAAGAAAACTACATAGGAACCACTGGAGAGGACACAAGCTGGGTGATTGGAAGAGAGATGTCCAAGTGGGTTTCACCACTGACTCCGTGTGCCTGCCTCTCTCTCCTGCTGCAGGGAAGGCCGCTCAAATGCCCACATCAGAGGAGATTACCAAAGAATCGGAGACGTCATGCTGAAGAACATTCAGGGCATGAAGGTGAGCCGGTTGGGACTGGTTCAGGACGAGGGGAGGCCGGTAGGCCAGCCTGTCAACATTGGCAAAGCACCCAGGGATGACCACGTAGTCAGACCATTCACTTTCCTAAAGAATGTTCCTGGGGAACTGCCTTGAAGGCAGGCCACAGGTGTTTAGTTATCCACAGGTCATGTGCAACCTTAAAAACAATGCAGACAATATTTCTACTGAATGTTTCCTCGGTCAGTTGTTCTGACTTCCTTTGTGCATGACAAAGTCCTAGATGCCAGACTACCATCTAGGCCTTCCAATAAATCCCATGTCTTTAAACCCATCAAAGGCAAATCCGTTTTTAAACAGCAGCATCTACAATGAAAGTATACCCAAGAGAGCTAAGAAGCATTAGCCACACATCCTCTCCCACTTAGTAATGCCTGTAATACAGGAGGTTTTGCTTTGGTTCACACGATTTGCCTGCCGAACATATCCGTGTGTACGTTTTTAAGAAGTGTGAAATCTCAGCAGCTGAGGCATGCCCGTGACCTCAGTTCCTGATAGCTGTCCCGAGAAAAGAACGATCCCTAAGAAGGCAGCCACTCATGCTGCCTCCGCTGTGGCAGAGCCAGCCAGTAGTGCAGCCCCATGGTAAGGAGAACCTACCATGTAGGAGGATGCCCAGAGAATTGAGGGTGCTGTGAGGCTGGAATTCATTTCGATTGTTCGTTCGGCTGTGTGTGTGTGTGGGTATAGTGAGTGAAGTTCGTGTCTTCTGTGTGTGGGGATGATGTTATGGGTGGTGTAGTATCATGTGTGTAGGTGTGTGTATGATTATGTGTATGGGGTGTGTGTGGTGTATATGGTGTGTGTATGGTGTGTGTGTATGTGGGTGTGTATGATATGTGTGGTGTGTGTGGTGTATGTAGGTGTGTGGTGTGTATGTATATGGGTGTGTGTTGTTATGTGTGTATGGTGTGTTATGATATGTGTATGTGTGTGTGTGTGTGTGATATGGTGTGTATGGTGTGTTGGTGTATGTGGTGTGTATTGGTGGTGTGTATAGATGGTGTGTGTGTGTATATGGTGTGTGTGTGTGTGTGTTGTATGGTATGTGTGTATGTGGGTGTGGTGTGTGTGCATATGTATGTATGGTGTGTATGGTGTTGTTGTGTGTATGGGGTGTGGTGTGTGTTATGGTGTGTGTGTTTGTAGTAGTATTGTGTGGTGTGTTATATGTAGTGGTTTTGTTGTGTATGGTTTATGTGTATTGTGGGTTGTAGTGGTGTATGCATGTATATGGTGTGTTGTGTATTGGTGTGTGTGTTTGTGTGTGTGTGTGTGTGGTGTGATGTATGGTATGTGTGTATGTGGGTGTGATGTGTGTGCATATGTATGTATGGTGTGTATGGTATGTGTTTGTGTGTGTATGGGGTGTTATGGTGTGTGTTTGTGTGGGTGTGTATATGTGTGGTGTGTGTGCATGTGTGTGTATGTATATGGTGTGTGTGTGTGTACACGCAGCACTCTACCTCTCCACGTCCTCAGCCCTCCCCACTTCTTAATGAAGATTAGTGTGTAACTCAGTAGACCCTGAAGCATCAGTGTTTGGCCCTATTTAAAGCATACCGTGCTGCAGTGTGGGACAGCATCAGAGAGAAGCTGTGTGACACCGTGAAGTGTCAGGTGTCAGTCAAGCAAGCAGAGCCTGGCAAGTTCCACAGCCGAGTCAGCGCCGTGGGGTGGGCTTAGCACAGAGCTTGGTTTTCTGAGTAACAGGCATCCTTGTGTCTGTATTTTAAAAATATATTTTGCTTTTTCAGGGCAATTTTAAGTTTTATTCAGAGCATATAGGGTCCCCACACACACCCAACACTCATGGTTTTCACTATTTGTAACATTTTTCACTGATATAATTAATACAGCTAAGATTGATGAAATGGTAATGCAGTATTACCACTGCCTAAACCTCTGGTCCACTTGGGGCTCACTCTTGGTACCAGACATTCTGAGTGTGAAGAAAAGTCCCACTGTGATAGCATCAGACAGGGTCATTTTAATTGATGCCTTAAAAAATGTCCTGTGGAGCTGGACCTGGTGATACAGCCCTGTGATCCCAGCTGCTCAGGGCCTGAGGCAGGAAGACCTGAGGCTTCAGAGCAGCCTGGGCTGTGACAGTAAGACCCTATCTGAGTAAGCTCGCTGTGCCTCCGCTGGCCACCTCTCCGTCCTCACACTGGGTCTTCCACAGATTCACAGTTTTATCTTCCGCAGAGTGTCCTGTGGCCAAATGGTACAGACTTAGCCTGACCCAGCTAGCTTCTTTCTTCCATGATGTGACTTGATGGCTGTGTACCTCAGTCACCGGCCATTCCTAAGATGAGTGCTTTCCTCAGCCCATTCTGGGTCCCACTTATCTGAAAAGAAAACCACCCCCCCCCCTTATTTGGGAGCATAGTTGCAGGACTCAGGAGTGGTGGGGGAGACTTGTCTGGCCCTTCCCCCATCCCCAGGGACATTTCCTTGATGCTGATCGCCTTGTGATCACCTTGATGTGATCACCTTGATCACGATGTGGCCTTCTCAGGCCTGATTGCCAAGAACCCCCACTGCTCTTCCACCAAAAGCTGCTAATTCTGCCTTCTCTACCAACCAGCATGGAAGACTTAAAAGTATACCTTCTGCTGTGCCAGGCACTGCATTCCTCAGTCCACAGGCTGACATTTTGTGCTCAGCCAGCCTCCTCAGCCTCTATGGCATTTCAGCGCCATGCCAACTTCAAGGGTTTGCAGCTTGGGGCTCTGTGCAAGCAAAACAAAAATAGACTGGGGAGGGCGCTGGCGGCCGTGGTGACGAGCGAGTTGAGTCACATGGGTTTTGTTTGTTCATCTTTTTTTTATTTTGGTTTTTATTGTTGGTATTAAAGAATTCTTACAAAGCAGCAGACGATTCTAGAAATGTAGCATCCTTCCTGGGTTAGCAGCGATGCCTGCTTGCTGTGTCTTTGCTGCCCCGCCCCCACAGCCCAGGCACCAAACTGCATTTGCTCATGCTAAGCAGAGTCAGCTGGCTCTCTGGCCAGCACACAGGAGAACAGCCCTGTGGCCGTCTCTCCTGTGTGCATTGAGTTCAGCTGAGCTCTGCAGTGCTGAGGTGTGTCAGAACATGTCACTGCATATAGCATGACCAGGAGAACCTAGCCTATGGTTTTATCACCATATGGACAGTCAGGTCTTTCTGCAGCGTGTGGTCTCCAGCCCATAAAACACCGTAAACTACCCATCTGCCAATGTCAGCCCACATACCCCCAAGGCACACGATGAAAGTGCACACAAAGAGAGTGCAGCTTGGCCTTGCATGCCTCTGTTTTCTGAGGGACATGTAGGCCTCTGATATTCCTCCCGTAGCTCACCCATTTCCTAATGCAGGTGCATCTCAAACCTGTCACTGCCTTCCTGGAGTGTTCCATGTCATGTTTAGCAGCTCCTTGAACTAATAAAATAGTAACCTACGAGAAATAAAATGTGTAGAATCACAAGCACAGAGGTTTCCTCAGTTTCCCCACGTCATGCCTGGTGGACACATGCTGACAGGACAATTGCTTTCCCCCTAAGCACCTGGCGCCCACCTGTGGAAGCACAGCGAGGCCCTGGAGGCCCTGGAGACCTCCATCAAGGGCTCCCGGCGGCTGGAACATTTCTGCCGAGACTTCGAGCTGCAGAAGGTGTGTTACCTGCCCCTCAACACCTTCCTCCTGCGTCCGCTGCACCGGCTCATGCACTACAAGCAGGTCCTGGAGAGGCTGTGCAAGCACCACCCTCCGAGCCACGCCGACTTCAGGGACTGCAGAGGTAAGGATCCGCGTGCACGCGACCCAGACCACTGCCCGTGCCCGCAGCAGGATGCTGTGCCCACTGGGGTCTCTGTGGACCGTCTAATGTTGTAGCATCCCGGGGTTCCATCGTGTGGTGGTTACCATCCTGATCTTCCTATGGTGATGCTGGTCGATAGAACACTTTTTCTTCTTCCCTGTTAGCACACACTCCTCTCCTTTGCACTCAGTACTCCCACCTCTGGCCCACCGTGGGGTGGGTGGGGGGCAACACCTTGACCTCTGCCTGACCTTTGAGTTTATGCTGCCCTCTCTGCCATCTTGTCTCACACCACTGGCATTACCAGTCAGCTCTGCCAGGATGAGATGGCTAAAGACCCCTCCCAGCTTTGAGCGAGTCACCCACAAGGGTGGGGTTTGTGACCCCCTCGGCAAGCCTGGCTAATTTGCATTCTGTTTCTCTAGTCACTCGTGGGCTCATTTGTCCTTCAAAGTTAATGGGCTCGAGTGTTACCTGTTAAGACATAAGGTGGCCTCGTTGATCAGGGACCAGTGACGAGGCTGCCCCTGGGTCCCTCTGTGCATGATCACCATGGGGATAAGAACACCCTTTGTGCCCTCTGAGCCTCCTCCCATCCTGCCGACCACTGGATGCCCAGTAAATGTCTGTTGGACAAACTTTGTGGTAATGTCTGAGGGTAGAGCGGGCCTGGAGCTCGTCGCACTGACTGAGACGAAGCGTCCTAGGGTAAGCTCATCCTGACGGGCTGATGGTCCCGTCTGTGCTAAGCTGCAGCCTGTGTCCCTTCCTCAGCTGCGCTGGCAGAGATCACAGAGATGGTGGCACAGCTGCACGGCACCATGATCAAGATGGAGAATTTCCAGAAGCTACATGAGCTCAAGAAAGATCTGATCGGCATTGACAATCTTGTGATCCCAGGAAGGGTAGGCACCAGGTGTCGGGTAATGTCCGCAGACAGGGTGTCGGGGCTGGAAGGTGAGGCTGGCGGGCTCTGGGCTCCTCCCACCGCCTGGGAGAGCAGGGGAACACCTAGTGTGTGCTAGCATAGTAGGTTAGCTCTGGCCTCCTGACTGGTTAATGTGCTGCTTATGTCTGCGCCTTCCCAGGCCCCCTCCTCCGACACACACATTGCAAAGACAATTTAAGAAAGCTTTCATGCTTTTAAACTTAAGTAAGTGAAAACAGAAAATATGGTAAAAAAATGCTAGCTATGGTGATGGTCAGGGTTAGGGTCCTATACTATCACACACACACACACACACACACACACACACACACTTACACACTTGTAGCCCAAGACAGTGACACATACACACGTACACACTTGTGGTCCAAGACCGTGACACATACACACTTGCGATCCAAGTCCATGACACATACACTTGTGGCCTGAGACCGTCACACACATATTTGTGGTCTGAGACTGTCACACACACACACACACACACACACACACACTTGTGGTCTGAGACCGTGACACACACACTCGTGGTCCGAGCTCCATGTGATGAATGGTTGTGGATGAGCTGTTATGCTGTTAGCACCCTTGTCCTGCTGGCATTGTGTTAGAAACAGGTACTCGGGTCATGTGACTAATGCTGTACCTTCTGTCCAGCCCAGTGGGAACGGGAGATAGGAAATAGCCCACGTTTGTTCTGTTACTCTCCCCGGGGTGGGTGTGTGGACGGTCATCCAGGAGACATAATTATTCGCTCATTTATCACGTCTCACCTGATCTCTATGGGATGGCTGGCTGCATTCATACCCTGCCCCAGCCCGGTCCTGGACATGCTTGGCCTCTGATCCCTAGCCCAGGCTGCTCTCAAACTCTTAATCCCCCTGCCTCCTCCCCCTGAGTACTAGGATTATAGGTCATGAGCTGTCACACTCAGCTCACCACGGCAACTCTGTGTGTGTGCATGGGCACGCGCATGTGTGTGTATAGGCTAGGTTGGATGGCCACCAAGCCCTAGAGAGAGAGTCTCCTGTCCCCGGCTCCCCAGTGCTCACCACCATGCTTGCCTGTTTTACATGGACGCTAAGGTTCAAACTCATGTCCTTCTGCTTGTACAGCAAGCACTCTACCGCAGAGGTTCCCCTAGCCCCTGCCCAGGAAACCTCTAATCCATGTGACTCGAGACCCATGGGAGAAGCCTTGGATATTTGGGTGTACATAACCCTAACCTAGACCCACACGGTCTAGGCCTGCTTGCCCATTGAAGTGGGATTCTCCACATTAGCGCCCTATGCTGTAAGACTAAAGCAGCTAGGGCTTGTTAGGATCACCTTGGATGCTACATCAGGTCTACTTGGAGGCTTCAGCAGCCATGCTCTGAGCCCAGGCTACCCCACGGCAGTCACAGCCTTGCTCTGAGCCTCAGATAGCTCAGGGCAGCCTAGCTCATGGCAGCCGTCTCTCCTGGAACGGCAGCCACACAGCCCAGCATCACAAAGGTTTGTCACCCGTGAGCCAGCCAGATGCTCTTGGGCAAGTTTCTTAACCATTTTGCTCATCTTGTCTGAACATGGGATAACACTGAACTTCAGGAGCTAACAGGAACACACAGGCGTATCAGACACATACCACCCACTCAGCAAAGGGAGTTTGTCTACTTGTGAGGTTGGAATTGGCATGTCCCTACGAGGTTCGATGCTGCCTTACAAATGCAGGCGTTGGCTCACCACACTGCCTCCCTGAACTGTTCACAGTCACCTGAGTAAATCAGAAAGGGATGAGAGGCCGTCCTGATCAGGTAATACGGAAGTGATCGTCACGAGTGGTAGATTTGATGTGCATTTTAGTAGACACTGGTGCATGGCTATAATTCCAGATTCTCCAGAGGCTGAAGGAGGAGGGTTAGTTAAGCTCAGGAGTTGGGGGCCAGCCTAGCAAGCCTCTCATCGTAGGTCAGCCATGGTGGCACACACCTTAATTCCAGCATCTGGGAGGCAGAGGCAGGAGTAACTTAGGAGTTCGGGACCAGATGATCTAGATAGAAAGTTCTAGACCAGCCAATGTGGTGAAACCTTATCTCTGAGAGAGAGGAAGAGAGGGAGGGAGGGAGGGTGGGAGGGAGGGAGAGAGAGAGAGAAAGAGAGAGAGAGAGAGAGAGAGACAGAGAGACAGAGAGACAGACAGAGAGACAGACAGAGAGAGAAAGAAAGAGAAAGAGAAAGAAAGAAAGGGGAAGGGAAGGGAAAGGAAAGGAAAAAGAAAGGACCCGCTCTTAAAAACACACAACACTGCTGTTTGCTGACGTGCTTGCTCCTGTGAGAGACCCGCTCTTGTGAGTGTGGAGTTCAGGGAAAGCATGGCTCTTCAGGGAAAGCACGGCTCAAGAGGCAGAGCCCCTCAGATTCTTTTGCCGTTGCTCATTCATACTCAACAGCTACCAGTTCCTAAAAACCACAGCTGTTGATCACGGAGAAGAGTGATCTACCCTCAGTACCATCTTTCCTGGCCCCTGGCTGCCTGCTGCAAAGGTTCCTGGGAACAAGAGAGATAGCCCTTAGCCATGACCTAACAGCAAGGAGGCTGGGAGCAAGCATGCATACAGTGATCACTGTTCAGTGCTGTACTGTCACGGGACAGGGTGAGGGCTGAGGAGGCCAGAATCCAGGCACCACCGAGACTCTCGGCCTCTCAGTAAACTGAGGTTCTGTCCGCTCTGCAGGAGTTCATCCGCCTGGGCAGCCTTAGCAAGCTCTCCGGGAAGGGGCTACAACAGCGCATGTTCTTCCTGGTGAGTGGGGCAAGCCGCTTTGTCCTTGACAGTCCCAGAACCATGTTGCCAGTGGGCAAGTAAGGTCCTGAGGCTAGCCCTCGCCCACCCTCTTGGGAAGACGTGGGAGGTAAGAGGGACCCATTTTGTTCACACACTTCTGCTTGTACCTCTAGTTCAACGATGTCTTGCTATATACCAGCCGGGGGCTGACGGCATCTAATCAGTTTAAAGTCCACGGACAGCTCCCGCTCTATGGCATGACGGTAAGAGTCCAGTGCTGGCATGCCCCCTTTGTGAAGAGAAGATCCCTCGGGGTCCACTGGCAAGGAGGACCCTGGAGAGACACTACCTCGTCCACACACGTGAGGCCTCAGGATGGTCTTTGTAGAATCCAGGGAGAGTTTAGGCTGTATAATATGAGCTTGCCTCTCTTGTCTCATTGCTGGCCCTAGCTGCCTATCCAGTGAGGACAAAGCCAATCTTTCTCACCTGCATCCTGGTCATCAGGTATCCACAGGGCACCTGCCTCTACATAAGGTCCTGGCTTATGTCAACCTTCTCACAAGGTAGAGGGGAAGTATATGAGTTTTGCCTTAGAGCATCCTCCCTGACTATGGAAATGGCTCCTCTGGGGCCTGAGTCCCGCTCTGATTCTGCCTTTACTGGTCTGTTAGCCAGTTTGGTGAGTGTCCAGAAATGCACCAGGTGCCTCGCTTGCCGCCCAGCAGTGACTCGATAAACTCTCCTTCCACAGATCGAGGAGAGTGAGGAGGAGTGGGGCGTGTCCCACTGCCTGACCCTGCGGGGCCAGCGGCAATCCATCATCGTGGCCGCCAGGTAACTCGTGAACCTGACCTCTTACTGTCTGCCTTTGACTGGCCCTGGTCTGACAAGCCGATGTCATCTCTGTCTTCAGTTCCCGCTCAGAGATGGAAAAATGGAAGGAAGACATCCAGATGGCCATTGACCTGGCAGAGAAAAGCAATGGACCCACCCCCGAGCTCCTTGCCAGCAGCCCCCCTGACAACAGTGAGTAGTGTGGATGTGTCCTCAGTGCAGTGCCCAAGGCCATGACTACAAGGACTGTCCGCTGAGGGAGAGGCAGGAGGGCTCTGCTTCACAGAGGGAGAACACCACACACAGTCAGAACCCCTAGCAGGTAGGCCTCCTGTCCTTGCCTTAGGGATCAATGTTAAAGGTTAAGAAACTTAACTTGTCGGAAAGTGGATCCTTCCTGAGAATGAGAGGGACCGGGGTGTCATCTCTTCCAAGCCAACATTGCCCTGTATTAGCTGGTGTTCACAGAGACAGTAAGCAGCCCACAGGCCCAGTGTCTACGTACAGGAAGGATTCCCAGCCAGGGCAGGGGATTCTGGGAGGATGCTCTCCCACGGAGGCCTCATTAGAACACTGCTCATTGGGCACTCTTGGGGGACTACACTTGGGAGCCTTGCCAGCACTCCAGGCTGGTCTTAGGGAAGAGAAACACCAGTACTGCCCCTGATCACCTCCTGCAGAGTCCCCGGATGAAGCCGCAGCGGCTGACCAGGAGTCAGAGGATGATCTGAGCGCCTCTCGGACCTCGCTGGAGCGCCAGGCCCCTCACCGTGGCAATACAATGGTGCACGTGTGCTGGCATCGTAGCACCAGTGTCTCCATGGTGGACTTCAGCATTGCCGTGGAGGTACGGAAACGGGGCCCCGAGCTGACTTTCACCTCCAGTCTCGAGCTTACCGAGAAGCCTCTGTACCCTGCCATCGAGAGCGTCATTATGTGATAAGCTGGCGCAGAAGAGCCAGCCTAAGGGTATAAGGCAGGGTGGCGCTCTCCTTCGTCAGTGCGGTGCAGATCTCCCTCACCTGGCTTCCAGCCGCCTGTGAGCCACCTCATTTCCCTTGTCTTTTCTTTCCATGGAGTTAGCCAAGGGCAAGATTCTGCTCCTGTACAGCGGTGCAGCCCATACCCAACCAATAGCCACACACACCATGGCAGTTGTCGAATGAGGTGCCCAGGAGACACCATGGCAGTTGTGGAATCAGGTACCCGGGGTTAGCCAGGTCTGAAAGAGGATGAGGTGTTTCTAGCAGGGCTCGGTTACAGGATGTCACAGGAGACATCTAAGAAGGGACCCCAGGGTAGGCATCTCCACATGGGCTCAGTGACTTGTGTCTGAAAAGTGGCTTTGAAGGTGAGCCTTCCCCTGGATTACTACAGCTTCTAGACCTTTCTAAATCCCACATCAAAGTAGCCACTGCAAGCTCGGGAACAGCAAAGCTGTCTCCTGTCGCATTGCCAACAGCACCTGCTGGCGCAAGGCTCCCTGGTCCCCTCTAGTTGTCTGGCTGCTTCTGTGTCTTCAGTGCCTCCCAGCTCTGGCCCTGTGGGGGAGGGGTGGGGTTTCTACAGTCTGACTCCTCCACTCATTCCTCAAAATGTACAGAGCTCTAACGTCATAATTTTTGACTTGCCTGGACCACACAGTGTCACATGAAAGGCTGAGCCAAGGACAGTGGTAGTTTGTTGGTTCTTTGATCTAAAAAAGAAAAAAATTGGAGATATACACACAAGCTCTTTAAGATACATCCCAAGAGTCTTGGAATTGTGTTCTGCAAGTGGCCTTCAGTTTACAGAGTCTCCTACTACAGCCGTGTCCTGAAGACATTTTCCAGGGGCCCCAGCCAAGACCCTAGCACTCCCACACACTCCCTTTCCCGTGAGTGTCTAGCCTTGGTGTCCTGTGATCACATTTCCAAGCCCTGCCCAGTGACAGGCTGCTCTTGTTCCATCCACCCTTCCTCTTGGCCTGTGTGTGAGGGCATCCCGGGCGAGGCATGTCACGGTAGAGAGGGGGAGGACCTGTGCTTGAAAGCAGCAGAGGACCATCCTGGGAGGACCATCCTGGAAGGACCAGCCTGGGGGAGGCAGTACCCCTAGACACAGCTCCTCTGCTCTACAAGGCTGCTGGCCATGTGATGCTGCCAGGAACAAGTTCTCTTGGCCTCACTTCCTAGATGCTTCATTCTGCCACCCATGTGAATGCAGGCTCAGCTTTAAGAGGGCAGAATGCGTAGACAAGTGACAAGCCAGATACTACCAGCTTCGCTGACAGACCAGTGGCATTGTCTAGGGAGAGTTCTGAAAGGAGGGCTGGACAGAAGGGTTTATTAGGGTCCTGTCTCATGGGCAGTGAGGCTTGCCACTACCCAGAATCCTCTGTCCCCCCCCCCTGCAGGCAGGTAGTGGCAGCCAGATGGGTGGATGGATGAAGTTCTTCAGGCAGAATTCCCTCTCAGCTCACTTCTCCATCTCCCATCAGTCTGAACAGCTGGAGGATGGAACTTATAAACATTTCCATCCTTCTAGGGCCTTCCTGACACCAGCACTTACAAAATGTAGTAAAACAGACTTAGAGGTATCTTAAAGCTTTTCTCTCAGCAGGGGTGGGGTTATATGCATGTGAGCACCTCCCTGCCTGTGGTAGCCAAGGGGTGTTGAATCCCCTAGAGCCTGAGTTACCTAGGCCGTTGTGATCCACCAGTGTGGGTGCTGACCTTCTGCAAGAACAGAATGTGCTCTGTGCTGTGGAGCTGTCCCTTCAGTCTGAGATGCTGAACTGGGAGGTAATAGCTACACAATTTGCCAATCTAACCATTTTCAGTGAACTGTTGGGTGGCATCAATTAGCCTCCGTTACTATACACCTCTCGCTTTCCTTCCACGCCCTCCGCTCATGTCACTTGACAGTAGCGTCAAAGGTCGGCTTGTCAGGAGGTGGACAGACTGTGGGAAAAATTGGGGGGCCACAGCAGCGGCCCCTGGGCCCACGTGGCAGCGGCCCAGGACCTTCGAGGTGGAGGCTGCCTGGAGGCCTCCAGGCAGCCTGTCTCACATACCGGAGGAAGGTCCCAGGTTCCAGTGGCTGGAGGCTTTGGTGGCAGCAGGCCCAGCAGGCCCCAATGATACAAGGAAGTCCTTGGTTCCAAAAGGGTTTATTGTCATGGCGGATGGTGGATGGATCTGGATGTACCCCCCCAAACTCAGGGCAGGCCTGAGTTAAATAGGGAGAAGTAGGAAGGGTCTGGGGAGGGAGGAATGCTTAATTAGCTCCGCCCTCTGGCCTTCATTAGTATGTAAATCTCTAGGGCCTGAGGCCTGTAGTTACATCCTCTACCTGTGCACTTTGGGAGGGGCTATAATGGCCTATGTGACTGAACAGTGTAGGTCTACGGAGTTTGGACTGCTTGTTAGGACCCTGAGTTCTGGGGAGTGGCCAAACTCCTGCCGTTTCTCCCTTGGAGTCTCAGGGTTCTAGGCCCATGCCCAACCAAGAACCAGGATACCCTTACACAGTCCCACAACAGACCTCTATACTGTCTGGAGTTAGTGCGATGTCTGTGCTGTGTTCTTGCCCTCACTACACACAAGAAGGATTAATGCTTACCTGAACTGCAGGAATTAAACAAGAGTGGCTTCTGGGCCTTCCCACTAGGTGGCAGCATAGAGCCGCTCCAGAGGTCTAGGCTGATAGACCTGGATCTTCCAGGGAAAAAGACCAGAAGTCCAGTGACTTAGATGACTTCTCATAGTTCAGGTGGTCAGAAATTCAGGATTCTAGCCTGCAGTGGGCCAGGCCCTCTTCCCTGTAGGGATGCTCTGTGCTTTTCCAGCTCACTGGCTGGCCATCCCTGACTGTAGATGCCCACTCTACCCGCTGCTTCTGGTGTTGAATGGTGTCCCTGAATTACTTCCTCAGAACACCACTCACTGTATGACTGACACCTAGCTCCCTAATGATGTCACATTCAAGGGTGACTGTAGTAAGCACTTACACCTGTGTGAGGTCAAGAATTCATCATATAGCCTGATGACCTGGCAACGCACAATGAAGGATGTCTGATGTGGGAAACCCATGCTTGGTGCTAGGGACTCCGGACCTGGCTCTTGAGATGCAGTGAATGCCATAGACCTGGTGTTCCTGACTCCCTGCTTGTCTTTGATCTGTGTTTCTGATCATCTGCTATCCTTCCTCACCCCACCCCCACTTACCTTTCAGAACCAGCTCTCTGGGAACTTGCTGAGAAAGTTCAAGAACAGCAATGGCTGGCAGAAGCTGTGGGTGGTGTTCACCAACTTCTGCCTGTTCTTCTACAAATCACACCAGGTAAGTGCCCCACACGGGGCAGCTGGCCCTAACCTGAAGTACGCCTGCTCTCAAGCATAGGGGAATGCCTCCCTGAGGCTGTGCCTGTGGTACTTGACAGGCACAAAGAGTCCGGTTTTGGAAAATGCAGGATTCTAGGGCCAGCCATGTCCATCAGAGATTTTTCAGCTGTAAATGAACGCTGACATCCAATTGCTCAAAGATGAGGGAAGGGGGTGACTTGATGCTGTCTTGTCAGGAGGGGCGAAAACGAGCCAGATGCTTGCCTTGTTCTAACAGACTGGCCCTTAAGGGAGGAGACAAAAGTGTATCTTCTCCTGGAGGGACCACAGCACACTGGCCAAGATTGGCTTCCTCCGGTCCAACGTATTCCCAAGCAACCCTACCCTACCCAACACCACTGACCGCGTCCTCAAAGCCCCCTCTGTACCCTGTTGCAGGACAGTCACCCCCTCGCCAGCCTGCCTCTGCTGGGCTACTCACTCACCATCCCCTCAGAGTCTGAGAACATCCACAAGGACTATGTGTTCAAGCTGCATTTCAAATCCCACGTGTACTACTTCAGGGCTGAAAGCGAATACACATTTGAAAGGTAGGTGCCCCCTAACCCTGTTTGCACAGCCCACCTGCAGGACCATGGTCCCCCGTCCTGACATCAGGACTCACCTCTCCCGAGCAGTTCTTGAGCATTCTGTTGGTCTGCTTAATACTCCCAGCCCCACAGCGTGGCGTCACAGAGATGTTAGGTCCCGCCATGTAAGGTCAGCACGCGCCAAGGGCCAAGGTGCTTGGTTCTCTACCATGTGCACATTATACCAGGAAGCTGCGGCAGATACTTAAGAGGTGGGGGGCAGGGCACAGGTGGCCATAATGGAACCAAAGGATGGTTCTAGCTAACGACCACACGATGAAAGCAAGCTGAGCGATGGAGTGGTCGGAGACCAGGTTAGGAGGGAAAGAGGCTTCCAGGTTTTCAGGCGTCAACTCTGACTTAAAGCTGTTCATGAAATTTACATTCCAAGGGGAAACTGGGCTTTTGGGAAATGCATTCCATAGCACCACAAGACAAGCAAGGTCACTGGACTATAGTACCAATCAGAGGCCTAAACATTCCAGTCCCCCTGCCCCCAACTAGGGAGCAAGTTCTCTTCTGGCCTTGCTACTTGTCGGGGTGACGGCGTGTTCCCTCACTGGCCCAGAGCATTTCTAGAACAGGCCAAGTGGAAACAATCCCTAGCAAATGTCCACGAAACCAGCCAGCAACAACTAAGCCAAACTGCTTGCAAATGCGCCCAAAAGGTGGCAAGTCTCAGCCAGCCCAGATCATCAGTTCTCAACCTGTGGGTCTCGACCCCTGCACAGGGGGTTGCCTAAGACTTGTTAGAAAATTCAAGATATTTACATTATGATTCGTAACAGAACTAAAATACAGTTATAAAGTAGCAACAAAAATAGGAAAGTTGAGAACCACTGGTCAAGATCTTCAAAGATCTAGAGAGATCCTTCCAAGGCCTACAGCCTCGCCTTGCTGAATCTCAAAAGTAGGTGGTCTTCTTTACCAACACTCAAAGACATGTTGGACCAGGTAACTTAGGGCAGATTATTCTGAACGTCCCTGAACCCTGGGAGCTGGTACTAGTGATACCCTCAACTGTGTGTGACAGCTAGCAGCCTGCAGACTCCCCATGTCCCAGATCCAGTGCTACCCTGGTTTCTTGCAAATGTACAAGAAGATGGGCTCATCAAGTGGGACGGGATGGTTGTGTGAATGCAGCCCTTACAATGTCTTTGGAACTGCCTGCCGTATGTGAATCGTGCTGACAGTTCCCAGATATCATTCCCCTAAAACCATTACAGGGACCCTCTGCTCCAACAACAGGGCATCTTTGACGAGCTCTGATCTTCCGCTTGTTGTCTTTGGAAGTAATGACCGACGGTGTTTTAAATTTGTTCCAAACCAGATACGGACATACAAAGTCACCCAGTGCTTATGTCTCTTCCTCCCGTCATTTTAGATGGATGGAAGTAATCCGAAGTGCCACCAGCTCAGCCTCTAGGGCCCACATCTTGAGTCACAAAGAATCTCACCTGTACTGATGGCTGGACGTGCCCACTGGCTGCTTTCCTGGAGGATACACTGAAGCCTAGCGAAATCCACACCTGTGTGAGCACAGTGATGACCTGCCGTGGTTCTCGCCCACCCCCTGCACAGGCCTATCTGCAACATTGTCTTTTCCAGTACCTTTTTGGACAGCCTTTCCCTCCAGGCCTAGGGGGTGGGGTGGGAGGGCTTATCTTGCCATCCTCCAGGGGCGCTTCAGCTTGTGCCAGTATTGACACATTGTCATCAAGAGTGCCAAATGACAGTCTTCGCCCTGCAGCATAGCCAGTCCAGGGCCACACGTCCGTTCACCGTGTCAGGGAAGACTCGGCGAGTGAGCTTTTCACCTGCAGACTGCTGTTTTCCAAACGGATTTTTCCCAGTGTCCACAACACACGGCACGGTCTTAAGTAAATGAGATCATTTTGGATTTCATTTTTTTTCTCTCCAATCTTTCTACTTTTATAATAGGACATTGGTAGGACTCACTTTTCTCGAATAAGCAATTTGTGGAGTGCTCCGTTCCACTAAAGGGGTCGGCTCCAGTGAGACCCTGATCGTCATACCCATTTTCTTGGTGGAAACTGACCAAACTTTGTGATTCCTATTTACAAAATGTAGTGGGGTTGTTTTCTGTGGAGAAGCAGATAACCAGTGCAATACGTGGGCGTCACCGCCCTGTGCGTGGTGTGTACAGTGGGGGCTCCTAGCCGTGATGTTTTGCTGTCTGTTTCACAAGCATGAGAAGCTGTATGTCGTTGACTGGGGCCATTTGTACTGTTACATTTTGGGACGTTGAGGGAGCTTCTTGGAAGAAGCACTGTATGGTAATGGTACGTAGTCCCAGCCCTGGTGATTGGCCCCAATTCCCCGCCAGGCCGTGGTTTGGTTTGAACCTGCACATTCTCTAGTAGTATCTATTGTGCCTGTCTCCAAGTCTTTCTCTTTTTTATACTCATTCCTTCTGGGCATGGGGCACAGACAGGATGACAGCCCACATCCTGGACAGACTCCTCTGGGGGACCTGGCTGCCAAACACTACCTGAGCCTCCCAGTGGAAAAATGTTTGCCTGTTCTCTAGGGCGGCTGGGTGGCTGCCATTCCCTTCATGCATAGAGCCCTCTATCTATAATACAAGCTGGCTAAGTCAGCAGTCCCCTCTCCCGGTGCCCTCCACCCCAGCAAGGGCCTTCTTACCTGAAGACAGACCCACCAATGTTGAGGGGTTATGGCTGGTGTCAGACTCACATGGATAAGGAATAAGAACTGTCAATCATTTGCCTTACAATGTACCAGATGGTTCTAAGTATCAACAAAAGGGAATAAAAATACCTCACGCCACGATCCAGCACACAAAAGTCTGAGGCAAAACCACCACCTGTGTCTTCTCTTTGGGGGCAGAAGGGTGGTACTGGGTGGATGGGAAGGGGCACAACCTCTGAAGAAATGCAACATTGTAGCACACCAATGAGTAAAAGCGTGGGCAGAAGGCACACCCGAGTGAGAAGGGTGGACAGCTCTTAAAAACTTCCCAGACACTGCCACTAAACATCTAGGGGGACCCCATCACCAGACACCCGAATCACCAAATTCTTACAGGGCTGGAGACGAGATGACTTCTTTCTTCAGCAGTGTAAGTACAAATTCTCCCCCACGTGACTGGCACTTGGGACTCCAGTACAGCTGCAGAGAGAGATTAACCAAGTGCACAGCGGAACTGCTAGAAAAGACGACTCTGATAGTTCCCACGACACACGACACAGTAGCAGCTTTCCAGAGCTTTATTGATCGAGCACGACAGTATGCGTGCTCAGGAATCCACCTTCATTGCCATATTTTGTAGCAGAAACACAGAAGCCAGGTTTTTAAAGAAATATAATGCATATACGATTACAGGTTTTCCCAAAGAATAGTATAAAACACCACATACAGAACCAGGAACCATGTCGAGCAGCTCAAGAAGAAACCCCAGCTGCTAGGAAGGAACCCACTGACTCTCATTCTGCACAGGTGGTTCCACATCACAGGATGTTACCCACTGGGACAGCAATGGGGGAGGGAGGGGAGAGCCATCATTGAGCCAACATGTGGCATGCCTGCAATCTCAGAGGGACTACCCAAGGGACAACCTGTCTAAGCCAGAGCTCAGCACTCGGCCTACCTCACCGCTCTTCAAGGTGCTCATTTTCCCAGACTGGTGGCATGGTTGCATGAGCTGTGGACAGCACACTGTGGAGGAACTTCTGGGTGATGCTGAGCTCACCCACTGTAGCCTGTGATGTGAAACGGGTACCAGTGTTGTTCTGAGATAGGCCCTGCTCTGAATAAAGGACTAGAATTGAACACATAGTTGCCGAGCTAAATAAAACATCCATAGAACATCTCGTTTACTTTGTGCTACAGTGTAACAACACAGAGGAGACTATATAACGAGGCAATCCACTTTAAAACTGTCAACCCCACATCCGCAGCAAGGTTTCCAATAAACTCCCAAAGAACCATCGGCTGCTTTCACAGGAGATGGGAACCATGCCTTGTGGCCTACTACGTGCAGAGGACCAGCCTACACTCACCTCGATAAGCTTATGCTTAACTAGCATTTAGTCCTCTGAGCAGCTCAGCCACAGCTGTTACACTGTTAAAAGACGGATGGCAGGGATTGCAGGGTAAGCTCAGGAAAGCATTGACCCAGCACACACAAGTACTGGTTCATGTACCAGCACTGGAAAGAGAAAAGACGATTGGCTTCACTACTGTATCACTGCCCACTTGTAAAACTGACGAGCTCTCTCCACTAGAAATGCCTGTGGCCCTTAGGGACGCTTTTCAAGTCAACAGCAGCACTCTGCAGAACAGGTTCATTTGGTGACTTTCCTGCAACAACCTTTGGTTTATATATCAAGCCTGGTTAAAAACAAAACCAAAAAAACAAAAAAAAAAAAACCAAAAAAACCCCACAGCACTCCAAAGCAGAGTACTCTAGAAACAAAATATTCTCAAACTATTGTTCCAGGTAACATTCTTGGTATAAAATAACACTGTACTGGGGCCAGAGTGATGGCTCAGCAGTTTTACAGAACACCCAGATTCAGTTCCCAGCAGCCGCAGGGCAGCTCACCTGTAACTACAGTTCCCAAGAGAGGGATCTCATTACCCTCTTCTGGTCTTTGAGGGAACTGCACACATGATCCATACACTCAAAAATTTTTTTAAAAAAGCAAAAAACAATTGTGTCTTTATTTCCCCTAGCCAAAATGTATCCTTGAATGAAATTATTACTCTAGCCCAAATCTACTACTTCTAATAGACTATCACAATTTAATAGTCTAAAAACCTAGACCCCACTTAATCAATCTAAGCAATTCTCAC
This sequence comes from Mastomys natalensis, assembly GCA_021653895.1. Lineage (NCBI taxonomy): Eukaryota > Metazoa > Chordata > Mammalia > Rodentia > Muridae > Mastomys > Mastomys natalensis. The sequence continues at coordinate 82,016 of JAJTUV010002823.1, read as the reverse complement.
GCCTGACACATCTAGCCTTGGCCTGCCTTCCTGTAACACTACACACCAGCACAAGGCTGAGCTGATGTTGCCAAGTTCACCCAAAGTTCCTGCTCCAAAAACCCTTTGTCTTTCTCAAGACCTAACACTCCAACAGGAGGACAGTAATTAGCATCAACAAACAAAAACCACTACACAAATCTGAGAGAGACCGGCAAGACCGCTCTGAGAACAGGGGGTTCCCACCCGGCCAAGGGCTGCCCTGCAATATAAAAGAACAGAGAGCTTGGCTGACAGGACCAGCAGACCCGGTTCTCTGAGCAGAACCAAAACTGCCTTTCCAAGACCCCAGCAAGAGCTTCAGCAATTTCACAAACCCGCAACATCGGTCAGAACTCGGACCAATCACACACATTGCATAGGGAGATAACCTGGACATTTGGCCTTTTGACATCTGGGCACTTTCCCCTGGAGTCTTTCAACACGTCTCAACATACACACGCTTCCTCAACCATGCACATGTGCAGAGCAGATGCCCCATCCGCTCTGTGGAGTCATGTCTCAAGAACAGTATGCAAGATGAGTGAGTTATAAAATTTATTTGTGTAAGCATTCAGACACTTCGTGGTGGAGACGATGATACGCAGGTTGTACTACAAGATTCCATGGAAAGATGTCAGACACGACATCTAGTACAGACATGGTGGCACAACCCAACACAGGTTAGATGAGAGCGCTTCATCCGGAAGAAACTTAGGAGAATAATTTAAAGCTCTGTGAGACAAGATATGTTCCAATTGAAAACACTAAGACACAGTACCATTGATGGAAAAGGAAAACTTCTAAGTGTACCAAAAAGGGCGTAGGGGGAACGAGAGGGAAATTTGCATCTGTTGAGGTACAAATGGGAGTGTTCCATGAGGGGAGGGGGGGGTTAATTATTATTAATGACAGACCCTGTAAATACAAAATAAAATCCAAATCACTGGTCACGAGATTCAAAATTTACACGTAATAAAGGCAAGGCAATAGACTCAAGTTCTGGCCTGTCAAATATTTACTCCAACAGACATTATCTACAGAAGCACTTGGCCAATGTGTACACAGTGATCCTTATGCACGCCAAAAGGGTTTCCGTAAAAATGACGCTATATACAATCTGTACACTGATCCACCAGAGCGACTCTCCGTCTCCCGGAGGGGAGGAGCTATCGATATGAGCGGGATACCTGAGGTTGCGTGTCTTCAATTGCCTTAAAACAATCCAAATATACATTTCAGGGTTTTGTTTTTTGTGTGTGTGTGTGTTTAAAGATACTTTCTTTGAATATGTGCACTATGATTAAAATTAAAAACGATAAAAAAATAAAATAATCGCTTGAAGGAGGAGACCCTCCCCCACCCCATCGGAAAGACTCCGTCTGGCTGTGGCACGATGAGGGCTGTTCCCTGGACAGGTGCCGGCTTTACTGGAGGGCGGGCCCCTCCATGACACCTCTTCGCAGAGTCGGCAAAGGCTCTCGTTGACTTTTAAAAAGAAGGGAGATGAAGAAGAAAGGAAAAATCAACCTGGGTGCCATGGGCCTTCAGTGTGCTGAGGCTCCCCCGCCGCTCAGAGAATATCTAGGGAAAAGCAGAACTCAGTAAGCATCGCTGCTCGCCACAGCAAGATCTCGGAGAACCGAAACATTACGATTTTACAGAAGCTTCAAAGTCTTAGAAGGAGAACAAGAACGAGCAGGTTAACAGATGTATTATACAAGAGTTTATAATGGCTGAGAAAACTCTGGATTTAACTAAAAAACTCAATGCTTGAAAAACCAAGCCTCTGCAGCCTGTCTGGATGAGGGATGAGCCTGTCACGGAGATAGCAAGTCACACCTAGGAGCACCTTGCTTTGTGATTGTGGTGTATGTGTGTTATATGTGGAGTCTACACTTGTATGTACGGGTGTGCACAACCATGTGAACACTGGGCTCAGGCTGGCTCTGGGGGTCTTGCTCTATCATGTTCTAACCTAACTTTCCAGGGAGTGTCCCATACTGGGTAAGAGCTGGCCATTCTGGCTGGGATGGCTGGCCAGCAACCCTCCAGGACCTGCCCACATCTACACACGGGCCACCACACAGCCTTTGTGTGGGTGCTGGGACCTACATTCAGATCTTCCTGCCTGTACAGAAAGCACCTTACCCTCTGAGCCCTCTGCAGGCCAGGATCTATTTTTAAAAACTAGTGGTGACCAAGGACACAGCAAGAACTCAGGGCCAAATCCATGCTAGCTTGACTCCCAAGCTGAGGAATTCTTTGGGGCAGCAAGATAGGGCTGCAGCCCAGATGAGCTACATGGAAGCAGTATTCAAAACCATGGCTCAAAGGAGGGCCTATGTGTCTGCAAGAACACCTTGCATATAACATCAGAAGCAACGTTATGATCACAGGACTATGTAATTTCTTATTTAAAAAAAAAAAAAAAAAAAAGTCTACACTGTCTTGCTTCTGAATGCTACCTGGTATGAGCACTGAGCCCAAGGACGTATTTAAGGAAACTCATCTCAAACACTGGCCCCAGAGTTGCTTTTCAATACACTGAACATACTTAGACAGGTCTATAAGATCCTCTTAGCAGCACACTGGAGCCACAGCATCCAGGACTATGTGTCAAGAGCTACAAACGACTCATTATGCGTTGAGTTGCTTCTCTGAGTGGATGAGCTGTGCTCACTGAAGGATCCCAAAGCCAATTCAGACTAAGACAAGAGATGTCCTGCTCAGACAGAAGTGACTTCTGAAGAGACCGTCCAATGGAGCTCTCCTAGGAGCAGACTGGGAAGAAGCCTAAGGAACGGGCACTGGCTGAGCATGTCCATGGCGGCTGGAACTCAGGGTAAATGCAAAGCGAGAGCCATGTTTGCAGAGACCAGACCAGGACCCCACCACTCAGTCATCTGATGCCATCGGAGGGTCCACTCAGCACGAAAGGCTATGAGGGTCTACTTGAAGTCCAGGTTTGAAGGATGGCTAATACACAATACTTAACCAGACTTCACAGGTTTAATACCAGGGAAAACAATATAAAATATCCTACTGGATAACTTATAATGATTATAAGCTGAGGCAGAAAATTATCAAAGTAATATTAGAATTAATTTTGTTTGCTCCTTCCGCTTTATGTTCTTGATGTAGTTTCTAGAAAATTTAAAATTCCATGTGTGAGAGGCTGGAGGACTCAGCTCAGTGGTAGAAGACTTGCCTAGCATATTCTAGACAAAGAATTAAATTCCTAGTACTACAAAAATTCATACGGGGGGGGGGGGCGGGAGGAGGGGGGAAGGGGGAGGGGGGAAGGGGAGGGGGGAAGGGGAGAGGGGAGGAGGCACTTTCAATGTTAAGATTCAAATATCCAAAATCTCCGCATTTGGGGCCAGTAGGTAAAGGCGCTTGCTGTGTGAAACCTGGCTACATAGTCCTGATCCTGGAATCCGCATAAAGGGTGCACCATGGCACATGTACCCTCCCTATAATAATCATTATTTTTAAAATAAATGAAATTCTTCATTTTAAAATAAATGAAATGTGGCTCCTATCACATTTCTACTGGAGTTGGCAGATTAGGTGTCCTCAGCAGGGGACAGATCCAGAAACAAGAAAAGCTACTGGGGAAATCAAGTCACATCTACCAACCACTCATACAACGTCAGGCAGCTCTGGACCACATGCAAAACTCCTGAAGGTGACAAAAGCTGAGTGTGGCGGACCTGCAGCCTAGCCACACGAGGCCAAGGCCGGCTGCCAACACAGCAGGCTTGACTGGGAGGGCAGCAGGTCAGAGGTGCCTGTTGCCAGGCCTGATGCCCCAAGTTAGATCCTTGGGTTGAAAAGGGGAGAAGAAAACCAACTGCTGAGAGCTGTCCTCGGACCTCTGACCACAGTGAGCACACATGAATGCACACACATCACAGAAAAAGTGACACCTTAATATTCCAACCAGAAAGCAGAAGGCAGTATAATAAACAGACATGGTTTTCGGTGTGGTTCTGTTTTGCTTGTGACAAACCTCTTTTTAAATGAAAATCAGATGCCACTAGAAGGAAATACAAAGTTATCCCAAGTTAGGAAAATCAGAGACCTGCTGGGATGAACACACAGATTGGGTTTTGAGCTGTATTTTCTTTTCCATCACTCTGTGATGTGTTTGTTGCCTTTAATATTCAAATCAGGGCGATCTTAATAAGAGATTGTCTCCTCCTTCACTGGCCTCAAAACGGGGGCAAACCATCTTTATTTTTTATCCCAAACAGTAATATCTATTCTACATGGAGGTATGTGGCTAAAGCCACCAGGCAGAGACAGGAGCTCACTTGCTCCCAGAGGCCAGGGCACAGGCTTCTAGGCAAGGCTCTAGGGTGGCTCTGAATCCACCACGACAAAGCCTCTGGTACCTGGACACAGTCTCAGTATGACTGAGGCTCTCTCTGCCCATTAGACCGCTGCATGTACGTGCTTAAGGCATCTTGCATTTATTTGGCAAGAGGTACAAGTATACAGCTCCAGACTCAGGTCTCCTACTTGTACAATTCAGAACAAGCCGCCTCCATCAGGGGCTTTACTCCCAAGGGACAACAGAACAAGAATGAAGAATCCAAGAGATATACCAAGCTGCAACAGCTCCTAGTCCAAGAAGCCATGCAGACACCACCAGGCTCCCCTCCTGCAACCCAGCCCCAGCCAAAGCCAGTTACCTCTGCAGCCGCTGCACGAGCTGTGCCACCATGGTGTCAGAGATCCCAGGGCAGGCCTCTTCCGCCAAGTAGATGGCTCCCCGCAGCTCTTCTATTGACCCCAGGTTCCCTCCGCATGCCTGGCTCTTCTCCTTCAGCTAGAAATACACACAAGAGCAGTGTCAAACACGGGCACAGACCTGGGCAGCAACCGCTCCAGGAAGAGACGAACAGGCCCTGCCAACACCATCATGCTAGGCTGACATATGAGTTTTATGGCTCATGAGTCACTCTGGGTCCTCATCTTCTGTCTCTGGGTGACTCCTCCAGACCAGAACGCAGGCAAGTAACTGCACAGACCTTCACACATGAGTATGATGAACGCTCCTCTTTCTCTTCCTCAGGCAGCCTTCTGCTCACCCCTGAAAGTGTCATCAATGACATATACAACTCTGGTGTCACTTGGCAGCTATAGTGTGGGTCACCAAAGCTTTGCTCCTGATAGTTATGGGCTGGGTGTAAACTTTAGGCACATAGCCTTTGGGGTCAAGAGTGCTGTCAAATGTTCTCATATAAACCTTGAGCTCTGAGTCTCCGCCAACACCCTCCTCTGCCCTCATGAGTCATTGTGACTTAAGGCACCTCCCAGGCATGAAGACCAACTTCAAATCTTTTTCCTGAATGTACCCATAAATGTAGAATATTCCAGAATCTCCTGCTTAAATTTGTTAACAAACATTTTTAGAGAATTTTCATCTTTGGTCCCACAGGGTGCTAACCTAAGAGCAGCAGTTTCTTCATTCTGTCTCTGGGGGGGACACATGGAGGGACTGGCCAAGGCGGGGAGGGCCACAGAGGCAGAGCACTCCCAGACACTCCAAGCACAGGATTCGGAGTCTAATCTTCAATGTGCCACTCACCTGCCTCTGACCTAACCCGCACCTGGGAGTCTCAAAGCAGAAGCAAAGACAAGACAGGAGAACCAGGACCGTTTCACCAGGACTGTGCTAACCTCGGTGAGCCCCAGGTCACTAATGTTTGCTGAGCCCCGATGATGAATATCCAAAACGACGGGCGCTGAACACCCAACTGTAGTTCTCACCCATTACCCCTAACGACAGCACACACTGGGGGACAGCAAAACAAAAAAAGATTTCCCCTTTTGTTTCTCTAGAACTTCCAGAATATTGTCTCATTTCGAGTGGATTTGAGGTGGTCACTGAGGAATGACTTCTACAGTTTAAGCCCAGCTTCCCCTAGTCACCTGCCTGGCTTATGGAAGGCAGGGCCCAGGGCCAGTGGTCGCCATGGACATCATGCAAACGTTGAGACTGCCTCTGCAAGTTTTAATGCCCCTAACGTGTCCTGTAGCCACCCACAGAAGGACAGCCCTGGTCCGCTCTTCCTCCCTTCCTCCCCTCCCAAGAATAGCAGTCAGGGATCTTACCTCCGCAAACAGAGGAGAAATGATTGTGGACAAACACTGAGAGAAAGGCCTCTTTGGGATGTCTTTCATCTTGGAGAAGGAAAGAGAAAGGGCCATTAGAGACAGGCAACACTGAGGTAGGCAAGAATTCTACCCAGGATGACTGGATTCTCCAGCCTCCCTCTGAGGAAACAACTTCTGTTCACTATCTCTGAGCGAGGTTCTCTACAAGGGGGCCCCACCCACGTAGCTGTGAACCCACTGCAAGATGCCAGGAGTGAACTCCCTGAGCACAGACACACGTGCTCTGCAGGTCTGACTGAGGGAACCCTAGAGAGCTGAAGCCGAGTGCTCCGTACGGCCACAGTGAGAGGCCTAACCCCACTCTCTGAACTCATGAGCTGCTCAGGCCTGTGCAGCCAGAGATAGATACCGATAAATTAATCTTTAAAACATAGCTCTTTGTAAATTTAAGGGGAAACCACCTCATCAATATTATATCTATATGATCATACTGGTCTTTAGGGGCCTTAAATAAAAACTCGCCAGTAAAGTCAGGGTTTTGTGAGTAAGCCCGACAGTTACTCAGTCTTCACACGTGTCACTTCACATCTACAACGTCCACCCTGTGGCTGAGGGTCAGGAGGACCCAGCGTTACACACAAGGAGAGGCAAACAACTCAGCACTGAGCAGCACTCACACTCGGTCCTCAGATGCTCACACTGAGCACACCAGCACCCACACTCGGTCCTCAGATGCTCACACTGAGCACACCAGCACCCACACTCGGTCCTCAGATGCCCACACTGAGCACACCAGCACCCACACTCAGTCCTCAGATGCCCACACTGAGCACACCAGCACCCACACTCGGTCCTCAGATGCCCACACTGAGCACACCAGCACTCACACTCGGTCCTCAGATGCTCACACTGAGCACACCAGCACCCACACTCGGTCCTCAGATGCTCATACTGAGCAGACCAGCACTGACACTCAGTCCTCAGATGCTCACACTGAGCACACCAGCACCCACACTCAGTCCTCAGATGCTCACACTGAGCACACCAGCACTCACACTCGGTCCTCAGATGCTCACACTGAGCACACCAGCACTCACACTCGGTCCTCAGATGCTTACACTGAGCACACCAGCACTCACACTCAGGCCCATGTCTCAGTCTTCAGATGGCCAGACAGAACTCCATCTCTAACCTGTCAGTTCCCTAAGGTCAAATGCCACCAAGGAGCCGCTTTGAGGCCCTTGTCTGCTCTCATGGCAGCTTACTGTGAGCGAATTCCCCAGCGCCACTGGCTGGTGGGCACGTGGTACCTTATTTCTCTCCAAATCTGAGGGCTGAAGAGTCCCGTTCTCCAGATTCTTGGGATCCTTCTCCCGGATTGTGAAGATCCAGTCCCCAGAGTCGCTGCCTCCAGATGCCTGGCCATCTGTCTCCCTTGGAACAGAAATCCCACCAAGTTCACCAACAGGGGCCATGCCAGGGGCTGCACTGTTCAGACCAATGACCCCGGCCTGCCCCGCCCACTGCCACTGCTGCCTTCTGCACAGAGCGGCCACACCTCTCCTAAGGGTCCATCTGCCATCTCACTGTTAGTCTTTCTCGGGCATCACTGTCTCTGCAGGTTCCTCTTTCTGGCCATGGCTCTACATGTGCTGTCTTTTGCTTGCCTCCTTCCCCTCCCCACAGCCACACCCCATCTCTGCTACAGGCATGGAGAGCCCAACAGGGCACTTACACATCAGAGTCCTCCGAGCTGGAGTCCTCGTGGCTCTGTTCCGCCTTCCACCTCTTGTACCTGTCGATGAGCTCCGTCAAGTAGGACGTTTTCTTTGCATTGCGGATTATGAATTTGTGCTTCAGTAATTCCTTAGCGGTGGGTCTCTGGAAAACACATGTGTCAAAATAATAATCATGAGAGGGAGTTTCTTCCTGATCCCATTCTGTCCCACCTGAACAGGCACGAGCTCTGGGTTAAAATGCCAGATGCACCATGGAGCCGCCCTGGGTTCATCTTCTGAGCCTGCTCCTCATTCGGGCTTGTTGGAGAAGTCATTCCATACCCGTGCCCCAGTATATGGGCACAGGGAAAATGGGAATTTCCAACAAGGACTGAAGCATCCCACTAGGGCAGTTACCAATGCAAGAGAACTCTTGCAAAGAACTCAACAAAGAACTTCATGAGAACTTCTGGGAGAGCTCATCTTGTTTTTACTAGGCTTCTCGTGATAAATGCTGGTTAAGGGAAAGACATGTTCTTTATAATCTCCTATAGTGTTAGGCGAATACCCTAGACTGAGTTCATGGATTCAACTCAACCAAGAAGAGGTTGGAGCAGGACCTGACTGGCACCTGCCTGGGTTCCCTCAGTCACCAGCACTCCCACCTTAGAAAAGTATGTCCGTGCAGCTATCCTTACACTGGTGACTGGGACCAACAGCTTGATTCCCCACTCAACATGGCACAACTACAACCAAATGGCATAGCCAGAGTTTAAGCCAGTGGTTTCCCCATCTACTGGCAAAAAGCTCCCCAAGACAGAGTGGTCTAACCAGGGACAGATAGCAAAAACATAGATTTGCCAGCCTGGCACACCACAGTGCCGCTTGCTCCAAGAGTCAAGAACAGCAGTTTCTCTAACGGAAATCTCTGAGAGCCCAGGTGGCCTCAATGATCCCCCCCCTCACCCCACCTCCCATCTTCTGGCTGTGACACTCTATAAACATCCCAAGTGTTCTCAGCTTTGCAGCCTTCACATCTGAGGGTCCAGGGGTAACCCAAGGTAGAGGGGGTCCACGGTGGGAATAAGCCAGTACTGTACATGCTTAGAAGATGTGCATATATCTCGGTCTCTCTTCTACTACACTGTACCAGCACCAGGCTATAACAATCAAATACCTGGAGTGGCATGCGAGACCACACCCACCACCACCTGATTCCCGCCCCAGTAAACAAATGCTGACCTGCTGACTTCAACCTGCACACACCCCACGGTCCCAGCTGAGAAAGTGTTGCCTGTCCTTTTTAATCCCTTTGCCAGAACTGGCTCCTCCTGGGAACCGCATGATGCTCCTGTGAAATGCATCTTTTCTCGTCATTTTCAGACAAGAGCTCATGGGGACCCTCCATGAGTATTCTCCGGGTTCAGTGAAGCCCTTGGCACAGCTAAATCTGCTCAAAGAAATCCAAAACAAATCAAGGGCAGGGAGGGCTACACGTGACAAAACACACAGGCTGCCTTCCAAGAAAAGCCCCAATTCTCAGAGAAAACTGAGGAAAACTCAGAGTAGCTAAGGACTGAGGGCTTTGCCACCACTGAGTAAACACGGAGACTAAAGGCGGGTGGCAGAGGTGGGCGGCTCACGTGTACCCTGTGTGTCATTTCCTAGCACATGACAACTGGAAACTGAACGCTTGAGTCTACCCTTTGCTACTACTGAAATAGCTTTCTAGTTTTACAGCCTGATCTTTCTCTATAAATATTAAAAATTGATGATCCTACCCCGTAACACTAAGTACAATATTCTCCAGGCTCAATGAAGTATGAGATGCTAGAAAATCTAAGACAAAATAATTACATCTTAAATCCCTAAAAGGCAAGAGGATGCCAACGGCAACAAAAAGCGAGCATCTATAATTAAAGAAACGGGGCCGTGATGGTGCCCAGAACTTGTGAGGTAGAGGCAGGCAGATCTCTGTGAGTTCAAGGCCAGTCTGGTCTACAGAGAGAGTTCCAAGATGACCAGGGCTTCACAGAGAAACCCTGTCTCAAAACAAACGGAAGGAAAGGAGAAGGAAGGAAGGAAGGAAGGAAGGAAGGAAGGAAGGAAGGAAGGAAGGAAGGAAGGAAGGAAGGACTGATTCACTTGCCAAGATGCAAGAGAATAGGGAGCTGGCTGGAAACAGTGGCTGGCGCAACCCCAACAGAAGGAATCCAGACCAAGGTGAGACTCCAGAAAGGGGCAACTCACAAAGCTTGGCTCCTTGTTCAGGCAGGCCTCCACGAACTCCTTGAGGGGTTTGCTGTAGTTCCCTTCCAGCGTGGGAGGGTTGTTCTTTGGGATGAGGAATAACACCTTCATGGGGTGCAGCTCAGAATGAGGAGGCTCTCCTTTGGCCAGTTCTATTGCCGTGATGCCAAGGGACCAGATGTCTGCCTGCAAGGACAAAAGCAGCTTAAAGATGGAGCAAGAATGCATTCAGACAAACATGCGGCAGGTGGAGGGGGAGAGACACATGGGCTTCAATCTCAGGTTTGTTCTGAACTAAGAAAGCCCTTAGCATAATTTTAACATAGGAAACAAATGGACAGACGTTATATGGCAAATACTACATACAAATACAAAATTGCTACAGTAGCGATCCAGACTGGCCACCTCTGAGGTAGGCAACACACCTGTGTCAGGTGTGCTCTGAGGACTCTTTGCAGCAGCAGCAACAATAGGAGCACATGGCCAGGAGGAACTTCACCCTTGAGCAGCACCCCTTGGTGCCAGGCACTGCTGTTCAGACCTAGTGGGCACCCTGGTCTCAAACACCAGCTTTATAATCAGGGTCTTACGACACTAGACAAACAGCTTCTCCTTAGCTCTGTCCCCTTGATTTTCATGAGGAAGGTAGTTACAAGGGTGTGTGAAGGGACTACACTACCACTGTGCCCAGAACTTAAAGCATTTTTGTTTTGTTTGATTGCGTTTCTAGTGCTGGGAACAGAACCTAGGGGCTCACACTAGGCAAGTGCTCTATCAGTGCTAGAGAATGTTTATTATAAAAATGGTCCACACACAGACATGGACAACATTAATACAATCATACACACAGCACACAACGGTAACCGTTACTATCACTTCCATACAGACTTTGTAAAGTAAAGTGACCTGTAATCCCAGCACTCAGGAGACAGAGGCAGGAGAATTGCCACAAGTTTGAGGCCAGCTCAAGCTACATACACAGCAAAATACTAGCGCTATACAACAGGATCTTGTCTAAAAGAAAGAGACAACAGACAGACAGACAGACGCTATCTTGACACCTGCCAACCCCTCCCCCCAGTACTTCGACATGCCAGCCAAACAGGGCTTTCCATGCTGACACTAAAATTAGCAGTACGAGTCTAGAAGATGGAGCTACTGAGCCGGGCTTTCCCAGGCAGTGTGTACAGCAATTCTCGTGAGGTGCTGGACAGCAACAGCCAGCCCATGTTCCAGGCAGCACAGCTACCAGAATGGACAAGAGAGAAAAAAAAAATGAGTACTTCCAGTGAGTTTATCAAGGAATAGCCACAATTCTTTAACATCAAGTCATACCTGAGCCTTTCCAACTGCTTAAAAATCATAAAACTTTCCATAGCTGCTTTATCTGAATTAGGATCCAAAGTCCACATGTTCCCCAATCATGACTAGGCTGCCAAGGTCCTTTAATCAATAACAGTCTCTATTGCCAATTTCCCCATTACCTTTAAGAATGAGGTCTCAAGTCCTTATTCTGGGTGTCATTTCCCTTTGTCCTGGTTGGATTTCTATCAACTTGACAAGCTGGAAGGAGAAGCTCAATGGAGAACACGCCCCATCACACTGACCTGGAGGCAAGCCTATGAGGGTTTTATTTTTTTCCTGATTAACGATTGATGTGGAAGGGCCCAGACCTTCCCTACTGTGGGTAGAGTCATCACCCCTGGATGGGTGGCCCTGGTGTATGAGAAAGCAAACTAAGCCATCCAGGAAGAGGCACCCCTCTGTGGTCTCTGCTACAGTCCCTATCTCCAGATTCCTGATCCGACTTCATGAGGGACTGTACACTTTAAGGTGAGTTAACCCTGTTCTCCCCAAGCTGCCTGTGGTCACTGTAGTTGCCACAGTCCCGAAGCCCTCACTAAGCACCCCTGACATCGGATCTGTTTCTCTCTCAGTGTGTTCCCAGCCTAAGGTCCCGCAGACTCTGACTGGAGACTCAGACAGGCTTGGCACTAGAAGAGCTCTGCTTTCCAACTGCCCAATCCCGTGTCTGTCACCTCCATGCATGGTGAGTTCCTTAAATGTGCACTGTATGAAAGGAACACAAGTCTCAGGGAAACTTTACAGCAAGTGAGGCTGTCAGGAGCTCAAACTCAGTGAAACATGACAAAACAGGCTGGCAAACAGGACATGGGGATGGGCAGAGAGTGGCACCCGCTCCTGTCACTGCACCATGAACTCATCACCAGTCCAGGCCTTACGGCACAGGTGGAGGGAGACCTATGCAGGCGACCACCGGGACCAGGACAATCTCCAGCCTTTAACCTCCTGGAGTGCTATTCTCCTGCAAACTTGTGAACACCAGAAATCCTTGCCACTGTGCTCCCAGTCAGCACCATGAAGGTGGCAAGAGGAAGAGAGAAAGCCACACAGGAGGAAGAGGAGGTACAGGAGGGCTGAGGCAGGCCCGACTCTCATGACTACTGGCACCCACGCCCGTGCTCTCAGGTACAGCACTGTCCCACCACACACCCACAGGGCCTCTGTCAATGGCTCTCCATCCAGATCTCTAGGCTTCACATGCCTGCTCAGTTTACCCCATTACAAGGCCTGATAGTGATGGTCAATGGTTAAGGTTAGCTGTGCAATGACTGCACCCAGAGGCAGCAAGCCTGCAAGGAACTGGTCCTGCTCCCTCAGCCCCACGTACATGGAGTGACCAGCCAGTTCCTGGGCTGCCAAGCAACTTGAGATTCCTCTTTGGAATATCCTGAACCCAACCAGGAATGGTGGCAGATCACTGTAACCCCAGCTATGGAGGTTGGTTGGCCAGAGGAACTGAAAGTTCAAGACCAGACTGGCCTCTCTAGTGTAGCCTGTCTAAACCAAACCATGAAATATTCAACTCCACCCAGGTGAAAAGTATGTGGCAGTGACTCTAACACCCAGCATCTCCACACCCATCTAGTTCTAGCTTGGCTGAGCTGCCTTCCCCAGGACTTGTGCAGGAACCTGTGCAGTCTTGTCTTCATCTGATGCCCACTGACAAACCTGGACATGGAGCTGGCACATCCAGGACACCAAGCCATTTGATATGTGATCAGAAGCCATGAAAATATCCATACGTGTTTAAATTCAATGTACCCCAACAAATGGAGACCAGGAAGAGAGAGGATGTCTCTCCAAATAGCACGAATACCAAACCCCAGCACACATGACTGCTTGGCTATGACTATACTTAGAAAATGTAGCACCTGAGGCTTCGGATGAGTCAGGCAAGTCAAGTCGGTCTCTCTCCAAAACAACAATAGCTGAACTATACCAAGGGTCCACTTCAGAGAGGTATCTCGTATAACAGGGAGATCAGAAGAGCTCTCTGGGAAACAAAGTGAGTGGTCCTGGGTACAACAGAAACAGGTGGCCTGAGCCCCAAGTTCTCAGGGCCATGCTGACCCTCTAATTTACTACAACAACTGAAAGAGAATGACCAGGAGAACGGAAGAACCTGGATCCTAGTCTCTCTCCTACCGAAATCCAGACACAAATACAGACAGTAAATGGCGGACAATACACCCACCTTCCTACATGACAGAACTCAGGAAAAAGACCAGGAGAAGACAGGGCTTCAGACGAGAAGCAGCCATGGAAGTCATTTTCCAGAAGACATGGAACCAACAAGCAACAAATGCAGAGAACAGACCTGACTAACCTGAAGTACTCTTGCTGCATGCTAGATGACAGGACCAGAGTTCCTACAAAAGCTAACATGCCATCAGCTTCTCTGTGACTTCACCAAGTCAGCCAGAACAAGGGATACCTGTATCCTTACCCACAGTGGCATATACCTTACAATAGTGCCCAAGGTTCCAAAGAGAAGTTATCCTATGCTTCACACACCATTTAATGAGGCCAGAAATCTGCTACACATGGGAGGGCCCAAGAAAGAAAGGAAAGACAAGACAGAGACACAAGCCAGGCATGCTAACACACGTTTGTAATCCTAACACTTGAAGGCTGAGGCAGGAGATTACCAGTGTGTCAGACTGTCAGACTTCAGCTACAGAGCAAAACTAATTTGGGGTTTGTTTTGTTTTGAGGGGCTGGAGAGATAGCTCAGCATTCAAGAGCACATACTGCTCTGGTGAGAATCCAAGTTTGGTTCCCAGCACCCATGTCAGGTAGCTCACAACTGCCTAACTCCAACTTCAGGGGCCTGAAGCCTTCCAGGGCATCAGCACTCACACGCACAATTCACACAGACATGTAACTTAAATAAATAAATGAATGAATGAACAAATAAACAAGTAAATGGAAAGAAGGAAAGAAAAACCAGTGTTTAGTCCATGAACATTTCTGACCTGAGCAAGGTTGGGCTATACTACAAGATTATAGAAAACTAAAAGACAAACGCAAAAAGTGAAAGCACTGGGACCAGAAGCCAACAAGAAACCACAGTCAGCCGTGTGTGTGTGTGTGTGTGTGTGTGTGTGTGTGTGTGTCTGACTCCTGCTGATGGGAACCTCTGAGAATACGGATCTTGAAACAGAACAGAACAAGCAGATGCAATCACTGAGGAACCATGGCTGCCCATTCTGCTATGGGATTTTCCGAGGACTCATTTCTCTAGATGTCCTACCTGGAGCAGGCAGAGCTCTGTCCAGACCCTGCCCCTCACCCACTGCACCAAAGGTCCAGCAGCCTTCATGTGCAGACATGCTCGGCCCTCTCTACTAACTGTCCGGACCCCCACAGCCCAAGCCATCTAGGGTCTGCATGTCAAGCTGCATGATCAAAACAAAAGGGTCAAGCATCTGGACGAGGCCCAGCACACTGCTCTCACCTTAGAGTCGTACGCGGACTGCTTAATGACCTCAGGCGCCATCCAGAAGGGAGTACCCACGAAGGTGTTCCTTTTTATCTGGGTGTCCGTCAGCTGGCCAGCCACCCCGAAGTCAGCCAGCTTCACCTCTCCATGTTCAGAGAGCAGAACATTGGCCGCTGAAAGACAAGAAAGGCAGGAGGCCTTAAGCGCTGCTACTCCCAAGGTCACCCTGGAAGCTGAAGCATGCTCTCCCCAAAGGGCATGAGGACTCCTAAGAGCAAGGAGCCCTGGGGTTTGAAAACAGCCCAGCCTGACCCCAGATAGGCAGAATGGACAAGAGAGCTGCTAGCAAGCACAGATGTATAGTGGGCTCTGCCACTTCTGGTTTCAAAGAAATGAAAACAAGCAGAGTCTTTACCACCGGGCAGTGGTGGCGCACACCTTTAATCCCAGCACTTGGGAGGCAGAGGCAGGTGGATCTCTGAGTCTGAGACCAGCCTGGTCTACAGAGTGAGTTCCCCGATGGCCAGAGCTACACAGAGAAACCTTATCCCCATAAAACAAAAACAAACAAAAAGAGCAGCCCTTACCTTTAATATCTCTGTGGATTTTCTTCTCTGAGTGTAGATAATCAAGTCCTTTCAGAATTTCTCGTAATATGGTTGCAATTTGGATTTCATCTAAAGAACCAGGCTCTAACTAACAAGGAAAAAAAAAAAGATCATTAGCCACTTAGCAACTACCTTTACACAGAGTTTAAGAAACAAAATCTATGCTAAAGAGATAGGGTAATTAAAATTGAAAGATATCGTTACATAAAACAGATACTTTGCCTAATCAACTAAAATCTAAAGGGTCAGGCATCAAGATGCATGCATGCCTTTAATCCTAGCATTTGGGAGGCAGAAACAGCCAGATTTCTGTGAGTTCAAGGTCAGCTGGGTCTACACAGTGAAACCCTGGATCAAAAAACTGAAAAATTTTAAAAATTGAATCTATTAAGGATGGAGAGAAAAAGACTATAGAAAATGTTTGCTGGCCTGGTGTGGGTGGATGGATGGATGGATGGATGGATGGATGGACGGATGGACAGACAGACTACTTTTCCCTGTGTCCATAGGACTGTTATTTCAAAAGCCCCTGAACTACACTTGCAGCCCTGCAAGCCACCCTTGGAGACTGGTCCACATCACCAAAGCACAAAAGCAGTTGTGAGAAGCATGTGAGCAGTTCCTTCCTCAACCTACCCTCACCAGGACCTTCTGGATCTGCCTCTCTGGATCTAGTTCCCCAGCGAGGGAAACTGCAGGGAAAGCGGCTAGATTCCTAAGACTTTTAGAGTGTGTTATGTAACACACACATAAAACACTATTAGCCCTAATTGAGAGAGTAATTGTTTTTATTCCAAGAAACTCAAAGGAGCTGCTTCTCTTGACTCCTCAATGTCATTCTCATAAGAAGGCGCAAAGACACACGTTACATGGATGTGATCCGTCCTGCTCCCCTTTCTCCCCGTTACTCCCCCCACCCTGCTTAAAAGGAGGCAGATGGACAGAGCTCTGCCCCATCGTGCACACACCCATCCTCACTTGTGCAGAACTTTTCACTGAACTCTTAGCAGTGAGACAAGTCAGCAGTCTGATGGGCCTAAAAGCAGCTCTTACAGAGCACGCACAGTAAGTCAGGTGAACGAAGACTTTTTGAAGAGACAATGCTCACACACCTTAGTCAAAGGAAAGACACAGCCCTGTTCTTAAAAAGAAAACTGCGTTGCCAGGTGAAATCCTACCCAGTGCTTCAAAGACAGCCATAATAGTAGGATTGCCCCGAGTTCCAGGCCAGTCTGGGATACATCCAAAGTCTGTCTCAAAAAAACACCAAGCTTGAGAGACAGTTCAGCAGTTAAGACCTTTTATTGCTCTTGGGGAGGAGTCAGGATTCAATTCCTAGCACCCACATGACGGTTTACACTCATCTGTAACTCCAGGTCCAGGGGATCTAAAGCCACTCTCTGACTTCCACAGGCACGTACATGGTACACGTACGTACATGCAGACACAGGCGCATACTCAGTACACATATATACACACAGGCAATGCATTGGTCATACATAGAGAATCAATCATAAAAAAACAATAAAAACCAATTAATGCATCTTACTCCTAAGGAAATGAAAGCTGGTGTCACTGCAAGTCTCATGGTTGTGTGACAGCGTGTGACATCCCAAAGGGTGTACGGGGCGCAAAGTGTCAACTGAGGCCTTTGCTCACTCTGGTGGCTGTTCTTGTTATCAACTTGACTACATCTGAAATTAACTAAAACCCAAAAATGGCTGGGCAAGCTCGAGGGATTTCTGATTAATCGAATCATTTGAAGTGGGAAGATCCACCTTTAATTCAGGTCTTCCAGGTTGAAGTCCATCCTCTAACCTAACCCAGGTCTTTCGAGGTTGGACGTCCATCTTCTAATCTGGCCACGTCCTCGGCAGGCAGACTACATAAAGGACTTACTAGCAAGTCCATTCCTTCACTGGCATTAGGGCCTGCTTCTTCACCATTATGTATAAGAAGACCAGCCGAGACATCCAGCCCTGTGGTCTGAACAACTACTGTACTCTTGGATATTCAGTTCATAGTTCATTGTTGTGAGATCAGGTGGACCACAGTTTGCAAACCATTTTAATAAATCTAGTATGTATAATAAATCTCATATATATATGTGTGTGTGTGTGTGTGTGTGTGTGTGTGCGCGCGCGCGCAGCGCGCGCGCAGAGAAAAATCAAACTGCTTGTATCCACTAGCCTGCCAAAATTACTGGCAATCCTAAGCAAGATAAGAACTGAATGGTGCACACTATTCCAGACCACGGTCGGGGACACGCTGACGCACAACACACCTGCTCGCTTCATGTCTATCCGTATTCACAGGATTCACCAGTTTTGATTTTCAGAAAGAAGAAAACACACACTGCTCTCGTCACTTGAGAGAAAGAGAACGCAGAGATGGCGCCTATTCTCAACAACAGAATGGTGTCCGGGGCTGCAGCGAGACCTCAGCCACCGCAGGTCAGCAATATGTGGCCACACTGGGCCCTCAGCTACCTGCTTCTGTCCTCATGCCTACTGCTCACCTCGTGCTTCCCTTCCACACTGGAACCACGAGCCACGAGGGTGGTGCTTTACCACAGCAACAGGAAAGTAACTAGAACAGCGAAGATGGACTCTATCCCATCTACAGGTAACTTCTAACACCCTCCCTCTTACACACACACACACACACACACACACACACACACGTGAACACACAGCCTCCATTCTTCCTCTGCCAGACAGACTACTGTCATCAGGGCACACAGTTACCCAACTACAGACCATCTTGTTGGGTTCCATGTCATGTGGCCTGATGACTCCACTCTAACCACGGGGTGTGGGCAGACTGACACATGTCCACTCCTAATCTTACCTTGGACAAGAACACAAGAAGCCCTAAATGATCATACACGTGGGAGGTAAATCCACTTCCATCTTGTGAGCGCCGCTGTTCTGGAGTGCCAACAGCAGCTCACCCTAAATATCCCCCCAAATCACCATCTGATTTTTCAAAACTATGTTGTATGTTCACTTTTAAGTTGGCTAAACATCTCTGCTTGGTTAAGTAAGTCATTTATACAGCGAAGTTCCTTCATAATCAGATCTCAAGGCTGGCCGGCGCTCAGGTTCTCTGGCAGCATCTTCTAATCAGCTAAAACATCTTCCTCTCACGGCTCCTCGATGTTCTTTATCCAGCTCTCCCTTCCTCCCACCCTCCTTCCCTGTGCATCCTCAAATGCAGCTCCGCACAGACTCCGCTCCATGACGGTAGGGTGTTCTGCTCTGTGCACTGACTCTACCCCACTGAAGTTAACAAGCCCTGGGCTGCAGAGCATGACCATGCTCTCCTAAGTCATGGCACCCTGAAGACAGCCGTCTGGTCAGAGATGACAGACAGTGGATTTCAGAGTACATGCCAAAGATCAAGAGTGAGCAAGGGGGTCCTACAAATATTTTAATATTTAAATTTTAAACAAGAAACAGATCAACAGATTGAGCACATTCAAAAATCAAATATATGCCTGTTCTATACTCATTGCTCTTAATGTCTGAGCTGTCTTGTCAATCTGTCCTGTATGCTGGATCTAGAGCATAGTGGGGGTAGTTTTCTTTTCTCTTTCTTGAGCAAAGCTGGCCACAGCAGTATCAGGACAGTCAACTTTTCCCTACAGGCCCTCAGTGAGCTCCTGCAGGCACAGGCTAACTCCACATCATTTGTTGAGACAATAGATAAAGGCAGTTTGAACTTTCCAAAGAAATGGCCCTCGACTTCATTCACGCAGTGCTCATTAAAATGCATAAAGAGATCCTGTCAAAATAATTCTGATTTTTTTTCCCAATATTCAGAACATAATTGCCATACCCCATTACTGAAGTATTTTTTTTCCTTTTTCCTCTTTGAGAATTTGGGGGTTAAAAAAAAAATGAGAGAGAGAGAGACAGAAATGTGATAAAGATGGGAAGAGACAATCAAGTAGGAGGCAGAAGAGTAGCACCAACAGGCTCCAGGACAAGACGGCAAGGTGCATAAACCCAGCCCCACTCAGCCATGAGCTGCTACGCCCTTTCCACACCCATTTACACAGAAGGACAGATGGATCCCAAAAGGAATGCCATTTCTTTTCATGGAAAATGTTTGTGTGGATGGTGGGGTCCAGGGACTCTCAAACGGCATGCAAAAAAGCGGCTACCTCTTTCTGCATTTTCCTCCAACTGTGAGTTCTAAAACTGCACAGACATCAACTCAAGTAAATTTGATTACTGTAGTCCTGTGAGTGAACACACTTAAGCATTTAGAGACCCAGAACAGCTGTTCCAAAGGGCTGTCTGTCAGACAGAGTCCCTACAAACAACTAGGTGTGTGCCACAACTTAAATTCATGGTGGATAATAGCCAATCTAATTGCACAAAAGGAAGCAATTTTCTACATTCCTGTATTTCCCCAAGAGTAAAGAGTTTTTTGTGCCGTGTGGATATTTATAGAAAGGACCATGAAATACACTCGGCTGATTTTTTTTTTCCCCCATTTAATGTCACAGCTTGGCTTTATACCATATTAACTTGTTCTTGAAATTTTCACTTTGAACAGTATTTTAAAGAATCTTTATGGTTTGCAACAATGGGCAATTTCTTCAATTAGTGTATTAGATTTCTGGAGAGAAGTGTCGTTTTAGAAGTTTATCCCCTAAGGAAACTACATGGTCCTGTTGCTTTAAGAAAGGGGCTGTTCTCAAGGGGTGAGGGGAAATCTCCTTCTTTAGAAAAGTTCTGTGAGACCTCCTGCAGCTCATCATGAAAGACTCACCTTTAATAGCTAAAACCAAGCATTCAGCCTATCTGGGGATCACCACTCACAAACCTACCCAGTACAGGGGTCAAGAGTACAATTACATGAACGTTGGTACATGTAGGTGTTATGTGTGCATGCCTGTGTGAGTTTTCTGAGTGTGTGCCTGAGTATGTTTGGAGTCCAGTAATCAACATCGGGTATCATCCTCAAGCCCTTTCTCTACCATATTTTTGGATACCAGGTCTCTCACTGATTTGGCAAGACTGGCTCTTCCTGTCTGTCTCTGGTGCCAGAGTGATAGAGCCTTGAACTCAGGTCCTCACCCTTGCACAATAAGCACTTTACCAATGACTCATCCCCTCAGGCCCCAGCCACAGTGCTTTTAATGCATGGACACAGCAGAAACAGAAGACAAGTACTGGGCAACAGTGTTTCTAACACATGGACACAATGGGCACAGAAGACAAGAACTGAGCAACAATGTTTCTAACACATGAACATAAAAGACAAGCACCAGGCAACAGTGTTTCTAACACATGGACACAATGGACACAGAAGACAAGTGCAGCAACAGTATTTCTAATGCATGGGCACAATGAAAACTGTTTCAGGATAACAAAAGCCACATTTCTATGAGTATCCTACAAGGGCCAATGTAAAACTACATACCTCCCTAACTTCCACTTCCCAGTCTGTGGGCTGACCAGCCTAGAGGGCAAGTCCAGAGAGGAGACAACACTGAGTCAGGCCAGCTCTGTTCTGATGTACCACGGGCACTGGCAAGATCACAGGTGGCCAGCCATGTGTACAACATCTTGTCTGATGACCACTTTTTCAATATCTAAAGCCATGTCTTAATAACCACACAGTGTCCGACTTCGGGGATGAAAAGGCCATGAGCTTATGGGGAGAGCTGTTAGTCTGACATGTGTAAAACCATGGTGACGGGGCCAGAGAAATGGTTCAGCAATTGAGAGCATTTGCTGCTCTCCAAGAAGACTCACGTTCCCTCTCCAGCACCTACAGAGTCTCACAACAGCCTGTGACTCCAGTTCTAAGGGATCCAAAGCCCTCTTCTGAACTCTGCAGGCACCTAGCATTGAAGTGGTGTACAGACATACATGCAAGAACACCCATATATATACAATAAAAATAAAGGGAAAAAACATGGTGCCTATTACAGAAGTAATAGCTATTCTGCCAGAAGTTTGTAAATTTGGTCTGAAAAATACACTAGCCAAGCGGTCTTAAATAAAATAATTAATTCCAGGTAAAAGCCTTCATTGCTGCTACAGATTAGATTATTGGTTTATAATGAAATGACTCCCTCTCCTAGTGGCCCCCAAAACAGGCCTGTAACTAAGTACTGTATAAGAAACAAAAACAGGTTAGGGATAGTTTTATGCTTCCTTAAGGAAAAAGTGAAGTGGTTAGTGTTCCTGTTCAAACCAGCAGTGAGTAAGAACAAGCTGAGCTGTGTAAGTACATTACAGCCACAGTGTACTTACCAGATCCAGGGCAGAGCCTCCACCAAGATATTCCATGATTATCCACAATTTAGTATCCTGCAGAAGCAGAAACAACGGGGAATTAGTTTTTAAAGAAGGAAATTATTTGTTAAGCGGAAAGAATTCTTTGCTATTATTTTTAGACCCACACACTTTATAAACAACAACCAAAGCACAGTGTGTAAATAACAACTGCACAAAACCACTACACACAAAAAACCCTCCTGCAGTATCTTGAGGGCGGCACTGGCATGGAGCCCTGTTACGAGAGCATGACTGAGGGCATTTCCATCTTGAAACCACTTTACTGGGTGTCCCACGCAGCCCAGCTTGAAAACCTGGAGACAAGTCAAGACTTGTGAGCAGACAGAACAGGACACTTCCCACCCATCATCATCATCATCATCATCATCATCATCACTCCTCCTCCAACCCTGACAGCTCAGAGCAGCCCAGCTTCCCCCAGAACCTAAGGCAGTATCTGTAGTTCCTGACACCCACATAAGTCACCAAATGCTCTCTCCAGCCCTCTGTACCTGTGTGTGACTGTGTTCTCTTCTAGGGTCTCTCTCAAAGTTACTCTGCTCTCACATCTCCCAGAGTTCTCTGCAAGGGACATGCATTATCTACTGGTTTGAGTGCCAAGTGGGTTCTGGAATCAATGCCCCAAACGGTCCTCATTGCTTATGTCATTATGGGAACTTTTGTACTCACTGGGGTTGGACTGGGGACAGAGACACACTTTCCTTTTCTGAGTTCTTGTCCCTCTGGGACAGCACTGCACCTTGGTTCTCCAGCATAACCTACCCACCATGTGGTTCCCACCACAAGGATATAGCCTTTGTTGTTCAAGATAGGAAAATCCCCCTGTATTCCTTCTCCTTGACTTGAACCAACTACCATCTATCTGTCTGGCATTCATTTCAGATCCAGTGATGGCAGTCTTTTCTACCAATGGAGAGGAAGCATGTCGGCCATGTGCCAATGTCAGGGAGGTACTAATGCGCACGCTACATCAGCAGTCAGTCCACCATTCAAGGTTAATCCTAGACAGTCTTTCAATGCTCTAAGAATACTTTCTCAAGCTTTTTAAGGGGTGGGCTTATTAACATATAAAGGCCAAGTCCAGGCTGGGGAGAGGCACAGAGTTTTGGCAAGGAGTTTGAATCTACCCAAACGTGATGTTTACCCTCTGTTGTCGCTACGTGAGATGGGCCTGGTTTGGACTTCCAGAAACTTCAGTAGAAGGGAGGATAAGAACAAAGTATGGCATACGTCTGTGTAAATGCTATACTAAGCCCATTGGCCTGTGTGCTAACCTAGAGGAGGAGGGGAAGGAGGATGAGGAGAAAGAAGGAGGCAACAGTATCCTGGGCAGAGGAGCTCTTGTGTGAGCCCAACATTTGGGAGCCGGAGGCAGTGAGTTCAAGGCTAGTCGTGACTAAACAGTAAATTCCAGGCCAGCTGGGTGACAGTTCCCTCAGACTGGCTGCCGGTGAAGGCCGGTGGAGCTTCTTCTAGGTACCCTAGAGCTGATAGCTAGAAACAAATTGTCTTGCAAAGACAGCCACTTTCTGGGTGACACAGGAGCGACTGTTTCCCTAAATGTCCACTGGGACTTTAACTTTTGTACTCCCTCACAGCCTCTGTTCTGGCTTGTCTGACTGAGTCCTCATCTCTTGTGTTTTTGAGGCTTAAGGTCTATGAACAGCAGAATAAGCTCCAGGCAGCCCTGTCTCCACCCCCAGCCCCTGTGCAGCGACCCTCGGAAGCAACCTTTCTGCTCAGGTTACCTCACTGCTTCCTGGACAGCAAACCCCAAGTGAGCACACCCTGGCCTTCAGACCTCTCCCGGCTCTGCCTCCCACAGCTCACTGAATGTAGTCTTCCTACATCTACCCAAGGAAGCAAACAACCTCCTGATGAGCAAGCAGGAGGCGCTGACCCGGGTTTCTGTCATCCCGACACCACCAGGGTCTGTACTGACTGGCAAAGCTCTATAGCTCAAAAGGCCAAAGACTCAAACTCCTTCCTGGGGAGGAAGGTGATGTAGAAAGACCAGACCTGTCCATTTCTGTCCGACTTCCTCCTTGAACAGGTGGGGCACTGCCCAAACTCAGGGCCACCAGAGCAGAGGGCATCTGGAAACACTGCAGTTAGTATTTCTTAACGACCAACCGTGGTGCAGTCCTGTGTCTAAGGCTCCAACATGTTCCCTGCCCCACTCACAACAGCCTCAATAACAGGGGTGTGGAAATCACATCAGAAGTCTCACCCTTGGCTAAACTGCCTTGGCAACCAGAGGGTGAGCAAGCATAGTGGCCACTCCATCTCCCTGGAAGCTGGACAGAGCCCTTGCCACAGCCCTCACCACTACACCTCAATTCCCCAAACACCACAGCTGTCAGGCATTAAGGAAGGAGACAGCTAACACGGAAAAGACTGTGAGGAGAGCCAGGGTGGGTGGACACCTGAGAAGCACCCTAGATTAGCAGGGCAATGTCCTGAACTCTCCCTCCTGCAGACACTCCCCAGCTGTCCCTCACCCACACCTACTAACCGCACTCACTGCCCAGCCTTCCAGGCTTTCCTTCTTGGTTCACAAAGCCTACAAGCTTCCAATGGCTCCTCCCACTCTCCACTGGCCCCGCCCACTCCATTGGGCCCCTCCTCTGCCAGGCCAGAAAACCCCCCAACTATAGCCCCAACTGCTGCTTTCTCTTTCCTACTCCAAGTCGGGGACTCATAAGCCTGGCTCACCTCCCCATTTTGAGGAGGACAGAGTTACCTTGGACATTAGGGTACGGCAGAGTTTCTATTGGAACCTGCTGGTTTCCTCGGGGGACAGTTCTAAACCCATGGTCACAATGTGATCTTGGTTAAATTCTGTGGGCCTCAAAACAAAGAGACAGAAATGTGGGGAAGGGGTTTTGTGTGGAAAGAATGAGGAGGAGGGAGGGAGATTAGAGGCCAGGGTTGTATAGCAACTTGAAAGCACTTTATACATGTTTGAACTTGCTAGAAAACAAACTCAATAAACTTGCAGTTTTTAAAAACAGGAACAAGCAAGAGTCCTGTCTTAGAACCTGCTGGTGTGCACAGAATCACTGCACAGCCAACTCTGTACCCGAAGACTCAACACACGCATTCACAACACCCACACTGGAGGGGGCGCCTGAAGTTAGCCATCGGTTGGGATCCCCTATCAGTTCCACCAATGGCCCTCAAACAAGAACCATCAAAAGGTAACACCTGTCTGCCAGCATCTATAGTTCCAAGAGCCAAGCTGGTATCACACAATCCAAGGGTGCTCAAGTTCCTCGTGCAAATGGCCTGTCTCAGGTAACCCACGCACTGCTGCCCACATCCCTTTAGCATCTCTAGGTTGAACGGCCCCTCATGGCAACAGTGATGTAAGTGCGTAGGGAAGAATGAATGACCGGGAGAAGCCTGCACACCATAGTATATGCACACAACAGGTACCCCAGAGAACACTTACATCAGAAAGCTAATTCAACCCCACTCGCCAGGCCAAGGGTGGCCCCTGCAAACTAAAGCTGAAGCAGAAAGACTGTCTAACCCACCAGGAGACATTAGGCAAGTCAATTAAATCCCCTGAGCTTCAGCCTGGTGTGGTGGCGCACCCCTGTAATCCCAGAATGGGGTAGGGGGAGGCACTGACACAGGAAGACCATGAACTCAAAGGCCAGCCTGTGCTATATAATCAGTTCCAGACAGGAGGTGAACCTAGGCCACCAAGTTCTAGTTCATACGTTCTCCCCTCCCACCCTCTGCATGCCCTCCCTCTCTCTCTCTCTCTCTCTCTCTCTCTCTCTCTCTCACACACACACACACACACACACACACACACACACACACACACACAGAGAGAGTTCAGTAATTGGAATCTCACAGCTCACATAGTGCTCAAGTGAGCGGTGAAATTCACTAAACAAATGCTGACATCAGTCATGACATCACCCATAAACGCCTGGAAATAACCTGGTGAAACTAAATTGCCCCAATTAAGAAGAATGATTACCTCAAAGCAAAATAAAACCTAGAAGTGACTCATCTGCATTGGTAAGCCTCAGGGTGAGGAGGTCTGGGGAGGCTGCAAAGATCTGCTCTAGAGAAGGACTCCACACTGGTACTACTCAGGAGGAGGAGGGGCGACCATGCTCTCAGAGAACCTGGATGCCAGAAAACACACAAGCAGGTTTCACAGGACAGCAACAAAATGTACCTGAATTGTTTTATTTTTTAAGGTGACTGCCACGTAAATCAATGACTTCTCCCATAAAGGATTAAGATCAGTACTCAATAATTTTCTTAGTAAGTCAACTTAAGAGTCAAAAAATATTTTTAAAGTACTAAAGTGTATATACAGTGAGAAGAAGCTTCCCTTCCACCCTTGGCCCCCAAGCTACCAGTCACATGCCTAGCAAATTATTGTGGTGTCCTGCATATTCTCATAGACACAGCTTTAACTTACACACACAGTCTCTCTTGAACAACTAATCCAAGTCCTACAGACACCACCAGATTGCTCTGTTCACATCTGCCATCTGTTCACATCTGCCATTCTCCCATCAAAACTGATCAGAAAATCCAGTTCAGTCTTAAGAGGTAGCTCACCGATGGCTGCACTTCAAGATATACAATGGAGATATACAATGCAGAGCCTCCAGCCATGTCTGAGGGCGCGCTTCCCCCATCATGCAGTGTATTCCATTTATGCTGCTGTTTGGGGTTTTTTGTTGGCAGGGAGGTTTAGATTTTAAGGCAAAGTCGTCATAGCTCACAAGCCTGGAACTCCCAATTCTCCTGCCTCAGCCTCCCAGGAACTCAGATTACAGGTGTCACTTTAACTTATGATTTTATTGTTATGTGTCATTACCGTAGTCACGCACCCGAACCCCCACCCCCATCCTCTGAAGTCCTAATAGGTGCTTAGAAACTATTTTTGCTGAAAAGCACTGACCCCTCACTTGGGCATACAAGACAATTAAAAGCAGGATGAAGACCCAGCATTTCTACTTTGATTTTGTGTTTGTCTGTGACAGCCCTGGAAAGAGAGAAGACATTTTAAAGAGAGACACTTCATGTTATCAGACTACTGAAAACAATGGGCCTCAAAGACTTGAGATTCTCCCAGATACTGAGACGGCAAGGAGTGTGCTGGTCAGGAGGAGGGACCTGTCTGCCAGGAAGCATTCACACTGACAACTGGACAGGCGACCTTGAAAGACAGACTGCCACTAAGACAGCGACAGGGTCCATGATGGGCGAGACCATGCCTGACAGGGACTGCTTAATTCTGTGTGCTTCTGACCTTCTATTTTTCAACCTAAACATGTCAGTGCCCAGGCTCAAAGGCAGACATGAGGTGCTGGGGTTGGAGTGACTGAATAAATCACCTTTCTCTGTTTCTCACACTTGTGTCCTTGGTTTGTGGAAAGGAAATGGGTCATCAAGCCCAAACTCCTGGGACTGACAGAGCCAGGCTTTGACCCCAAAAACCCAGGAACCCTAGTCTGCATTACTTGGTCAGGTTCCGGCTTCATTCCGGTGTACACATGGAAATCACTCATCCCAAAGCCAGTGACACCTATCCTACCTCATAGGTCCTCCTTTCAGGCCAGCACAGAGAGCTGCCCTAAGCCAGCCGTCACTTCACAGAGCACGAGTACCTGAACTGGGGAGGCTGCACTCTAGAACAAGGACCATCCTTCCTCAGGCCTGGGCTGGTCCCCTCAAAGATGGCTACACAGCAACTTCTGGACTACACTGCAGAACCAGATCTGAGTTAAAGACCAACCAGACTACGTATTACATACACATCCTCCTTGCCCTTGGCCCCAGCTCTTCCTCTTTCTAAAGCCAGAACCCAAAGACCATCTTAGGGTCACTGAACCACTTTTCTGTCCCTCCTCCCAAGGCAAGCTTGGTTAAATCCCTATCACACTTGTACAAGGCAAACCGCCGAGTCGCGCTTTGCATCGCCACGCTGTGAGTTTCATATTTTGAAGCACCTCAGATTTCCAATTCCTAGCGCTGCTCACTGTGTGCTTGGATGTGGCATCCAAGGCAGGCATTGGCCGCTGCTTACTCCCTACATAGGAAATAGCAGAGCTCAGGAAATGCTTGTGTATTCTTAACGTACAGTTGAACTTCAGCACACAGCAGAGAGTCGTGTGCCCTGTCCAGAACAGCTCTGGGAGCACACTTGACTGGGGCAAGGAAGGAATGAAGAAAATAAACCAGATACATGGGCGGGGAAAAGCTGGGGGTCAGGACTGAGCTCTGATAAAGAAACCGCATTACCCCAAGCTCATTCCGTGTATTATATACAGTTGAACAGGGAGGTGGGATTACTGCTGAACATGAGGAAGGGTTACTACATACTGCTAAACAAGGATGCAGGCTTAGTTACTTCAGTAGGAGCAGTCTCTATAGGGGAGCAGTCTTCAGGCCCTAAACATCTGGCAGGAGAAAATTATGGTGGCATTATCTGAACATTTGCATATGGTGGGGGGGAACACACACACACACACACACACACACACACACACACACACACACACACGCATGCACACCCCGCTTTGCCATTCCCACGAGATTGAGACTATGGGATCCCTGACATGGCCGTGCCCAGGCCAACAACACACAATTACGGAGGGCTTCCTCAACTTCCGACATATTATTACACCTTTCTGCAACTGCTTCATTTATATGCTTTGCTCTTCTTTTCTGTTGGGGTCCCCGTCTTTTTTCTTTCTTTGTAGTACTGTGGATTGAACCTCACTATGCCAAACAACTGCTCTACCGCTGAGCTACATCCCCAGTACTGTCTCTTCTTAAAACATACCAACTCTAACATATTAGGGAGATCAGCCACAGCACAGAATGTCCCCATTTCTCTTTATCTTGGTAGTGTTTGCCTGAAGACATGAATTTAGCATAGGCACAAAGCAGTCCTGATATCGCAAGCCAATGTGCTTGGAACTATTCCTGAGAAGGGGAGCATGGAGACTGAAAGTGGGGTTCCCACACTAACCTATGAACGGGGTGCAGAGCGAGTGCAGGCATTGAGAACACTTGCTCTGCAGTCATTAGGATCAGACTGAGCCAAGCGGCTGTGTAACAGGCGAGACACCATGTACAGGCCTTTGACTCCAGTTCAGAGGAAAACGGAGACAGGAGAATAGCTGGGACTTGTTGGCTCCCAGCCCCAGATTCAGAAGGAACCTGGCTTCTAACTAACAGCTGAAGAGCCATGAAGGAGGACATCCCACGTGCACCTCTGGCTGCCATGCACCGGCAGAGATGCATGGACTCAGAAACCCCTGTGTGCATTTGAGTTTGTAAATCTTAAATGGAGTCCAGATCGGGATAAACGAGCAAGGGCAGATTCCCCACAGTGAATAATGCAAAGGCTTTCCAGCAGGAGTCGAATGAGAGATCCATTTTATATTTGCACTGTACCCGGAAGGACTCTAGTTCATTAATAACAAAATGGTAAGACTAGGGACCAAGGGTTTGAGCCCAACTTGGGACTGCAGGCTTTAGGATATGGATTTTGTTTAAAAGAAATTAAGAAATTAAGGAAGGAAGGAAGGAAGGAAGGAAGGAAGGAAGGAAGGAAGGAAGGAAGGAAGGAAGGAAGAAGATGTCCCTTGCTCGGAAGATGATCATGAGTCCTGTAGCCTGGTTTGAAGACAATCTCTGCCCTTCCTAGATGTCACCACCACGCACTTGGCAAGTTCTCACCTCCCTTTCCTCCTGAGTGCTCCAAA
Organism: Mastomys natalensis; assembly: GCA_021653895.1. NCBI lineage: Eukaryota > Metazoa > Chordata > Mammalia > Rodentia > Muridae > Mastomys > Mastomys natalensis. Next base: position 52,412 of record JAJTUV010002823.1, on the reverse strand, counting down.
TGCCACAGCAGCCACCTTGGCGTGGTGCCAATGGAGATGAGGTAAGACAGACCCTGGCACGTGAGTAATGCCCACAAACTTGACTCCTATTTCTGCATTAGTTCAAGTGCCCATTCTACACCCTGGGCCCATGGCAGGGCAGGCTGTGGGACCCTGGCTGAGGCCCAGCTCCCCTCCTCCTGCTCCTCCTTCACTGTCCTCAAAGGCTTCCAGTGCCTCGCCTGGGCCAGCCGTTCTGAACTGGTGGGTCTCAACCTTTAGGGGTGAGGGGGTCACACACACATAAGATATTTGCATAGCAGTAGCAAAATTACAGTTATGAAGTAGCAACGAAATGATTTTATTAGTCGGGAGTCTCTACAACATGAGGAGCTGTATTAAAGGGTCACAGCATCAGGAAGGTTGGTGATCACACTGCCCTGAGCACGGCACAGCTGAGCACTGTGGAATTTGGGGGGGGGGGGTGTGCAGACTTGGCTTTGTGGAGTCTCTCAGGTTTGGCAGTTGGGATTTTTGTCTGTTTGATTTTGGGTTTTTGAAACAAAGTCTCGCATTACCTAGGAAGGCCTCAAACTTGCTATATGTAGCTGGAGATAACCTTGAACTCTTGACCCTCCAGACCTCTGAATGCTAGTATTACAGGCTAGCTCTGCCTCACTCAGCAATGCCTGGATATTATTATATCACTGAAAACCTAATGTAGAGTCTTCACTGAGAGGTCCTAAGAAGCTGCTCCTGGCGACTCACTTTGTATTTCCCTAGCAGAGGTCGTTAACCCACAAGCCAGAGTCTTGTGCTGCACCACAGGGGCTGCAGAACCACAGCCCATTTACCTCCCTAGAACTAAGCCTTCTCTTTCATTGACAAGCAGTCCGTTGCGTAATATGATTAAGATTCTGACCTCCTGCCACATACCATGTCTCAGGAACACAGCAGCTTTAGAATAGAAAGCATTGCTGTGTACAACCACAGCACGGTTCAGACCCCGGGCTGAGGCTCAGAGATACGCAAAACATGCATGTGTTGGGACAAAAAGAACTATAAAGTCCACTGATACTTATTTTAAATTCTAGGTAACATCAGGCTGAAAACAGCTGCATTTTTGTAAAATATTTAGCCTAACTGAGATTTTATTTCCATCCAACTTTCTAGATAAAAAAAAAAACAAAAAACCAACAGATGACTGCCTGCCACACGTCTCCAGGGACCTTCTTCAATTACACTAGAACAGTGTGTTCAGGGGAGAAAGAAGAATGCTGGACCTAGCCTCAGAAACAGCACAAAGCAGAACTTTTGTATCTCCTGGGCACTGAGCCTGCCCGGTAACTGATTGTGAAATAAGTATTCCCTTGTGCTCTCAAAGCAAGACGTCCTTGCTGCCGTTGGTCTACCAGAGCCAAGTGAGGAGCTCTGCTTTGTCCCTGATCACTGTGGTGGTACCGTGGCCATTTTAATTTTCTCCAGGACAAGGGTAAAGTTTGAAATTTACTCCTTCAGAAAACACACATGTGACTCCCATCCCGGCAGCTGCAGCTGTGCCTGGCAGTCATGGGCATAGCTGGTGATGTCCAAATGATAAAGAACACTGAGGAGAGGGGCTGCCCTGATCGCAGCACCAGAGAGGGCAGGGTCCCCTGGACTCCCACACAGCACAGGATTTTAAGTGATACATGGAGGCACCAGCTCTGGAAGTAGGATGAGCATAAGCTATGAGCCAACTCATCTCATCCTCTCCATGAGCAACCGAGAACTGCTCTGGGGCTCACCACAGGCATGGGACAAGGCTTCTGCTCACTGTCAGAAAGTCAACTCCAACTGTATCCACAGAACCATAGAGGACAGGAAGGCTCCTGCACAAGAAGGAAGGTGCCCAGTATGGCTGGCCCTTAAACCTGCTGCCACAGGTCTCCACGTAACCATGACAACCCGGGGCCTATTAGACTAAAGCCATCGATTTCCTGTACTCACAAAGATGGCCAACTTGGCTATTCTCAAGAACATGGTACCAAGCCGAACAGTAGGGATAGATGCACATCTTTAATCCCAGCACTCAGGAAGCAGAGGCAGGCAGGTCTCTGTGAATTCAAGGCCAGCCTAGTCTACAACGTGAGTTCCAGGACAGCCAGGACTGTTAGAAAAACACTGTGTGTGTGTGTGTGTGTGTGTGTGTGTGTGTGTGTGTGTGTGTGTGTGTGAAAGAGAGTGAAAGAGAGAGAGGAGAGAGAAGAGAGAGAGAGAGAGAGAGAAGACAGAGGGAAGGAAGGAAGAAGGAATAGGGTGGGGTGGGTGAGGGAGGGGGAAGGGGAGAGATGGAAAAAGGGAGAAAGAGAAACAGGAAAAAGAAAGGGGGAGGGAGGGAGAGAGAAGAAAAAGAACACTGTATCCAAAACAGAATCCAACTTACCCTCATCTGTGAACATCACCATTGGAAAACCCTACATCTGCCCAAGTTCATAAAAACCTGCCTGCATGGCCTCCTCTCAGACTTGATGTATTTGTAGGATTTAAATAAAATATTAAACTCATAGCCCAGATTCTTGGAGCCATCGGGTTAACAAAATATGTAAACAAGCGGCATGGCAACAGGACAGGCATTTGAAAGTAACCCTAAAATAGTGTTCAAAATAAATAACCAGTCAAACGTCTAAGAAAACATCCCAGGCCATTCAGAGTTTCATAGCAGACAGTGGATCCTACAATTTCCTGGCCCCCATCACTCTCTCCTTGTAACACATCTGCATCGAGCTGTGGTGAGTCTGGCATAACTAGAAGCACATACCGAACTGAAATCTCAGCCCTAGCACTCTGTCCCCAGGCAGACAGGCTCTTCTTGATCACCTAGCCAGTCCCTCCTGCAAATCCATGTGGAACACTGGTTTTCCACAGCACTCCAGGCCAGTAGCCTCCCAGCTCCCTTCTTCAGGGCTCAGCTCCAAAGCCACCCACTTCCTTCCCTGTGGCCACTCTTAATCTGAAAGCCTCAGTCCAGTCTCTGCCTTGATATACCCAACTTCCTCACTGTGCACACCACAGCCCGACCTACTGCCAACTTTAGAGTTCAGTTTATGGTATCCCTCTGTCTAACGTGAGAGTCATGAACTGAATCCATGGTGCACGTTTCCTTCCCCACTAACAGATAATCATAGAGAAACCTCCCGTCTGTTTCCTTTATCTGCCTTCCATACCACAAAGGAGGAAAGGCTCTGCACCCCTTCCAGAGTGATAATGGATCGGGTATGACAGGAGAAGACCACCTGGAGATCTTGAACAATTAGAGAAAATCAAACAAGACAGGTAAATTGACCCGGTGATTTCTTGACATGGGAACAGCCCAATAACTGGCTTTGACATAAAAATGTCACTAGCCAAAATGTCAGCTGAAATGAGACAATAAATCTTGTTGGTTATGAAATTCATATGGCATGAATGGAGATTTATTACAATTGGTTATTAGTAAAATTAACTAATAAAAAAACATAGTTGTCTTTCACCTGCTCAAACAAGGACCAAAATTTCTTTTTTTTTTTTTTTTTTTTTTTCTTTTTTTGGTTTTTTGAGAGCGTTTCTCTGTATAGCCCTGGCTGTCCTTGAACTCAGAAATCCACCTGCTTCTGCCTCCCAAGTGCTGGGATTAAAGGCGTGCGCCACCACTGCCCGGCAAAATTTCATTCTTACCTGATCTGTGTACCCTGTACAATCTATATGATTGATTATCTTAATCCATATGATTGATTATCTTAATGGTACTAAAGTTTTGGTTGTGAGATTCATTTATTACCGAATACACAGCTTTAACAAGATTCATCCTCAGAGATGCTAAACTGAGCTGCTGTTCCAGCCCCCTGCTTCCTGATGCTGTCCAGAGACTTGCTTCCAGAACACCTTCAGGAACTGCTACTGATTCCAAATGATCTGACCTCGTCCAACCTTTCAGACAGATCCAGTCAGAACTTCAGTCAAGCCCTGAGCCTTCTAAGCATACAGAGACTGGATAACAGATGCTAAGCTAACTTTCATAAGTCTTACCAAGTTTTCTTGTTTTCCTAACCCTCCCACCTCTCTAAAGAATTCTCGTCACCCCTATTCAGCAGGAAGAAGCCATGGAGAGTCTTCACCCTGATTCCTTCGGTTTGGGTGTCTTCTTAGGTTATTTTACAAATTATAGATAGGGTGTCATTTTATGGATAACTTGGGAATGGTCATAATTTTGAACAGGGAGGAAGTAGATGGATGGCTTACTAAATTTATTCTTAAAAAATTGTGCAGCCATAATCTTTCATTGGTAGAAATCTTTGTAACTGATGTAAAATTGAAGTTATAATTTCTCATATTGGTACAGAATTTATATATTGATATAAAATTGAGGTTTTTATTGGTATAAATCTGTGTATTGATACAAAATTTGACATTAATATTGTTACTCTTATATAGGCATTGTGTCTACGCAACTCATTTAAGAATACAAGGCTTTGTCCAAGTCCTTCTACTACCTGCTTTGCAAACTGTTTAAGATGTTAGTAACACAAGTTAAGGGCCAGATAGTAAATTCATGGTTATGTTAGATTCTGATCTAATTATAATAAAGTGCTTTCAATGTACGCAAATAGAAATGGCTAAGAGTAGTTAAACAGTTCAGATATATATGTATATACTTGATTATATTATACATAGTCTTCAAAAGCATCAGAAGTTTACAGAATCTGACATTTAATTATTTCATTATTAGAAATTTTGACTAGAGACATGTCTGCTCCTAACAGTATCCCTTTCACAGTCCAAAACATCTTCATCTCCAGGTGAGGTTGCTTACTGTGGCAAGGAAGCCACGGGGCAGAAACTGTTAATTTCATCTACAGACTAAATACTGTCCAAAAGGACAAAAAGATATGGAATAGTCAACTACTAATCTCTGCCAAGACAGGGTAAGCTAGTCTTTTATAATCCTACTTCATTGCTGAGTCTGCCAAATGCCTCTGGGCCGAAGGCTGAAGACAGATGCTGCAACATTATAAGAAATTAGGGGACTGTCCAAGTAGTCAGCTGTCTCTACAATTGTTTACGTTTTAGAAGCTATGTGTCATTCTTCCTATATACTCAGGTAATATTTAAATCGTTCTCGGATTTCTGACAGGGTTGAAGACTAATTATAGTCCCATAAGCAAACTTAAGTTGTTTAACATTAAAAGACATGATACAGAATTAAAAACATGATTTTCAGATGGTGTTATAGGCTAAAATCTAAACGTAATTCAGGTATAGAATTGAAACTCCTTAATAAAGTTAGGAATGATGGTAGGGTACTTTATCTAATTGACAAATATGGTGGACTGGATGATAATTGTATATCATACTCTATGATTTACATAATTGTTATGGTTGTGCTCAATTTACATCTGAGAGAAGAGTTTTCTTTTTTTAATTTGTACAGAAAAGGTGAGGTGTTGGAAATTAGTTCTATTGCTTCGATTCAATCGGGAATCTGCATGACCAAGCTAAAGGTCCTTGTCCCTGATTGGTTTTTGATTAATCAGTAAAGATTCCAAGAGCCAATGGCTGGGCACAGGGCGGACCCATAAGAGTTGCACAGGCGATGATGCAGAGACAGGGAGGAATCACTATGTGACTCAGGGAAGGGGGACGGGACACAGGAGCAGCAGGAGATAAAGCCAACCAGCCATGTGAGTCTTTGGTAAGTGGCCACTGACCACTTCCTCGATTGGGCCTGGGGTAGCAGGGGAAAGGTTACAAGTGCCTAGCCTTTGGGGTAGCCAAAGTACTTTAAAATAAGATAATGTGTGTGTGTCTTTCATTCATGGATCGGAACATAGCTCCTGGGCAGGTGCACGTGCAGTCTACCGGGAACACAAAGCAGTATAGCTAAAACTCACCACTACACACTGGTGACCAAGAATCTACAACACAGGCCAAGCCTGGTCTCAAACCATGTAGTGTTTACTGCAAATTACCTGACAGCTTCTGAATTCCCAAGACATAGCTCAAGAGACACACATCCTGCCAGCTGACATGTCAGGCTCTTGCTCAACCTTGTAGTGATTCTGTGATCAAATCCTAGGTCTTGCCTTACTTGCTGGGCAGTCGGTCCCTCATGAGGTTGGTACAAAGGAAGGAAGCACCATCTTCCTGTCCTTGGGAGTATAGGTGTAGGTTCCCAAATGTGTGACCGAGACGGCACAGTAGACACATGACAGGCTCGGGGCCACAGGGACAGACACTGCAGACTAAAGCAATTACACCAACAATGCCCAGAAAGGGCTAACCTGGAACAGTGATGACTACCCACCAACCTCAACAAACAGTGTTCTATGCCACCCAGTGAAAGGTTCCTATTAAATACAGAAATAAGCTAACTGTCTGCACTGGATACTGTTTGCTTGATTTTTTTCTTTTTCAATGCGTTTATATATTTTGTAATCTCATTATGTAGCCCACCTGAGCCTTGAGCGTGCATCCTCTTACCTTAGCCTCCTGGGTAATAGAACTGCCAAGCTGAGTTGGGTATCAGGAGGGAGGCGTGTGCATGTGTGTGTGCATGTATGTACATAGATATGGAGGCATATCCTGTGTTCTCTTCAACAGATTTCTTTTGATTAGATCATGTGGTCATTCATTTTATGTATAAGCACAAATTACACGTGCATGCATGTGCATTTGCACCAGATTGTGTGAAGGTCAGAGGGCAGTATATAAGAGTTCAAGTCATCAAGTTTAGCAGCAAGTGCTCCTGCTGCTGAGCTGGCTGGCTGGCCTCCGTCTTATTTTTGAGACAGGGTCTCTCACTGAACCTGGAGCTCAATTTAGCTAGACCAGCTGGTCGGCTCAGAGATGCTGCTGTCTCCGTGATCACTCCACCTCACCCCAGTACTACGATGACAGGTGCACAGTGCTACACATCCAGCTTCCCAAGTGAATGTTAGAGGACGGAACTCTACCGTCAAAGCAGTTTACCAACCAAGTCATCTCCCCAGCCCCGTATATTAGATATCCACTGGAGCAACAATCTAAGAAGAGGGGTGGGGCTAAAGGAAAGAAAGACTAAAAGGGGGTATATTCAAATACTCAATCAAGCCCTGTCTAACTCTGAGTCAGTAAGGGCTGCTGCTAGGTGCGCCCTGGAGACAGTCTGACCTGCAGTCTCAGGACACGGTCTCAAACATCAAGGCAGGATCAGCCTTGTGATCTGCTGAATTACAAGTCATAAGACAAGCTTACAACACTGAAGACTGTGGACTGGTACTGAGAGGTCGCTGTCTGGGAAACAGGGGCATCTTGTTCCTGTAAGCTACAACGGGGACTCTGGAGAAAACACATGAAGTTAGGAAAGCCTCCAGGACGCCTACCAGTGCAGACTAGAAAATGAGCAGCACGTGCTCCCTGAGAGACATGAGAGTGCTCCCTCAGTCCCTCCCTCAGCACCTCTGCAAGAAGGCAGGGGCAGTCATTACCTGTCAGTCACACATCCTGTGACTACAACCAGAGAGGCCGCAACCCTGAAGGACAAGGGGTTTTAGTGGCTGTGCCAGCCTCCCTTCCATCGCCCGAGGAGAATCTACTGCCAGTTTTCCTTGAAAACAGCCTCAAAGAGGGATCCCGTATCCTTGACCTGTTCGCCTACATAAAGCTTTTATTCTTATTTTCCTTGGCAGGTGGTAATTGAACACATTTGTGGGACACGGTGTGATATTTCAACAAACATCCAGGGCAGACTGGAGGCCCTGGAGTAACTACCCTTTCTCTCACCCGGTGTGATGGGTTTTGTGGTATAACACTCTATCACTCCTTCACGCTGGGGAAAGATTCAAAATTCTCTCTGCTATCAATTAAAAAAAAAAAAAAATCCAGTTAACACTGTCAACCTCAGTTCCCCTCCTATGCTCTAGAACACTGGGAATCCTCCTCTATCCACCCCTAAGCTCCCCACACCGTTCCCAAGCTCTGGCAGTCGCTACTCCACCATCTAAGACCAGCATCTGAGAAGCGTTTCCATGGGGACCGATGCAAGAGTCCAAGTGTTTCCTGCCTCTCAGGAATTTACATCAAGGAGTTTGTTACATCTGGACTTGTGTTGAATTTGTATGAAGATGTTTCTGAGGTTTCTCCTGCCTTGGGTGGGTCCCTTTACTTTCCCCCGCAGTGAAGTTAGGGCTAGCTCTCAGCCCAGCCCTGTGAAAAAGGGGTTCTCTGCATTTGAAGCCTCCGCTCCTGTGTGTTCTGAGTTAAATATCCTGTTCTCATTGACCCTTGGACATAAGCAAGGGCTCAACACACCTGCAGTGCCAGCACTGGCAAACCTGAGGCACAAAACCTGGGATCCAAAAGGAAGCCTGGTTAAAAATAAATAAAAATTTAAAAATTCACTGCTCTGAGGCACACCAAAAGCAAATCTCCCTGAGGGAGGCCTGCTAAGAGAAGCTGTTGCCCAAGGACCTGAGGCCAAGGGAGAGGCTGAACCACAGCAAGCCTGACAGGAAAATACTGGGAGGGACAGGCAGGGAAGGTAGTAAGGAAGGGCTATGCAGACACAAGAAGCCCTGACAGAGAAAGACAGTCACAGAGCCAGACCTAAGAGTCAATGGCCGCCCTGAAAGGGCTGCATCACAGGCTCCCTAACTTCACAGCTAACAGCAGAGGAAAGTAAAGCAACCCCCCCCCCCCATACCACACCCCCACACACCCAAGGCAGGAGAAACCTCAGATACGTCTTCATATAAATTCGACACAAATCTTGATAGAAAAGCTTTACGGTGACAGTGATACTCAGAAGCCATTCAACTGAGATTTCTCATGTGTGTTAAACAGGTAGCAGAATGCACACAAACGCCTCACAGTGCCACCACCCAGGAAACATGACATTTTCTACCCTAATCTCAGTTACTGCTTCCTAGTTAATGTTTTGTGTTCCTTTATCTTGTCACCCAAATTTTAAACCATTTTTCCAGAGATGGCAGCAGATACCTATCATCCCAGCATGCAGAGGCTGGGAGTCTGAAGTTCAAGACCCCCTCAAAACATAGACAAAACCCATTTAAGGAACGCTTCAAGGCCGCCATGAAGCTCTAACACCAATCAACCCCAGCGATCATGGGGAGCTGGCTCAGGACCCCTGCATGTATGATCTTTAAGCCCCTTAGATTATATGACACACCATTTGTACATGATAGATACAGCCTTGCATGTGACCTAAAACCATAACAGACTATCTGACACGTGAACTGATATAAATACTGCACACATATATTGTTAAAGAAGTCTGTTTTTAAAGTATGTGCATGTCCAGTACAGTATCAAGTGGTGTATTTTTGTTACTATCCAAAGCTGAAAAGATGGATCCATGGGTGTGAACACACAGACAGGAAGGACCACCTATCGGTGATAAGCTAACCTCTCCACACTGGGGCTCCTAGCCCAGGTTCCTTACCTGCCGAAGCACTGAGACTAGAGAAATCACTTTAAGAGGGAATCTATAATCTGGACTTGACAGAAAGATGACATCTAAAGGGGAGGGGGTGTCCCTGATCTAAATCCTCTCAGGAAATGCTTCATATAAAACCTTCCCGAGAGCCAGGCAAACCTTTGAGAGCATGGCATCAAACTTGTGAACGCAAATATGCCCAGACTTACTCAAGCAGCTCCTACTGCATCTCCTCAGAAGCCAGCACCCCCATCCCAGACCAGAGCCAGCTACCTCCCGTCGACAAATGCCAGGTACACAGCACAACAGTGTAACATAAGCCATGAGCTGCATCACTCCAGAAACCCACAACAGGACAGTGCAGATTAAACAACAACCCAGGGTTGTGATCTTCTTGCTAGTGTCCAGACTCCTGAGATTACCAACCAGCCCCATCACACGCAGCTCACACACCTAGACTTTAAAGTTCATACCCTGATGTTGCCCAGTGGCCACCCTTCCTTACCACACATCAACATCCGCATCAGACTAGCCAACAGTCCTCCTAAGCCAACCTGGTCGTTCACACTGTTGCTTCAACTCTAAAATGAAGACAGAGAAGGAAAGGAAACCACAACAGAGGGCTCCGACGATATTTATATCCCATTACTCACACCTCCTGTGCTTTCAAACTCAAGTCTCTAATTAACCAAAGTGACTAGAAAGAGTTCCATTTTCAGGAACTGAGATGCAGCTGCTGGCGGCTCGCTGTGGGGCTTGAGAGAACGTACTGAGCAGCGCCATGCAACCACACAGAACTCAGTGCCCAAACACCACCATGGTGAGACCTGAAACCCGCCATGTTCTCTCTCCTCAATAGTGGAGACACCAAAAGAGGCAGAGAAGAACCAGCAGCTACACCCACCTCCTCCAAAGACTCAGGGAACAAATCTTTTAATCAAAAATGAAGGTTCAGAAGAGAAAAACATACTATCTGGAAAATAAAGTGTACTCTCTCAGGGCACAGGCAGCTTGAGCTGACACTCACATGCCCCAGACACTTGGAAGGTTCAATTTCTAGGAGAAATTTTCCTAGTGTGTCCCTTGGTCTCCACTCCCGACACTCACCCTCCCGTTTCTACACCATCAAGGGTCTTTTCTGTAAGCTACTAAATCTCCAGTAACCTCAGAAATGGATCCAGGAAACTGGCCCTGACCTCTCTCCCTCCTGCTTCAGATGTGACCTTCTGCTGGGTGCACCAAGCCAAACTGACTGGCCTTTGCCCCTAACAACCTTCCTGGCCACCTGTCTTTGCTTCACCATACCTAAGTGATTCTGGGGGTAAGGTACCCTCTGCATGGTAGTGAGAGCAATGGGCAAGCTCAGAAAACAGGAATCCATGAGTCTTGAATTTTGGCTCTACAGGAATGTGAGGTCACGGAGACCCTATGGCCTTTGAATCCAAACACATGGAAATCACACACATTTGTAACTACCAGGAGGGAGCTGGCCTGGCAGTCCTAGAGCTTTCTTCACACATGAAATTCTCCCTGGCAGTTTTCAAAAAGCAAATACCTGGGAGGACCTGTGGGGAAGACTGCATCCTGAATACACCAGGAACGTCCTGCCTGTAATGTAGAACCCCACCTCCCCGCCCGCCCCGCTAAACACACGCTAGGAGCTTCAACCATAAGCCAAATACATAAATCAAGAGACCTCCCTGCCTCCTCAGCATCCAACTCAACCAGCATTTTCCAAAATCATAGTTAAATACTGATACCACTGTGTACATTTGCAGCAAGCCCAGTGTCAGGCCCAAGGAGACAGCAGAAAGGGACTCAAAACGTGTCCCTCTGTCACCAGCCGTGCCAGTGAGCCAATTTTTATTTTCTGACTATAAAACAGAGACACAGACTTGGTTATAACTAATCCGTTATAATATTATGCCAAGTAATAGAAAACTTGGTACAATATTAAATCCTTTTAATAACCTGGCATTCAAAAACTGACAGTTCAGTTTTGTTCCATCTGTCACTAAAGCAGTTCACAAGGCACAGGAAGGAAGGGCAAGACCTACAGAGAGGGCTATGGGCAGTTCTAGAAAGCAAGCCTAGTTTGTGAGCTTGCTAGGAACATGCAAGAGCGACAGGGACTGCAGAAGAGCTGCTGGGAACATGCAAGGAACCAGGAGCATGCTGGGAACATGCAAGAGCCAGGAGCATGCTGGGAACATGCAGAACCAGGAGCATGCTGGGAACATGCAGGAACCAGGAGCACCCTAATTCTCCCACACCAGTCAAAAGCCTCACAAGGGCTGTGTCTCCGTGTGGTTGCCAGCTTAAGAAGCAAATCCTAAGGTGAGCACAGAATGCCGGATGCAGAGATCAAGGGAGGCAGATCCTAACTAAGGCCACCCTGTACCAGAGTCAAATCCCAAGCCAGCCTGGCCTACATTAAAAAACAAACAAACAAAAAACACTCCATTAATTACTGTTGTATAAGTGAATAAATGACAGATAATCTGCAAAGGTTAAAATGAAAGTTCTAAAACAAGATGTTTCCCTATCTCAAAATGAACACAGCCTGTGACAGTGACTACCCAGTGACCTCCCGACTACCCCTCACTAAGTTTCCTCAGGCCCTGCCTCACCCTACCCCGATGGCTCCAACAGCAGCCACAGGCCCAGCAACCACTCTGCCCTGGGGACTCTGCCTACACAACATCCCACATGAAACACCCACCTGTTCTCCTCCATTCACTGTGCCAACTGAAGCCACACACTGTCCAAGAGGGGGCAGTGAGGTGAGACATGCTCTTGGTGCCCACATGGTCTTTGATTGTTCAACATCAAAGTTTCTCCCTACATTTCTGAGAACACAGTTATAATTACTCTTCTCTCAGCTGCGTAATCAGGAATCCCTTATAATTATATACAAAAAACATCTTCCAACACAAGCTCTCTAGAGATCACTAAACCGCTCACAGATGTGTCCTTTGCTAAGATGGAAATCACACCTCTGCCAACAGAAACCAGTGCAACCTGTCCATGACAGCTACCCATTTCCCAGTCTGTGGTGAAGTGTACTTCTGGGATGTGTGGGTATCTGGTCCACCATGTCTTTCTGCAGCAAGATTGGTTCTGAAATCACATGCGGGCTCTGGTAGGAGTAACGACCACACTGGTCAACAGCAAACTGCTCCCCTAAGCACAAAGGTTCAGGCAGCTCCAATGTCAGGGTGGCCAGAATAAAGGTCAGCAAGCAGAGAAACAAGGACTTAAAGAGTCACCAGTCAAGACGACTATCCAGGGAGCTCTCACCCTCACCCAACAACAGCTTCTTTCTAGCTGGTTCTCAGCCCAATGGAGGAAGGGCTGTCTGTTTCTGGGGCGGCCAGGCCTTGCCTCAGCTGGAAGCTACAGAAGCAGCTTTAGGCTCTCTAATGCATCTGTAAGGGATGGAGAGAGGCGGGTTTTAGAAAGCATGAGGAAGGTGAGGATCACTGTCACATGGGCTACCATCTCCCCGAGGAGAGGAAGCCATCTTGCCACACACCATCCCTGTCCCCATTCTCTACAATCGAGGAAATCATTGTGCCTTTGCGTTGGGGTGCTTTATGGCCCATTTCCTCAAGAGCAAGCCTACAGATCCAGGACTGAGGGTAAGGAGATAAAGGCAAGGTGTCTTCGTGTCCCACTTCAGCACAGGAAGCAGATGTAGCCATTTTAAAGAACTCGGCTACTGAACACTTCAACATAAGTCACCTCACCACACTGAATGGAAATAGGCTCCACAGTGACGCCTCAATCCATGAGCTGCCCTATATTAGCTTGGCTAGAAGCAGGAGGAAAGCCTGTGTAGATACGCCATCTGGGACCCGTAAGCTATAATCAACCTTGCCGCTAACCTATCTCCACTGGTTAATGACAAGAAGTCATTAGGTCCAACTGAAGCACAAAGTCAGAAAGCCAATCTCGTATCAACTAAATCGAGAAGCTCGGTGCATCGAGCTGGGTGCCCAATCCCGTGTAACAGTTAGACTAATCCCAACGGTTCAGACTGCATGCAGCCATTCAACGTAAAGATAATGCTCTAGTGAGCTCCACAAGGATGAGACTTCCCTTGTGTACCGTCACACACACCTCAGTATTGTTTCCTCCTTTGGTCAAATATCTTGAGCTGTATGACTCCTGATGCCACAAGAAAGTGAATACTAGAAATAAGAGCACACCAGCCCTTGGGAAGCAGAGGCAATAGCATATCCTGATAAAGCCCTGTTTCAAGATACAAACCACGTACATACACATGAAAGGGGGGCGGGGAGGGGAGGGAAGGAAATTTAATTCAAATGTTCTTGTACTCCAGGGGGGAGGGGAGAGGGGCGAATCACCTGCAGGTAAGTTTTACTTCTCTAAAGAACCAACTCTCAAACCACTCAAACTCTCAAAAATGGGGACCTGTAAGTTTTCAAAGGTCAAAAGTGTACTTGTTACAGCTCTAAAGATGACCAGGAGGTGAGTCTATTTATGTCAGTCCAGAGCTACCAGGTCTCAATCGTCAGGAAAAAGAAAAAGAAAAAAGAAAACACCACCATGTTTCTAGGGGCCTGCCCTAGGGTGCAAGAGTGAAAGGCGCCATGCAAGACGTCAGCACATACCAAGGAAGTAGCTGGGTAAGTCCAGGAACCATCCGTGCGTGAGGACTAAGGGAGCGTCGACAAGAAAGAGTGTGGGACCAGGGGACAGTGAGAACTGCAGAAGTGAATGGAAAAGTAAAGGTTGGGGGCAGTAGGGACGGGATGAGACCAGGACAGGCCTACACTGAGGAACTCATTCGCAGGGTGACACGTGACAGCTGGTATCTGAAGACACCTCTCACCATAGCTGAGGGATGGTGAGTTTAAGAGTACCCTAGGTAGAGAGACAGACAGACACAGACTATTTTGCAGACACTAGGACACAAAACAACAAAACGAAAACAGATGAGCAGAAGTAAGAGCCACCATTCACCATCCTAAGCAGCCCCTTGCAAAACAGTCTGGATGGTTTCCCCGAAACAAAAGTTACTCAAGAAAACCCCTTTAATCCCAGCACTCGGGGCAAAAACAAGCTGATCTCTGGAGTTGAAGGCTAGCCTGGTCTACCTAATGATTGCCAGGCTACCCAGAGCCACAGTGAGAGGCTACCTCAAAAGAAACCATCTCCTCAGAAAGGCTAACACAGTCCCATGCGACCCAACCTCCCATCCCTAAGGGTACAGTCAAAGGAAACGGGAACAGGAAGTCTATCCACAGAACAAATTCTATACAAATGTTCACAGTAGCATTACTCATACTCAGAAGATGAGAGCCTCCCAAATATCTCTCGAACTGATAAGAGTCAAAAATGAGAAATATCCGTACAACAGAGCATCCATCAGGGTTGTAGCTCAGCCCTACGTACACCGTCCCCCTCAACCCCATATGACTCTGGCTGATGGTGCTCGTGGAACTTCAACAGGTGGGGCCTGGTGGGACAAAGTTAGGTCACTGGGGCCATGACCTTGAAAAGAATGGCCAGGCCCTGTGCCCTCCTTTCTCAGTTAGCTTCCTGACAGCCGGGAGCATGTAATTCTGCTCACTACAGACTGGAAGCAACAGAGCCATGAACCGTGGACCAGATCTGACACAGATAACAAGACGAAGCTTCCCTCCATTTAAGTTGGCTCTTGGATATTGCATCACAGCAACACAATATGAACAACGCTTTCAGCAATTAAAAATTAAATACACCGGCGACCGCCAGATGCACAGACTCTGAAATCACTATACTAAGCAAGGCTGACACGGAGTGCTTATGTATAGTTTCTGATGCAGAGTCTGCTGGAGGCTCGGCTCTACGATGAGGAACACTGGGTTTCTCTGGAGGATGAAAACAACGTGCTATGTTTGTGACTGCGAAACTAATGATTGCCAGGCTAGAGTGCACCAGAAACCACTAGATTGTACAAGTTAAACGACTAAAATTGTTTCACACATAAATTACAGGTCAACAAAGCTAAGAAAGAAGAAGGGAGGGAGGGAAGAAGGGAGGGATGGACGGACGGACGGACGGACGGACGAACGGACTTAAATGAAGGAGCTCTGCTGGCAGAGGCACACAAAGCATTCGGACTCTTCTGAATATCACCTGGTGGCTCTTGACTCTAACGGTCTCCTGTGTCACAGTATGACATCCAGAGTGCTACATGGAAGCACCATACACGTGAACAGTACACATGGAAACACCATACCGTGTGAACAGTACACATGGAAGCACCATACATGTGAACAGTACACATGGAAGCACCACACCATGTGAACAGTACACATGGAAACACCATACCGTGTGAACAGCCCATGCCATTAGGGAAACTACCACACAGAACCAAGTGTCCCACTCCTGCTAAAAGGACTAACAAGAGAAACACCAAGTGCTGATGGGAACACAAGGGAAAGCAGCCACTCTGGACAAACACCAGGACGCGAGTCATGTGGCTTCATAATCCTACTTCCGGTTGCTTATTATCTGAGGGAAAAGAAAAACTTAGGTTTATACAAAAGCAGTGTGTGAATGTTTACGGCAACATGGACTCACAAAATTCAAAAACTGGAAGCAACCCACGCAGCCTTCAAAATACCAATATGGCAAATCTATACAACAGAGCTCTGTGTCGATATAAAGAAACAACCGATGACTGGATGTGACTAAACTTGTGCACTACATTAGCTGAAAGCCACTAAACAAGAGGCCACATACTGTGGGACCGATTCCTCAAGGACACTCTGAAATACCAGAAGGTTCGCACAGACAGGTGAATGAATGCAAGGGGTTTGGTGACAGCTGGCTGACCAGCTCGGTTCTTTGGAACACTGGTGTTGGTCCACAGTCCCTTACACGGGTGCTTGTAGGAATCTGCACATATGTTAAAGCATACAGAGCTGTACACAGGTTTACTGTGTGAATACTGGACAAGTTACACTACAGGAAGAAATATACCAACATGACACGTAAGACAATCTTCTGTCTATTAAAGACACAGAGACATAAGATCTAATATAGGTCAACGACGACGACGACAGGGCAGAGGACCACAAGATCTGAAAACCTCAGCTCTCTTCCTGAGATCCGTGAGTGGAAAAAGGAAATGAGAATCCAAGAAAATACCGATGACGATCTCACAGAACACAGCGGGTCACTCCACAGCTGGGAGGCAAGTGCAGACTCGGAGCCTACAGAGGAACGAGTCTGCTCAGTACTGAGTACACCATGTTCAGCTAAAACCTTTAAAAAAAAAAACAAGCTGGACATGGTAGCACACTTAAGAGGCAAGGCAGCAGGAGATCAGGGCCAGCCTGGACTATATAAGTCTCTATTTCAAGACCAATCCCATCCGAAAGAAAATAGTACTCTTTAAAAAGCAAAACAAAAAAAGCTAACAACAACAATGAAAAGATCTCAACATTTTCCCTGTTTCTTATTCAGTAATATCCCTCTAAAGGTCAAAGTTTGAGGACCTTTAAGTTCAGTAACCACTTCAAACTCTGAACTTCCCGGAGGGCGCGGCCATCAACGAAAGAGGAGCTCCCTTCTGGTTTGGTGCACACTGCTACAGCAAGTAGTCACAGCTTTAAGGCCACGGGCAACATTCACAAAGCAACTCTACGGTGGTCTCCTTCCCTTCCGCAGCCCTCCAGGCCACCCTGAGCCCTGAACCTGAAACCTCTAACACTTGAAACCCTTTTCCTGCAGTGCATCACCTCCGAATGACCTACAAGCATCAGGGCCTACATAAAAAGGATCGATGTGGGTTCAGTAACTGCAGTGTGGACCCATCTTGCTTTCCCAGGGCCCACAGTTGGTCTGGTCGCAGAAATCATGTGGGTACAACCATCGTGTCTGAGATTCCGCCTAAGAATGCCAAACCAGTCCCAAACATGAGCCAGGAAAATACCGTTTCTCACACAATGACTTCCTGAGACAATCTGTATTCCTGCCAGGGGCAGATTTCTCAACAGAAGGACTTCTGGCACCTGGGTGGTCCTGTGCACTGGGGGTGTATAAGACATCCCAGACCTCTACTCACTAGAAGCCAGCCAGCAGCACTAACAATCAGACCCATCCACAGACACAGGCACCTGGGCCTTAAGTGTGGGAAAGGTGGTGTGGGGGGAACCAACGCATGAAAGAATACCACAAAGTTGTATTCAAACGCAGTTCAATGGTTCACAGAACATCCTTGCACTAGGCAAGGCTGGTCCACGTGGGAGAGCTGTGACTTTCTCTGGCTCTTTAAATTTGGCGTAGTGACATGGGTCCTAGTGAACGTCAAATTGCCTTTCCCATACCAATATTAAAGTCCTGCCTTATTTCTTCCACACTGACAGAAACATGGAGGGATTCTGTCTTTGGGAATAAGAAAGAGAAGAGAAAATCCGCTTGGATGAGGCTTTTTAGGTGTAGACGGTTGCACAGACCAGACACAACTGTACCAAGAGAGCGAATGGCCACCAGCATTCCTAAATATGCTTGAGACTGGGATCCGCACTGACTTTCTGAAAGACACCTGGAGGACAGGTCTGAGGCTCCACTTCTTCGCAATGCAGGCAAGGCAGAGAGCCACAGGAGGTACACTAGGGGAGCTCCCCGAGACTGTCTTAGTCAGGGTTTTCATTGCTGTGATAAACCACCATTAAAAGGCAACTTTGAGGGGGAAAGGACTGGTTTCAACTTGCAGCTCATCATCCAGAGAAGTCAGGGCAGGAACTCAAGAAGGACCTGAGGCAAAGGCCAGTGATGGAGGAATGCTACTTTCTGGCTTGTTCCTCGTGGCTTGCTCAGCCTGCTCCACCAGGTCCACTAGCCCAGAGGTGGCACTGCTACCATGAGAAGGGCCCTCCCACATCAATCAAGAAAATGCCCAAGTGCTCACAGGCCGATCTGGTAACCCTTACCAAAATAATGGCTCTCTAGCTGTGTCAAGCTGACGCAGAACTAGGCGGCACAGAGCTGTGGTAATTCAGAAAGTCTGTGGTCAGGAAAGCGGCCATTAACTAACTATTCTGAGGAGCACAATCCAGGCCAGAAACAACACTAGCCACCTACAGAAGCATGTCTCTGTCTCTCCTGGAGGTACAACAACTACCTTTTCAGTTCAGCTACCAGTGCCCTCTGGGGTAGGTGGGGAAAAGATAAGCCAGAAAGCCCAAAGACTGAGGAAAAGCACTCCCCGGTGTGGAATGCACCACGGGCCCTTCCTAGAACTCAGCAGGGACCTTCTCACATTAACTTCTGGTGAATCTGTGGTAACCATTTTTAGGAACTGATAAAAAAAAAAAATTAAAAACCTCACTGATAAACCTAGGATCTGAACCCTTAAAGACAATGACCCCTGGACCAAGAGTCCTTAATAATGACACTATGACAAGAAAGTTCAGCAAAACACATCCTTTGCTTTTATCAGGGCCTCAGACCTTATCTGCTTTAGAACTGGGATGGTGCCAGAGATCAAAGAAGACCAGTAAGAACAGGACAAACCCCATTTCAGCACTCTAACATGAACTTTTAGGCATGAAGTTTTAGTCATTTGACTGAGATAGTATCTAAAGGAAAAAAAATCTTTTAAGTCATCACTTGCCAAAAACCCATGATGTGCCAGGCACATTGAACATAACAGGCGCCCACTATATGCCAGGCACATCAAACCTAACAGGCTCCCAAACCTTGCAGGAAGTCTGGGGCTGCCTGTTGAAGGAGCCCCTGCCGGAGGATCAGTGAAAAACCCTGGCTATGACTACTGAACGTGAATACAGAGGTCTGGTAGGCTGGCATCTCCCCCAAATACAGCATTCAGACACCACCATTGAGAGACTGCACAGAGCAGGGACAGGGTGAAGGTGGGGGTGGGCGGGGAGTGAGGGACAGACTCGTGACTTCTCCACAGTCTTGCTAACGCCACAGGATTCCCTGGTCCTGCCTCCAGTCACCCAATTCCATTTGACCTCGTATACAGTATTACTGCAGTAGAAAGCCTGGTATGGGTCTGTGGTGAGAGGAGGCGGCGGCTTCTGATTAATCTCCTAGCTGGTTTAATTTCTCCCAAATTAAATACTTAACCAACAGTGAATTTCGTCAATGGTATGGTCTCATCCTTCAGATGTTTCAGGCTTTCTGTTTCAGCCCAGGTGGAAAGTCTGCCTTACCCTACAATACCACTCTGGTTCCCATTTATACTGTGATAAAACACCCCTGACAAAAGAAACTTCAAGGAAAAAATGAGTTTTTATGGCTCACAATTCCAGGTTACGGTCCATCTTGCAGGGCAGTCAGGGCAAGACTGGAAGCAACTGGTCACATCCAGTCAAGAATAGAGTTAATGGAATATGTGTGAATTTACTTCTGCTTAGCACCTCTCGACGCTTACACAGCCCGGGATCCCATCTAGGGAATGGTGTTGCCCACAGTGGGGTGAGTTTTCCCATGTCAGTTAATCTAATTAAGATATCATCCTGAGTAAATGCCCACGGGCCTGACCTTCAGAATCCTCAGTGAGATCTCCCCAGCTGAGTCTAGACTGTGTTAAGCTGCCGATTAAAACTGACCTCCACAATAATCATAATCTTTCACCTTGGAAGAAAAAATAATCTACAAAAGAGTTCTATGATTTGATTGTGGGCTTACCTGGCATGTGAGAGGCCCTGGGCTCAATCCCCAGGAAAAGGAAGAGAAAGATTAACTCACTCTAGCAAAAATTCCAATTTTTTTCTGACCTTAACTCTAAAAACTTCCTAACTCCGGATGGGTATTTGCTAAAATATAGGTTGACTAGATTCGTAGTGAAGAATGCAAAGTGTTTTTACAGCCACCTGTAACCACCCAGTTACAAATCACCGAAAAGTAAGGTTCGTGCACACCACCAGCGACCTACATGAAACCCAACCAGGACTCAGGGCTAACACTGTCGGCAGAGTTTCTTCTCATGACCTTGGAATTCCCCATGGGAAGGAAGTCTTCTCTGCTTTGCTTCAGGACCCGAGCTGGATGCCCTTCCCAGTACTGCTCTGTCTGCTGGTATCCTTCCTCCACTGGCCTTTGACTCACTGAACACTTTTACTGTAAACTGCCGACCAGGAACCAAGCAACCTAAGCAAGTACGGTCACAGACTCCATTGGCATTTAATTTTTGCAACCCTGAAGTATATCATGATTTTTTCCCCCATTTTACAAATTAAGAAACAGGGAGATTGTATATGATGTATATGTATATGATCTATATCTCACTAGCATCCACACAGCAAAATGATGGCTGTCTCAAGCCCAGTGATATCTAACCCTAACAGTCACTCTCCTCACTTCTGAAAGTGGAGACAACACAGCACAAAGGTCCGTGGGTCACAGATCTCCAGAGAAACCAGGAATGTCAGTCACAAGATTGTCTTTCCAATGGGAATGATGAAAAACCTGTCCTTCCATCCAGAAAGCTGAGAACTGGAAGTGGCTAACAGTCTGGGATCTGTTATCTGTCGGGCCAGGCTGCACCAATCTCCTACAACCAGAACCAGAGTGGCTAGTGATCTAAATACCCTTGTAGCCAGAGGCTCCCCTAATCTCCCACCACCAGGACCAGAGGTGGCTAATAGCCCAGATGACCACTCTATGCTAGCTGAATGACCAAGACTAGGATGACCCTTAAGCCCTTAAGCTAGTACAGGGAACATATTTCTAGAACACATGTTCTTAGAAGAAATGACACTAGTCTGAGTTGGGTTTTGGTATAATTATGCTTCCTTGTGCAACAGGGATTGTATTACTCCAGGAAACTTTTTTCCAAACTGTACTGGGCTTAAATACACTGAGAATAAGCCACCCCACCCCCCCAAGTCTGATCTGGGTTTTCATTCTTATCTCACCATGAGGTTTGCTTCCCTGTATGACACTGCAGGGACCCTCTCAAGCTACCTAAATGTGACAATTATAGACTGCCATCCTTCCTCACAGTACCAACAGAGTGGTGTCACCACTTAATTTTTATTTCCTAATAATCACTTCAGGTGTACCAATGGTTCTCAAGAATTCCAGCCTCAGACTGACAACTATTACATTTCCATGAGACCCAAACCCTACACCCCTTCCTTTCACTTCAGCACAAACATGTCCAGCAGATGAAGTCAGAAAAGAACAGGCCTCGCGTGGATGCTGGATTCAATCCTCAGCAAATGCTTGCTTCTACACACACGGTTTTAGCTTCCACAAAAATCACTTAAAATTTTTTATTGTACCAGTTCCTGTTTTCTAAACCTCCACTGTTAAGGGCACTACTTTTATGAGCTCAGCGAGAAGCCCCTGTCTAGGGGCTTAAACACACCCTGAGCTTTCTCAGGGACGATGTTCCTCTGAGTTTCTACCAGGACAGACAGCTTCCAAGCAGGGTCAGAACACGTTACTACAGTGGGTTCTCAACCTTCCTGATGTTGTGACCCTTTAACACAGTTCCTCATAAAATTATCTGTGTCGCTGCTTCATGACTGTACTTTTGCTACTGTTATGAATCATAAGGCAAATATCTGTGTTTTCCCATGGTCTTAGCAACCCCTGTGAAAGGTCAGTCAAACACTGAAGTAACACAGCTTGTCACCATCCACAGGACAGGGAAAGGACAGGGTGTGGAGTGTTTCTGCCACGGTCGGTGGGCTTTACCTGAGCACTCATTCCTCCATTCTCACAAGCCGAAGGGAGACGACGCATCAGCTCCCTCAGCAGCGTAAGAACGGCACCAACTCAAACCACAGCTGGTAACAAACCATCCGGACGCGCAGTTAGGGATACCAAGATGTCTGGGGGCTACTCGCAGCCACCCGTGAGTGATTCGTGGCTACGGTTATAAATTAATGAACAGCTTCAACAACAAGGTCCAACCCAAACCTTTGGAAGAGAAGGCGGGCATCAACTGCGTTTACCCAAAATAGAATTCTGTGTATGACATCTTTGATGATAATGATGCCACCCAACCCAGGTTCCTTTGGACACAGAGGTCAGCACATCTCTCCTTGGTCTGAAAACCTGCTGTGCTGTCAGAGTCCTTCGCGTCCGCTTGCCCGGCTCAGCCAGGTGCAGCATAATGGAAGCAGCGTTATTTTTAAGCCTTACCTTGAGATAGGATCCGTAATACTTGGTGACGTAGGGACTGTCACACTGACTCAGCACCGTGATCTCCTGTTGAATATCCTCTATCTCGTCCTCGGCCTCTTCCAGATCAATGATTTTTATGGCAACCACTTTCTGAGTCCGGCTGTCGATGCCTTTGAACACCTCGCCAAAAGAGCCCTTTCCGATTTTCTCTAGCTTGGTAAAAAGCTCTTCTGGGTCTGCTTTCAGGTTCTGCGGGGAAAGAAGGGAGGAGACATCAGTTCTCCCGGAGCCACAGCTCACTGATTCTACCTGACCCATGTGCTTGCCAGGACCCTGAAGAACTGTCTACTTTCTGTGACAAGGACCAGGCTGCTTCTTACCAACTGTGAAGGTTAAACAAACACGGCACTTGCGGGACAAGAGTAATAAAAGCGGGAAAACTGAAAGGCGAAAAAATGTGCAGCTCTGTATAATGAAAGCAAAACTCAAGTGTGTACTGGGATGTGTCCGTACAGATATTTGGCTGTCTTTAAAACTTGCTCTTGGTTGGCAGTCAGCTCAGTGATAGGAGGAGGCCTGCCCAGCATGTAGGAGTCCCTGGCTTCAATAGGCAGGGCAGGAAGAGGTATGAGGTTAGTTTGTTTCAAGCATAATTTCTCCTTCATTCCCAAACCATCTCCAACATGTCCCAACTCCAGATGGGTTAGCTGCTGAAAGACCGGTTAATCGGCTATCATACAGGGAGAGGGAAGAGACTCACTCCGTAGCCTAATTGTAACAGACAGCTTCAAACCCAGTAAACACAGCCCTGCTAGCTGTCATTTATAGCTCTTCTCCTCAGTGGAGCAACAGCCAGATCCCAGGAAGCAGCAAACAGTGACTGTTGTGTTGCCCACTAATGCTGTTAGCTTGCAACAACTTTTAGACGGCTTAAGGCTGAACAGTGAGTGAGCTATACAAAGCTCCCATGCCCAAGGAAGGTCAGGACAGCCCTGCCCCAGGGTTCAGCAGGGATGGTCACTGTCAGTACTAGAGACATCTGGAAATAGTCTGAGGGGCTCTATGTCCTATCAGGAAGAAAAACAAGTGCCTGTGGAGAAGAAAATGCCCACAGTACCCCAAACCTGCTACCCTAAACCTGCAACCCCAAGGACATTAAGAGACCGAAAGCCAATCTTGAGAACACACTTTCCCACAGACCACAGAAAGAAAAGGATGTCCGGCCGATGCTTAAATGTCTATTATTAGGGGCTGGAGAGATGGCTCAGAGGTTAACACCACCAGCTGTTCCTTTAGAGGACCCCGGCTCAATTCCCAGGCACCCACATGGCAGCTCACAACTGTCTGTAACTCCTGTTTCAGAGGATCTGTGGTACCAGGCATGGAAGTGCTGCACATATATGTGTATTCAGGCAAAATATCCATATACATAAATATTTTTTAAAAAGTACCCATGGAGCCAGCTCTGGAAGGAGGAAGGAGAGGAAGAGGAAGAAGAGGAAGGAGGAAGAGGAACAAGAATGGTAATTTATTAATCCTTCCTTCAAAGAAACTGCATTACTGGCTTAGGGAGCAAGAAAGAGAACAATTGGGGGGTGTGGCTGAGAAGAAGGCACAGAAAGAGAAGGAAAGATAGTTATCTGTGAGCAGTGACAAGGTAGGTCAAGGCAAGGACATTGCCAACACCAGCGGCACAGTGGCAATGACCTTGCTGTCACTGGGTGCCAGCCACTCACATGCTTTCAGAGTTAAAGTTCCAAGCACTTGGCTTCTAAGAGTGTAACTTGGGAGTCTTGCTATGCTAGACTGTATGACAAGAACCAGGCACCATCGGTCACAGCAGCCCCTTCGCACAAGGAGGCAGAACCAGTACCCAGTCGCAGGCAGCCTCACAGACCCACTGACTGTCTTGAGTGAAACTGAAGTCCACATGGTGCACAATGTGACGTGTGTGTGCCTCAGAGGTACCGCCAAAGAGCAGAGAGAGAGGGGCTGTTGCTTTCCACTCTGTGCACAACGAGACAAAGTGGCCCACCACACAGTGCTTTAATGAACTGCAAAGACTGTAGTTTTGGCAGTGACCTCCTTGGTTCACAGCTGAACGACTCCCACACTGAGGAGAAAGCCCATCCACGTTTGTTTGCACCTGGAGCACAGCACTGTGCTAGGTAGCTCACAAAGCATCCCTGACCTGGGCAATCGCTGTCTCCAGTCAGGGTACCAGCTTCAGCACCTTTCAGACACTCCTAAGTTTTCCCAAGACTCTCCATTTGCCGAGACAGTCTAAGAACAGCTCTCAGAGCTTACGGTCATCTCCTGAAGCGGGAGCCATTTTGAAAGCTGGTGGGCTACCCTAAAATGTTCTGTTTCCAGACTTGAAAAGTTTACCAGGTAAACACTCTTCGAAACCATTTTTGGGGATATCCCCCAAGAGTGCCAGAGAATACGAGCGGGGGGCAGCATCTCATGCAACTCAGCCTGGACATCTGCTCATCCTACATCAGACAAGCAGCCAGGAGTGAAGAGCCGAAGTGTCCCTCCTCCAGCAGAATCAAACCCAGACAGGGCAGCTGCTGTGCACTTCAGAAGCTCCAAGCTGTCTCTTACCTCCTTCTCTCTCAGGATGAAGTGGGGTGGCCTTCCTTCTCTTCAAGGCTAATCCTAACCGTGGGACTCTGGACTCCATCCTCCTCTCTGGGCAAGGCTTTGCCAGCAGCCTTCTGGGCGGCTGTCCTTCCTTCCACCTGGCCTTGTCTACTGGCTCCTCGCCCAGGGCGGCGTGCTCAGGTTCCTCCCCCTTCAGACAGACCAGAAGCACCCCATTTGGCCTCAGCAGTCCTCACACCTTCCTTACACGCTTCTCTGCTGAGGGTTCCTGACAATCCTCTGCGCCTGCCTACCTGCCAGGCCGTCCACAGCCATCTGGCGGGGCAACTCTGGTCACCGGGGATGCAATGTCCTGCCTCTGAGCCTCATCAGCCACACCCTCTGTCCCTTGTAACTTTCCAGTTCCTTGGCCTCCACAGCTGGCCCTCAGCTCTTCTTCCAGTCCCTGGTGCCAAAGGAATCTTCACACTCAATCCTGGAAACCATGCAGATCCCAGCCCAGGCCTTCAATTCTCTCACTATTCCATCTCCCAGGTGTTCCCTCCCACACAGCTGAACAGAATCACGCAGGACACTAAACATTAAACCTAGTGATGGCTGGTTTTTGTGTGTGTGTGTGTGTGTGTGAGAGAGACAATCCATATCTTTTAAGCATCCCAGTTGACATAAGAATTGCTCTCTGTCACCATGCTTATTGCCAACCCCACCCTGCCAGCTCCCTCCCTGCTTCTCAAAAGTCTGAACTCCAGAACAGTTCCCTTTCTATGTATAATCTTTTCCCTACCTCCGCTTACCCTACTGAACTGAGCTGCCCTCTCATGAACCTCTTCTTTTAACACTCTTATGTTCTAGATTAAGCTGAAGAAGTCTGGGAGCCACACCTCTCTCTCCTCTAGACCCATAAGCCCAGATATCAGGAGTGAAAACCGAAGTCATCGGAGACACCAACAAGAGTACACTAGACATCACAAAGAATGACCTCTCTCAGACAGCATGCCTTGACCACTCCTAGAGAAAGACTCCTGAGAACTGAGGGCAGCCGGGAACAGTAAGTGCTCCTGGGAACAAGCAACCAGCCTTCTGCTTGATCCTCGTGAGCAAAGCTTTGGTTTCCTTTTAGACTTAAAAACAACTTACCACCCACCCATCCCGCCCCCCAATACTGCAGAGGCCAATGAAGGGACACTGTTACTAGAGTACCTGTCTACCAATCCCACGTGCCCTTGAACACACCCCCACAAATGTACCTTAACTCTGCCCAGCCATAGGTAAGACCCATGTGGCCAGCTCCTGGACCCCAATTGAAGAAGTCCTGACATATAAATGAGGTCACCCCTAGCCCAAGGTCAGATCTGCCCAGCACCCACAGAATCACTGGAGGTCATCTGGCCTGTGCTGTCTGTCACTAGGAAGCAGCTAATACCCAAAGTGATGCTGGTAACCAGGCACTGCCCAAATGACCATGTCCTAGCCTGCTCAGAGCCACTAGGGAACATCTTCCATACCTACTCAGGAGAAAACAATCTGTAGCAGACATTCCTGCCTTGCCCGATGGCTGAGATATCAGTTCACAGCCCCCTGATGCAGTCTGGGGCTGCACCACGAGGGAAGGGAGACAGCAGGAAAGGAGCGCGCCGTGCATGTGTGTATGACACAGTCCTTGACATCAGAAAGCAAACCAACAGCTTGCTACAGAAACAGCCAACAGGTAACCCAGCCCCACCCACAGCCCCATGCACCTGTGTCTGCTGCTCAGACCCAGAACCTGGGCCTGCTTTGGGATTTCTTCAAACCAGTACATCTTACAAGGTCAAGCCTTAAAGGACCACATAGCTCTTAACTGAGGCCTCTGGGGACACCTCCATCAACACACACACACACACACACACACACACACACAAAAGCCTGTTCTGGCCAACTGGAGCAGCTGCATGAGCCCAGTCACCTGCTGTCCTCAGAACCTCCAGAGCCACAGCTAACCATAGTCACAAGCCCTAGAGAATACATACACATGATCATACACACCATGTACACTATACAGACAGACAGACAGACAGAACACACACACACACACACACACACACACACACACACACGATTGGAAGGGTGTGATCCGAGTAAGAATGGCTCCCATATGTTTGAATGGTGGAATTGTTTGAGGATGTGTGGTCTTGGTGGAGGAGGTGTGTCACTAGGAATAGGCTTGAGGTTTTAAAAGGCTCCTGCCGTCCCCTGTGAGCTCTCAGCTGTCTCTGCCACCAAGGATCTACCTCCAACTTTCAGTATAACTTCTTGACCTTCACTCATATTCAAACCTTATCTTGGCTCTCTTTAATCTGGAACAAGGTTTAGAAAAGCTCAAGTATTTATTATACTTAATCATATGAAGGTCATAACCCTTAATAACTACTAATCCAAATAAACAGCAAACAGTGTTCAGGATCCAGAGCCCAGCCTGGGCTCTGAGAACACTGCTGCAACTTTCTGCTACGTGCTCCACGTACCCAGGAGAACCTGGAGCCAACACCCTCACAGAAGTTCTTCACTGGGTTCAGACAGAATAGCCAAAGCCTGGGCTCCCCCGGAAAGCATGTAATTATAGAAAACCAGCCCAGTCCACAAGATGAGTCCTGCCACACCACACTGCATTGGGCTGAAGTGCTGGATTAGTGCCCTTACTCTTGAGAGGGCCCACCGGTTCCAACAAGGACCCATGCCATTATGGACTTCTAGGGTAAAGGTCCATCTCAATCCAACCCAGATGCTCAGAAATAAGAGCTGAAGAAAAATCTAAGTAGCCACTTCCCACAGAAATGTCTGCCACCCACAACGACAGTTCTTTTACCTTTTAATTCTGCTTTTTGCGTGCACACAAAGGAACCTTCTAGTTTTTCAGTTACTCTGAATGGCTGGCCATCCTTTGTGAAAAGTTACAATCCTTCATCCAGACAACATGGTGATAAACATGTCTGAGTCACTGCTCTAGGGCTGTGAGGAGACACTATGACCCAGGCAACTCGTCAAGGTGCTCACACTTGAGAGCTTGCTTACAGCTTCAGTGGGTTAGTTCATGGTCGCCATGACAGGGAACACAAGGGCGGGCGGGCAGGCATGGCACTGAAGCAGAAACTTGAGAGCTCACATCTTATTGGAAAGCTGGAGGCAGAGAAAGCAAGACTGAGCCTGGCATGGGCTTTGGAAAGCTCAAAGCCCACCTGAGTCCCAGTGACACACCTCCTCCAACAAGGCCACACCTCCTAACCTTTCCTAAATAGACCACCAACTGGAATTCAATTATTTGAGCCATTCTTAACCAAACCACAACAGACCCTACAAGAAGGTTAGTAAAAATTATTAAAAAAAAAAAAAAAAAAAAAAGCTACACAGGCTGGCTCTCACACATCTAAGTGGTTGCCTCTTCTCTGAATGACTGAATACAGCCACAGTGATAGCAGATAGGCTAGCTCAGATGACTCCTAACATGAGGACTGGTATCAGTCTTGATTCCATTTGCCAAGCATGTAATGAAAATGGTCTGTGGGGATGAGGCTGTGGTTCTGTACATGCCTAGCACATGCGGCACATAGCACAGCACCTAGTGACACGTCACAGCATCCTCTTGTAGCACAGGGCAAGAGTGCAGCTGGTACTCAGTCTCTGGTCACAGTGGCAAACAGCTGGTACTCTGTGGCAGACCCTGCTGCCCGACTATATCACTCTGTACATCAGGGCATTATATTCTACCTATATTCTCAACCAGGGACAATTTCAATTTGTGCATATAAGTCCAGGAGCAGCTGAGCATCTATCTACCCGGGAGTATGAATAGATTTCAGTTAAATGAGAGAGACCAGCTGAGAGCATGTCCCTGTTACAGACAGATCCTCTGCCTCTTGGGAACCCAACAGTGGGTATTTCAGTTCTCTGTCTTTGTGTCTCTCTTTCTGCCTGTCTGTCTACCTCTGTCGGTCTCTCACTCACACACACCGCTAATACGAGGCAGAACATGACCTCTCGGTGCAGGCAGCTGGGTGGGCAACACCAGTCACCAAGAGCTTCTGAGGCCTCTAAGGAGAAGATGAAGGGGGTGCAGTGCCCTACCACGCTCTAAGAGCATGGCTCTGCCCTCTGGGTCCAGGCTTCTACAGTACTTACTATACATCAGATCCCTTGAGAGAATTCATTAAAATAGTTCTATGATGACTTAAGTACTTTGTATTTTAAGCCTGAATAGCTACTCCCATTTTGCTTTGACAGTGAAAGATGTGGTCTTCACTAGCTCCGTTACTCAACTTCAAGGACACCAGGCTGCTCAGTTCAGACAGACACACACACACAGACACACACACAGGAAGCTAAGCTTTCCCCAGCTTGCCCATGAAAACAACAGGCCCTGCCTAAGTCTGACGTTTTAGTGCCTGCTCGATGCCACCGCACCATCCCTGAAGTAACACTGAAGCCATGAGTTGACGGCAGGCAGGGCAACCTGCTGCCCCTCTGGACCTGGTAAGCATCTCTCCTCCTGAAGGTGAGCTGGGTCAGAGAATCGCTGCTTCACCGTAACCAGATGCCATTCATCCATCCTGGTCCAGTCCTACACCACAGACCCCTGTGCAAGCTTATTCCTCGTTTTAAATTTAATCCCGCGTGCCTGGCTCTCCCACCCCAGGTCATCTACACTGCTCCTGACTACCTACCAGTCCCTAAAGCCGGAAACTCTGTTCCCAGTTCCTTTCTTACCTTTACATCTAAAACTAAGTCCATCATTCTTCTGAAGCCCTCACCCTCCTTTGCAGCAGCCTCCCCACTTCCCCGATTCCAGAGGCTGCCGCACGCTCGAATGGCAGCCTTCCTAAGAGCCCACCGTTTTCTTTTCTTCCTTGACTAATGCCAGTAAAGGCTTGAAGGCTGAAGTCAAGAGTTTGGGAACCGGAACCCCTGAACTCCTTTCTAATCCTTCTGCTCTCCTTCTCACGCCCCAATAATACTGTACACTGTACACAGTTACATATAAGTTTTGTAGAAAATCTCCGAGGTGACAAAATTCAAGAGATGGTGATCAGATCCGTGTTTGCTGGGCATATGCGGTAAGGAGAACTGGGTACCAGATGGAGAGCCTCTGCAGTGGTGACTTCCACAAAACACATGTGACCCAAAGTACATGCAAAGCTAGTGAAATCTGAATTGAGGTCTACACCCAAGTCTATACAATAAGACCACCATTAATTTCCTGGTTCCCGCCAGGAACTATGGTGAGGTAAGACATTCACTGGGGAGACAGATTCAGCAAGCTTCTAACTTCTCAGTCACCTGAAACAAGTTTATTAAGGGAGCAAGCTGTGCTTAGAGGCAATGTGACCCTGTGCCTGCCATCTCCAAAGCCGGTATGGATTCAGCAAAGCCCTGGGACAAGAGCAAGCTTCTTGTCATAGCAGTACTCAGGTCTGGGGACATTTTAGGAATCACCAAAATGAGCCATGGCCAAAATGTTCAATGAGAAGAGGATATGACATACGTGTTCATATGAACACACTGGACCTATGCCCAACACACACACACACACACACACACACACACACACACACTCAACATTTGACTATTTCCTTAGCCTGAACTTTTTCCAGTTGAACTTCATACCAATTTCCTAATTATTTTTCTCATGGGTAACAAATCTTTAAGCTAATTGGCAAAAAAAAAAAAAAACAAAAAACCAACAACAACAAAAAATAAACCCAACCCTGGAACCCCATGTCACCAAATTAAGCTGAGCGTTAATCTCTAGAGGCTTTCGATGGGGAAATTAGTGCTGGCAGGCTGAGCGAGCCAGTAGGATGCTCTCCTCCATAGCTTTCCCCTTTGCTTTCTCACAGACAGCAATCAGGTCTTCATTAGAGTTCCATGCTAACCAGGGCCAAGGAGGGTGTGGAGGATCAGGGGTGGGGGGTGGCAGACATGGCATAGGAAAACAGACACAGTGTAGAAAGTAGGCCTTCTTCCTAGCCTGTGTCTCTATCTCTGTCCCCAACCCTCAAGCTCATTACTCTAGGGAGGAGAGGTCATGAGAAAGTAAACAAGGCTCAGAACATCAGGGCAAACGGGGTCCATTCACTAGATGATGTAAGACCTAAGGACCCAAGAAGCTAAGGAACCGAGGCTCTGGGCTTCAGCTAGCCTGTGGTCACAATTCTCCAACCAAATTCCCACCCAGGACACACTGCTCCCCAAGTCCCAAGGGTGAAACCTCTGCAGCTCCCTAGCTCCCCTAGTGGTTATGTATGCAATTTTCAAGAGGCTCCCTGAAGAGAGGAGAGAGATGGCTCAACATCTAAGAGCTAAGAGATGGCTCAGGACTGGATACCCACATGAAAGTTGGGTGTGGTCACACATGCATCCGTAACTCCAGCTCTACAGATACAGAGGGATTCCTGGGACTTGATGGCTACCAGCCAAGCTGCAAGTTCAAAGAGAGACCCTGCCATAAGGGAGTAAGACAGAGAGTGATAGAACAGGACACAATGACCTCCGATGACCTTTGTACACATACCACAAGCATGTGCACACGCACACAAGCACATGCACACACAACAGTCGGTCAGAGGCAGAGAGAGAAAAACAGAGGTCAGGGTTTTCCCTGAGACACCGAGCAGGACCAGAGATGAAGGCAGGGCTACTACGTTGGGTAAGTGTTTGGGGGGTAATAAAAATCACAAATAAATTATATAGTTCATTGGTAAATGAATATTGGCACTTTTTATTATCACCAAAATACAAAACACCGAACAACCATGAGAATACTGAATGTATACGCGGCCCGAGTACATAAGCCTGACCATGCAGCCTGAGTACATAAGACTAAGCACAGCAGCTCCACTCAACAAGGCAACATGCTGAGCTGACTTAAACACACTCTAGAACAGTCCGGAGAGAAAGGAACAGGAACTTCACAGTAGGGTGCGGAAAATCCGAGGCCAAAGCCTGCACTATCTCATGCACAGCCCAGAGAGGGGTGGAAGTCAGGTCTCCTGTGCGCTGTGAGCAGTATTCAGCAAAGTACTGTAGAAGCCACATACCTCACTGCTCACCTGATTCCAGGGAAGCCCACCTGGCAAAGCACACCCTAGTCACACTATAACACCACCAGGAGTGAAACCTGATGCCACCTTGCAGGTGAACTCACCTTCCCATGAATATTTTATAAAAGCAGGAACAGTGAGTGTCAAGAAACCAAGCATTCTAGAAACCAAGCCAAACTGTTTGGGGAGATGCAGACTTCAATCAATGAAAGAGTCTCCTTTACCTGAGGGAACTTGGCTTTTAGAGGCCACTAAAGCGCTTACCTGCCTCAAAAGCTCACACAGCAGTACACATATCCTGCTGGGCATGAGGGCCTTCTGCTCTAGCTAAGGCATCAAGGACAGGGAAAGAATGGCACCACATGTAAGTCATTCAGTGTTAGCCAAGCCCTGCTTCTCACTAAAAGCCTGAGGCTCTGTGCCCTTGGACAACTGGCACCAAGTCAGCTGTCCCGTGCAACTGCTTAGAGAAATGGGAACTCTGTGGTGACGTGCCACACTGGATCAGGACACTGCTGTAAGAGGCACAGTGCACATTTCAGAAAATTCAAGGCACATGGACACACAGACATACATACCGATAGATAGATGCACACACTCACACACACATATCAACACACCTCTTTTTGCTCAAGAGCCCATTGGCTGACAGATGCTGGCTAAAAGGAGCAGCAGTCAAACCCAATACCAGACCATCAGAAGGCTGATACGGAAACCCATACATCACCTGACCAGGTCCAGTGATTGGTTATACTGGGGATCACGGCCAAGACCACCAGGAAATGCCACAATCTCCAGAAGCACTTTTGGTGCGCCATCTACCAGCACCGAAAAACACGTTGTCTATTACTACCAGCATTCCAGCTGCCTGATGACAGGCTGGTGAGCACACTCTAACTCCACCCTGACAGCTCCCTACGAGCCTTGGAAGTATACAGCATGTCCCTTAGAGATTTAGAAAGTACTGGTACCACTCTGGCCCTAAAAACCAGCTTTCCTCTTGTTCCGCTTCACCATGACTCCCTCAAGACCCAGCTCTGAGGGACAAGCTATTTGTCCTCACTTTCATAGTAGAGTAACAGGAATCTACTGAACGGTCAGCTGGTCCCCTGAGGAGACTTTAGATAGGGAAGAACTACTCAACCTCACGCCTCTACCCTCAGAGTCCACCCGAGGCAGGAATCCTTCCCCAGAATGGGCTGTTGCCTCTGTACCACTGTATTATTTGCTCTGAATTGTCCCCTACACTGAGCTAGTTAACACAGGACAGAGCCTGCCAGACAGGAGACATTCCATACGGTCAGCTGGGTATATCAGTAAGATGACCCAGGGGCAAGTGCTGTTCTGCTGCCTGCAGGACAAGGACCCAGCAAGAGGCCAGCAGGCAAGAGGAGACACTGCAGTCCAAGGAAAGTAGCAGCTAACACTCTTATCTCTTAACTTGGAACATCTGACCACCTCATTATATACACACTAAGGAGACAACCCACACTCCCCCATCAGATTCTCATCTCTGAGGAGGGACCCAGGCCAGGCCGAGTCATTGTCCCATGATGGGCAAGCTGCCAGGAGGATGCTCACAAAGGATGGGTAAGCAGCTGATTGTGTTAGCAACATTCCACTCAGCTCCAGCCACGCCCATGCCTGCAGGCCTCACCGGAAGCCCCCAGCACTTAGGAAAGCAGACTTCCGGGTCAGAAGGGTCTGAGGTCTCTGTCCAGTTAAGCAGAGAGCTCTGCTGATCTGTGAAACCAGAAGTCATCTCTGCAAAACTCCTTACGATGCTGCCCATCAGGTGGTCAGGAGGCCCAGAGAAACAAGACCACTCCAAAATGCTGCTATGGCCACTTCAGAATGCAACATGGCAATTTCTCAAGAGGTTAGTAGAGGTAGGTCACGGTGGGGCAAGGCAGAGGGAGACAGATCTTTGTAAGTTTGAGGCCTAGTCTTCAGGCCACCCAGAGCCACATAGTGACACTATCCCAAAAAAGGGGGGAGACAGAGACGGTGCTAAACTGAGCCTAGGCATGCGGGCCTGCAACCCTAGCTATTGGGGAGGCTAACGCAGATGAACCAAGGCCCGTCTGGGCTGCAGACTACAGAGACTACAGCAGTTACCCAGCAAGCACAAGGTTCTGAGTTCCGTTCCCTGGATCAGACACAGAACCAACCGACACACGCACACATAGCCATGATCATCATGCTGTAAGGAAAGAGCCAATGGCCATGTGTTCCCATTCATACAAAAAGCCAGGAGAAGGCCAAGTTACAGAACTACAACATACAAAGTAGACTTGCTTTGGTCTTGGGCTAGGAATGAGACAAACTGCTCGGGTCTGTAAAGGAGCGGAGAGGGAGTCGAGACAGGTGCACTGTTTGGTGACATTCTCAGAACAGTCACTGAACTGCACCCCTGAAGTGAGCATTCTGGTACATAAATGCATCTCAGCAAAGCTATTTTAAAGAAAACCACACTTGTTCCATCTTTATACAAAGAGACCACGGGATCCCTAAGAGCAAATGCCTTTTCCTATGCCTCTTCACTTCTGCTTCTGGAAAAACACCTGGTACAGAGTGACAGCATACGTGTCCAGTGGACGAAGAACTGCTTTGCTGTGACTTGAAGCTTGATGACTTAAACACACTTTACGTCTGGTCTCCCACTAGGCAACCTGCAACACGGTTGGCGTCTGCTGATGTACCCTGAGACGGGCAGTGCTGCACAGCTGTGTCGCCGGAATTCCACGAGGATCTCAAGTTCAAGGTCAGCCTACACACACAGATCCTGCCTCCAAAAAGGAATGAAAATTCCCTAACCACCATGAAGTCTAGTGGTTGCTTCTGTTCATGTAACAACACCCTTCTTCCCCTTAAGTTCTGAACGCTTGAATGATAAGGACAAACAAAGCTCTCCGTCAGATCTGTTACTTTGTACTTGTAAGTAACCGCTTTAATATTTGACCTCTCTAGGGATGGGTCCTACTTCAAGGAGTAAACTGCTTAACCCTCACGACTTGATGAAGTAAACACTGGCAGAGACAAGATTTAAGGCCATATCTCAACATGATGAGATGTCTTATTTACTTAGTGAACTGTAGGCAGGAGCATCCCTGAAGCCCCAGGGTTAATGCCTCTGCCACTGAATCTCAGGAGTGTGGAAAATGGCAAGCAATATATTCCACACACCCATCTCTATGGCTGCCTCGGTGCTCAGTGGTGCGGTCAACGATGGGCGATGGGCGATACATTCCATCACTACCGATGTCCCGGTTCCATCACAGCGGAAAAGTAAAATCTTACATTTCAAAAACAAGACTGCGCGGGTTCCCCCTAAGCACAGCCTTTTGAAACATACTTTCCCTGAGACCATCCAGAGCCAGGGCTTCTCATTCTGTGCCCTCGCTGCTTTTGTCCAGCATCCTCCTGGATTTCAACCACAGGCCATTTATAACGTCCTATTTCTACCCAGCTGGAAGATGGAGGGCCACACTTGACTGCACTACGCTCTGGACATGGAAATTAGCACTTAGGAGCTGGGTCTTTGTGCCCTCCCCTTCCTGGCACCGCCTTCAACCAGCCCCACTGCTGAACAGGACGCCAGCCACTTTAAAGTATTTTAGGATAGACTTAAATAAGCAACCCTTTGGGAGTGTTTGTGATCCTAAATAAATCCTGCCGAGTAAGCAGTGTTCCCAGCCTACTTTCGGTTAGGTGAAGGACAAAAAGACCATCTAAAACAATACAGTCATTCACCAACCACCACCACCAAAAAACATCTCTATGAGAACTTTGGTTCCAGCTTCTAGCCCTTCATTTTACAGATGGTAACTGAAATGCAGGCAAGCTCATGGATTATGTGAGTCTGCTTTCGGTAGCTGTAACAAGATGCCTGAGGCTAACTCACAAAGATGTTCACTTAGCTCAGCTTTGATGGTCAAAAGCATCGTGCTGGCTCCCTTGACTGTGTCACGTGACATGTAGCTTCATCACATGCAAAAAGAAAAGGAAAGCACATGGCAAGAAGGAGCCCAGAACACAGGCAGAAGCCAGAAACATAGCAAGGAGCCCAGAACACAGGCAGAAGCCAGAAACATAGCAAGAAGGGGCCCAGAACACAGGCAGAAGCCAGAAACATAGCAAGAAGGAGCCCAGAACACAGGCAGAAGCCAGAAACATAGCAAGGAGCCCAGAACACGGGCAGAAGAGCAGAACAGAACATAGCAAGGAGCCCAGAACACGGGCAGAAGCCAGAAACATAGCAAGAAGGGGCCCAGGATACAGGCAGAAGCCAGAAACATAGCAAGGAGCCCAGAACACAGGCAGAAGCCAGAGACATAGCAAGAAGGAGCCCAGGACACAGGCAGAAGCCAGAATTTGCTGCTGATGGTTCTTCACTCTTTTTAGCCCCTCCTTCCCACCCTGCCCTCTCTCTCACTAACCAGTGTTCCACACGCCTACCTTCATCTCTTTCCAGGGCAAGCAATTCCTACTGGACCCCACCTTACTACAAAGGTCTTACCTCTTTTTAACACAGCCACACTGGGAGCAAGCTTCCAACACAAGAAGCCTTGGGCCATACACTCAAACCTTATGCAAACTATAGCACGGATTTTGGGTTCAAGTCCACTGTGCTTTTCAGAACCAAGAAACCGTCTTCAGGGCGACTCACTGCTACCACATTAAGAAATCAAACATCAGCCAGGCAGTGGTGGCGCACGCCTTTAATCCCAGCACTTGGGAGGCAGAGGCAGGTGGGTTTCTGAGTTCAAGGCCAGCCTGGTCTACAGAGTGAGTTCCAGGACAGCCAGGACTATACAGAGAAACCCTGTCTCGAAAAACAAAACAAAAAAAAAAAAAAACCAAGGAAATGAAACATTAAACCATGGCAGAGAGTGTCACATAAATGGGTTTCCTGGGTCCTCACCTCCACACATCTCTGTTAAACCTTCCCCCTGTATGTCAAGTACAAAAAAATAAAGGCAATGGTCCATGAGGTCTGTCGGTGGAGCCTGCTCAACACTTTATTATACTTCCTGTCTATGCATCCAACTGTGAGCATTTACCATGTATGACCACAACAATTCAACTTAAACTCATGCCCTGTAATCTCTCAACCCAAACTCCAGAACTACAGCCCCGTATTTGTGGGGGAGACAGAACAGAGAGCAAATCTCAGAAACACCCAGCATGCACTGGAGAAAAGAGCCTGCTGCCTTCAGCTGCTCTGGGCCTAAAAAGGCGAGCAGAAATGGGAAGAGGGGAGGAAAGGGCATGACCCTGCTCTCCAACTAGGAAAAAAATAGCTACAAACGCAGACCTCTGATAAATTCCCTCTCCACCCAAGTATCTGAGAGCTTTCTTTCCCAAAAAAGACCTAAGCAGTTCAAGGACACACCAAATAAATAATGCAACAAATTTGTTCCCCATGGCTGGACTGCCCCGTGAGGCACACACGCACTGAACTGTAGTTCTTGGTTATTCAGGTAAAGTAACTCAACCTCAACCCTTTAGAAGGACAAAGCTTTAAAAATGCCCTCCAAACACAAAACCTACAGCCTCAAATTCCTGAGTTCTTGTGTGCTACACAGGGGCCCCATTCCCTCTCAGTACACAGAAGACCTCGATCCCTCGTCAGTGTTCTGGTCCATAAAGAGCACACCAGAAAATGACGAGAAGTTAGAAGTAGCAAACCAGGGTGCCGATTCTAAGAAATGGCCGACCCTATAGCCCAAAGAGGAAAAAAAAGCACCTGTCTGCCCAGTATCTGCCTTACAGTCTTTGTTCAGCCTCCTCAGTCAGTGAAGGAACAACAGGCTCCATCACTACTGATAAAACACGAGAGCTCTGAACTCACCACCCAAATTCCCCCTGAAGTCTCCTTTTCAGTGTTTCTCCAGTTCTATACATGGTATCAAGGAAGTAGCCAGTGCTGTGGAATGGGACAGGCTCGGGCAGTCAGACCAAACATAACTGAAGCAGGGATCAAGAGCCCAGTGGCATAGCAATTCCCTGCCAGCGATGTGAAACCAGCAAACATGCATGGCTAAAGGGAACTGTGAGCTGACAGCCTATCATTAAAACTCCTGGCATCAAAATAACAGCTTCCTGCTTGGATGTGCTAGAGTCATCACCATCACCTGCAGACTGTCCTGCAGTGATGGCTCACCTTCCCAGACACCCAGGAGATACACCTCTCTCTGTGAGTATGTTTCCGAGTCACTCCATCCCACCCCAGACTGGAGTCCCAGACTGAACAAAAGGAAAAAGCTGGTGCATCTGCTCTCTCTGTGCTGACTGTGGACACGGCGTGACTGCCCACTCCCACCCTTTCCCGACCTCCAGGTGAACAGAACCACCCACAGCACCCATTCTCAACAAGAAAAAAACTGACATGTAGGATAAACCATGCACAAAAGCAGACTTACTTCCCTGCAGGCCAGTCAGTCTTGATGCTAGACTTGGTGTGACCAGTACCCGGTATGAACTGACAGACGTGAGAAAAACAGCCCTAACACGGATTCATGATGCTACAGGAACTTGAATTTAAACAGAAAAAGCGACTTCAAGCCGAAAGCATCAAATGACAGGCACATTCATGCAACTGTCCTCTGAAGTAAGAACATGAAAATGACGTGGGGAGAGGCCATCGAAGCCTAGAAAATTAGATATCGCCTCTCGTCTCAAGCCAAAGATATCGAAGAGCTGCCCCACACAGTAAGACCTGAACCAAACTGAGAGAGGAAGACAGAGCAAACTCGCAACCCTCCAGACCCTGTAGGCAGCAGCTTGTGCAACGTCCTTTTCTAGGGATGTAGGACCAAGATCATACACAGAATTCCAGGTTGCCGGGACAGCGCGCGCACGCGCGCACACACACACACACACACACGCACACCAGTGTGTGGCCCAGAGGCAGTTCCATGACATAGTCACCCAGGAAGCGTGATGATAAGGGTGTCTCAAGGCCCCTGCCAAGAGAAGCTTTTCCAGGACAGTGAAAAAAAAGTGATCACAAGAGCTGCTAGATGTGGGAGCTCCTGTGTATGCATGCACAGACAGACAGACACACAGATAAGACATCCTTTTACCACACTTGTAAATGAATGGAAATAGCGAAAATTCCCATCCAGAAGATAAGACCTAGGTGAGTGGAAGACTAATGGGCACTGGCAGCTCCCACCTGTGACCTCAGAGCTCAGAGGCGGAGAGGCAGGAGGACAGCTTCGCCAAGGTCAGCCTTGAGATAAGACCTAGAAGAGCGCCTGTCTCAGAACACAGGATGGAGAGGAAGGGAAGATTCACAGTCGCTGAAGTCTTTCATCTTTTCTTAAAGCTTAAATCTGTCTATATTAGTTACACTTGGGTAGAAATTATCTAAGGACAACAAAAAGGGAAAACTCACAGGTTTTGCCCAGGTCCTTTTAGACCCATGAATTTCAGTAAACTCCCACGGTGATAGGAATGAGTGTCAGAGAAAGGTCCTCACCTCATAAACAGAAAGCAGAGAGGGTAGGACCAGGCACAAGCATCAAAGGCAGAAACCCTGGGACCTACTTCCCCCAGTTAGGCTCCTCATCCTCCACTTTCCACAGCCTCCCAGGATACAGCCACCAGCCAAGGAACAGACATTATCACACAAAGCCTGAGGAGGGAGACATTGTAGTCAAAACACTGTCAAGTAGCCAACCAGATAGCATTAATTACAGGAGTTGATTCTGTATCAGTTGAGGGGAAGAGGAAATAATGTATACATTACGGAGGATATAAGATGCACAGTAGAAGATGCACAATAACAAAATGTTACCGGGGGTTTATTCACTTCCCTTGTCCCAGTAAATTTAAAACTAGACCTTTTTTTTTTTTTAAATTTATTCTGTGGGAAAAGTGGGGTTCCCCAAAAATTCTGTTTTGGAAAGGGGGAGAGTTTGAGAGATCAAAAAGGCCAGCTGAGGACGGGGAAAAGGGCACTCAGCAGTTTAAGAGCTCATAGTGCTCCTCCAGAAGAACCCAATTCAATTTGAGTTTGATCCCAACACCACATCAGGCCCCGCCGATCACAAAGACAAAAAAAACCCCATCTAAAACAATCCCTTTTCATTAAAACAACCCCCCACCAGAAAAACATCTCAAAGAAAAACTTTGGTTCCAGTTTCTGCCCTTCATTTTTACAGTTGGTAAGGGAAATGCGGGCAACCCTTCATGGATTATGGGGCCCTGCTTTGGGTAGCTGTAACAAGATCCCTGAGGCTAACCACAAAGATGTTCACTTAGTTTCAGCTTTGAGGGTAAAAAAAAGCACCCGTGCGGGCCCCCTTGCCCGTTTTCCACGGGGAAAAGTAGCTTCATAAACAGGGGCAAAAAAAAGGGAAAGCACATCAAGAAGGAGCCCAGAACCAGGCAGAAGCCAAAAACATAGCAAGGACCCAAACACAGGCAGAACCCAAAGAAACATAGCAAAAAGGGGCCCAAAACCCCACAGGCAAAAGCCAAAAACATAGCAAGAAGGAGCCCAAAAACACGGGGCAGAAGCAAAAAAACTTTGAAAGGACCCCCAGAACAGGGCAGAAGCCAGAAAATACCAAGGGCCCAGAACAGGGGCAAAGCCGAAACTTAGCAAGGGGGGGCCCCAAGGAAAACAGGCAGAAGCCAGAAACATAGCAAGGAGCCCAGAACCGGGCAAAAAGCCAGAGACATAGCAAAAAGGGAGCCCAGGCCACGGGCAGAACCCGAATTTGCTGCTGAGGGTTCTTACTCTTTTTACCCCCTCCTTCCCCCCCGCCCTCTCTCTCACTAACCATGTTTAAACACGCCTCCCTTTCCCAATCTCTTTCCAGGGCAAGAAATTTCCTTTTGGCCCACCCCCCCTTAAACTACAAAGGTCTTACCTTTTTTAAAAAACCCCAACACGGGGGAGCAAGTTTCCCAAAAACAAAACCCTTGGCCCATACCCCTAAAACCTTATGCAAACTAAAAAAGGTTTTTTGGGTTCAACCCACTGTGTTTTTAAAGCCCCCCAAAAAAACCGTCTTCGGGGCGTCTCACTGCAAACCAAAATTAAAAAAATAAAACATCAGGGGCATGGGGGAACCCCTTTTTTAATCCCGGGCATTTGGGGGAGGCGGGAGGCAGGGGGGTTTTTCCGATTCAAGGCCACCTGGTCTACAGAGTGAGTTCCAGGACAGCCAGGACTATACGGAGAAACCCTGTCTCGAAAAAAAAAACCAAAAAAAAAAAAAAACCAAAGGAAATGAAACTTTAAACCAGGGCAGAGATTGTCACATAAATGGGTTTCCGGGGTCCTCACCTCCACACATTCGTTAAACCTTCCCCCTGTATTCAAGTACAAAAAAAAAAGGTTTTTGGCCCATGAGGTCTGCGGTGGGCCCCCAAAAACCCCCCCTTTATTATACTTCCTGTCTAGCACCCCAACTGTGAGCTTTTACCATGTAGGGACCCCAACAATTCAATTTAAAAACCATCCCCTGTAATCTCTAAACCCCAAACCCCCAGAACCAGCCCGTTTTGTGGGGAGACAGAAAAAGAGAAAAATCTCAAAAACCCCCAGAAAAGAACGGGAAAAAAGGGAGCCTGCTGCCTTCACTGCTCGGGGCCAA
Source organism: Mastomys natalensis (assembly GCA_021653895.1). Lineage (NCBI taxonomy): Eukaryota > Metazoa > Chordata > Mammalia > Rodentia > Muridae > Mastomys > Mastomys natalensis. The sequence continues at coordinate 10,563 of JAJTUV010002823.1, read as the reverse complement.
AAAAAGGCAGCAAAAAATGGGAAGGGGGGGAAAAAGGGAAAGACCCGGCTCCCCCAACTAGGAAAAAAATGCTACAAACGCAGACCCCCGATAAATTCCCTCCCCACCAAGTATCGGAGACTTTTTTTCCCCAAAAAAAGACCAAAGGGGCAGTTAAAGGGACCCACCAAATAAATAAGAAAACAAATTTGTTCCCCATGGCTGGACTGCCCCTTGAGGCCCCCCACTAAACTGTAGTTCTTGGTTTTTAGGTTTTAAAGAAAACCCAACCTAAAACCCTTTGGGAAACAAAAGCTTTAAAAAAAGCCCTCCAAACCCAAAATTTTCACCCCTCAAACCCCCTGAGTTCTTGGTGCTAAAAGGGGGGCCCACCATTCCCCATCCCGCAATATTTCGATCCCCGCTGTGTTCGGGTCCTTTAAAGAGCCACACCAAAAATGACGAGAAGTTAGAAGTAGCAAACCGGGGTCCCGTTTCTAAAATGGCCGACCCTTTTCCCCAAAAGAGGAAAAAAAAGCACCTGTCTGCCCAGAAATCTCCTTAATTTTTGTTCACCTCCTCATTAGTAAAGGGAACAACAGGCCCCATCCACTACTGAAAAAACACGAGAGCTCTGAACCCCACCACCCAAAACCCCCCCTAAATTCTCCTTTTCAGTTTTTCTCCATTTTCCTATACATGGTATCAAGGAAGTACCAGTGCTGGGGAATGGGCCCAGGCTCGGGCGTCAGAAAAAACCCAAACCCTGAAGCAGGGATCAAGAGCCCAGTGGCATAGCAATTCCCAAGCGATGTGAAACCAGCAAAATAAAAGGCTAAAGGGAACGTGACTACAGCCTATCATTAAAACTCCTGGCATCAAATAACAGTTCCTGTTGGATGTGCTAGAGTCATCACCATCCCCTGCAGACTTCCTGAAAGTGATGGTTTTCACCTTCCCAGACCCCGGAAATTTACACCTTCTCTGTGAGAAGGGGTTTTCCCATCATCCCCCCCCCAACTGGAGTCCCAGACTGAAAAAAAGGAAAAACGGTCCCATTTGTCTCTCGGTGTTTGACTGTGGACAGGCGTAAACCTGCCCATCCCCCCTTTCCCGACCCCCAGGTGAAAAACCACCCACAGCACCCATTTTTAAAAACAAGAAAAAAACTCCCCAGGGTGGATAAACCATCACAAAAGCAGATTTTATTTTCCCTAGGCCATCAGCCCTTGATGCTAGATTGGGTGACCAGTCCCCGGGTTTATAATAAAGGACGTGAAAAAACCCCCAAAACACGGTTTAATGATGCTAAAAGGAATTTAAATTTTTAAACAAAAAAGGCGATTTAAAGCCGAAAGCATCAATGACGGGCCCCATTCATGCAACTGCCCTCTGAAGTAAGAACTAAAAAATACGTGGGGAGGGGGCCCATCAAACCCTAAAAAAATTAATATCGCCCCCCCCCCCTCGTCTCAAGCCAAAGATATCAAAAGAGCTGCCCCACCAGTAAGACCTGAACCAAACTGAGAGGGGAAGACAGAGAAAACCGCAACCCTCCAGACCCTGAGGCAGCGTTTGGGTGAAACTTTCCTTTTCTGGGGAATGTAGGACCAAGACTTTACACGGGAATTTCCCGGGTTGGGGGACGCCGAAAACCCCACGCGCGAACACAAACCCCCACACACACCCCGCCCCAACCAAAATGTGGCCCCCAGAGGAAAGTTCCTTGACAAAAGTCACCCAAAAGCGTGATGATAAGGGTGTCTAAAGGCCCCCTGCCAAGAAAAAAAAAAGCTTTTTCCGGGGACAGTAAAAAAAAAGTGATAAAACCAAAAAAAAAGCTGCTAGATGTGGGAGCCCTGTGTATGCATGCCACAGACAGACAGACACACGGGAAAGAACCCTTTTTAAACCACATTTGTAAATGAAGGGAAAAAACCGAAAATTCCCATCCCCAAAAAGGGAAAAGCCCTTTGGGGTGGAAACTAAGGGGCCCACGGGCAGCTCCCCCCCCTGTGACCTCAGACTCAAGGCGGAAGGCAGGAGGCAGCTTCCCCAAAGGGTAGCCTTGAGTTTAGACCTAGAAGAGCCCCTGCTCAGAAACAGGATGGAGGGAAGGGAAGTTTCCCAAATGGGCTGAAGTCTTTCATCTTTTTTAAAGCTTAAATCTGTCTAAAATTAGTTAAATTTGGGTAGAAATTAAAAAAGGAAACAAAAAGGGAAAACTCACAGTTTTTCCCAGGTCCCTTTTAGCCCATGAATTTCAGAAATCCCAGGTGATAGGAATGAGTGTCAGAGAAAGGTCCCCACCTCTAAACAAAAGCAGAAGGGAGGACCAGGGGACAAGCATCAAAGGCAGAAACCCTGGGGACCTACTCCCCAGTTTTTGGCTCCTCATCCTCCAAATTTCCCCCAGTCCCCGGATACAGCCCCCCAGCCAAGGGAAAAGACATTTTTTCAAAGCCCCGAGGGGGAGACATTGTGTCAAAAAAACGTCCCAAGGGAGCCAAACCCGATGCATTAATTCAGGGGTTGATTTTGTATCAGTTGAGGGGAAGAGGAAATTTAAAGTATACAATTTTCGGGGAGATTAAGATTAACCCAATAAAAGGGACAATAAAAAATGGGTTTCCGGGGGTTTTTTTTTCCCAAAAACCCCCTTTTTTTCCCGTAAATTTAAAACTAAACCCCCCCCTTTTTTTTTTAAAATTTTTTTGGGGAAAAGGGGGTTCCCAAAAAATTCCCGTTTTGGGGGGGAGAATTTGGGGATCCCAACCCAAATCATTTTAAGTTTGGCCAAACCCCCGGACCCAAATTCAAAGGAATTTTATCCCAACACCCCCAAAAACGGTTTACAACCGCTGTCTTAGTTAAAGGATCCAACACCTTTACTCCACCCCAAACAGGGCACCTGGCCCCCCTTTCAAAAGGAGTTAAAAACTGCACACCACATACAAAAACCAAACCAACCCCAGGCTAACCCGAACAGGGAAATTCCTAGTCTAAAAACCCAAGGGTGGGTGATGAATCAAAAAAATAGCATGTTTTATACCATATTAAACTTTTTTAAAATTTTATAACCAAAAAACTGTGTCCCGGGTTATTTTAAACCCAAATTTTTTTCCCTTTAGGAAAATTTTAACAAACAAGTTTAAAAAGCTCCCCCCAAAAAAAATTTTTTTACTAAAACCCTTTTAAAAATTATTTTTTAGGTTTTTTCTGTTTTTTTGGTGAAAGTTAAAAGTTTAAAGGGAAAATTTTATAAAACTATTTTTGTTTTTTTAAAACAAGGTCTTAAATGTAGCCACTAAGGGCCCCAAAACCACGATTCCACCGCCTCCTCCCGAAAGCCAAGATTAAAGGCCCTGCTAAACCCCCCCATCAAATTTTAATTTTTACTAATTTGGGGCTTTTCTCATGTACATTTTTTGCACAGCCCTGGAGCTCAGAACAGAGCATCGGGCCAGGGAAATGGGGTTTTTAGATGGTGGGCTGCCGTGTAGGGAAAGGAAAACCCAAAAACCCGGTTTCCCCTGTAAGAGAAACCCCCTGCTCTAAACCCCTGAGCCCTGCCCTGGGGCCCCTTGGAAAAGCTTTCTAAGAAGCTGTAAATTTACTCCCCTCACCGAACCCTTTTAATTTTTCCTTAATAAAAGGACACGGGGGGAAAAAAGTGGGGGTGATGTCAGTAACATTTAAAACCACCCCCAAGACATTCCCCTGGGGGTGAAGGCAGAAAGGCCCGGGACCACCGGGCCGCATCCACTGGGCACAGGGCCCCAAGGGAAAAACAAAAAACGCGTTCTGACCTTTTAAAGGGCCCGCTTCCCCAATTTCCCCAAAAAGAGAGCTACAAAACAAACCCAACATCCCGCGGTACTCATTTTAAAGGCGCCCCTAATTTTTGTTTTTCTTCTTTTCTTTAAAAGATGAAATCAACGCCAAACACTTCAACATGGTCCCCATTACCAAAGGGTGGCCCCGTTGTGCCAAGAACAATTTGGGGATCCCGGGGCTTTTTTTGTACCAGGGTAGCCCCAAATCCCAACCTTTTCACCCCCTCCCCAAACCCTTTTCAGTTTTGCAGTCAACAACTCAAAGATAAACAGGACTTATCTTTCTAGGTCCTCTAAAAACAGGGCCCTTTTCCCAGGGGTGCCCCAAGGAAAACCCCCATCATGGGGAAATCAAAATTCCCTTTCTCTTCTTCCCCTGACTTTCCAAGAAGCAAATTCAATCATAAAAAGCCAAGACTTTTGCCCTCATCAAACAGACAGACCCCCCTTAAAAATTTTCCCGTGGCTCCTTCTGTGGCCTTCATCCACTAACTCTTCCCCGTGGCCCCCCCTGTGGGCCCTTCATCCCACTAACTCTTCCTGTGGCCCCCTTTTGGAACCCTTTTTAACTGTTTTCTAAGAACTTTACTGAAATTCTTTTTTTTCTAAAAGGTTTTTTTTAAAACAAAAATTTTAAACTGGGGAGAGGGGGAAGCCCGAACGATTTGGATGAAAAAAGATGTATATTTAAGGAAAATTTTTGTTTTAACCTCCCCAGTTTAAAGCAAAAGGCATGCCATGGGTGAAGACAAATCAGCCTGGGAGGGAAAAGCCAAGGGCTATAAAAACCCCTTTTAGCTGCAAGCCCCCCACCCTTTTTTCATCAAGCCCCTAGTTGCCTGGGCCCTTTTTCCAAGTTTTTCCCGGGAACTGAAAAAAAACAAAAAAGTAAAAGTACACGCCTTTCCCGCACCCTGGGTTTCCACAGCCCTTTAGCACCACACACTGCCACTCCCCAAGTCCCGGGCCAAACATAAGTATGGTTCTGATCCTTTTCCAAAACCACGGGCCCAAAACAAACCTAGTGGGGGAGGCTAAACCCAAACCCTGTCCCCCCCTCTTCCTTTGAAGAATTTGGGAAAAAAAGGGCCCGACTCTTCTCTACTCCGGTGGTCAAAAAACATGTGGGCACACATGGACTCAAGCCCATGGCCACCTTTCCCCCTCACCATCTGCCCCTCAACTGTAATTTTTCTCAAGTGTTTTAAACCAGACGAAAATGCACACAACAAAAGAAGATTTTTCTGGTAATAAAATATGAAAGGGGAAATTTTGGGTTTGGTTTTGGTTTTTGGGGGGGCTTTTCCAAACCCAAGGGTTTCTATGTATTTGCCCCCGGCTTGTCCCAGAAATTTACTCTAAAGACCAGGCTGGCCTCGATCAAGAGATTTTATATTTTGTTGGGTTTCTTTTCCCCCCCTTTTTCCCCCCCCAGGGTCTCCCCTATTTAGCCTTGCTGGCCTGGGACTCAAAAAACATAAACCCGGGTGGGCCCCAAATCAGAGAGGGTCCTCCTGCCTTGCCCCCCAAGTGCCGGGGTTAAACTGTGTGTACCCCACCCAGCCTAAATTTTAATTTTTGGGGTGCTGTTCATATGCACAAAACAGATTAAGAGGTTTAGAGGATAACTTTCATGAGCCTTTCCTCCTCCCCACCATTAGGGTCTTGGGGACTAATCTACTGTCCTGTTTTAACAACCAGCATTTAACCTGAGCCGTCTCACGGGCCCCCAAAAAAAATTTTGTCTTTGTTTTTCTTTTTTTTCCCCCCCCCCCCCACCACTGGAAAATTTCAAAAAAAGTTTCCTTAAAAATTTTTCCCCAAAACCCTTTAAAGAATTTTTTTTTCCCGAGCCATTATGCAATAGCACAGAATCAAACTGTGGCACACGGACATTTTTATTTTTGGTTAATGACTATGGAAATAAATTTTTCAAAAGAAAATGACAAACACCGAAATTTTCCCCCAAATGCAAACTTTTACTGTACAGGGCTTCAATATTCTTTTTCATGTTATGATGCTCTATAAAAAAAAAAAAAATTACTCCCCCTGTTTTTTGGGCCCCCCATCATCATGAAAACATAAGCTCCCCCGGTAAGCGCCCAACAGTTACAGAGATCCCCCCGTCACAAAACACCAATTTTTATAGGGTAACCCCACACTGTAGAACCCAGCCCAGGGCTCATGCAGTCCCTCCCCCTACCGGTGCTATACTTTAGTCTATTCTAGTTGCTAGAACAAAGTGGGCTTAGACTAAAGGGAACCCTTTCAAACAACAAAACACCCCTGCTTACAGCTCTGGGGGATGAAAACCTTTTTACCCCCAAAGGGCCCCAGCAGATCTGCAAGGCCCCGGGGTTTTGGTTCCTCAGAGCGGGGAACAACACAAGGGGGCTACAGGCTCCCCCTTGGGTTCTTTTAAAACAAACCCTTAACCCCATGTTTTGAGGTCTCTACCCTCCCCCAATAATCCCAAATGTTTTCTTCCCCATTTAAAACTATAATTCCCAAACTGGACTAAAATAGAAAGGGTTTTCTGGCTTCAACCCCCCCCTTTTCCCACCATCACCCTGGGGGTTGGTTCCCACCTTAAGGTTTATAAAAATCTGGGGGCAAACAGGGTCCCGCCACCCACTCCTTTTCCCGCCCGGCTCCATGGTCTAAGCTCACAGAGGGAAAGGGGGGCCCCCTGGGCCCCAAATTGCTTGGCTGAATGCCTTGTTTCCCGGGGCCATGTTTCTAAAAACTTTACAGGGTTTTCAGTAGTAAAAAAGTGAGAGACTGTAGGGTTCCCCCTTTTACAGGGGGATTTGACAACCCCCAAAACCGCAAATTTTAGGTTTTTGACCATCTCCAGCTGCTAGTTTCCCCCCCCCAAAAAATTTAAAAAAAATCCCTTTGGGGAAAAAGGAAAAAGGGGAAGGGCTTTGGCTCCCGCTTCCTTCTGAGCAGAAACGCTTGTCCCCCAAACAGGTCGGGGCTTCCTGCAACACAGAATAGCACAGGACCACGCCCAAAAACCCCGCCCCAACTCCCCCAACCCTTGGTCCCCCCACGAACCCCCGGGCCCTTTTTTCACGAAAAACATCCTGGCTCCAAGGGGAAATGACAAATTTTTTTGTTTTTTTTTTGTATAAAAAGTTTAGTTCAGAGGGTAGACTTTTTTCAAAGTAAAATTAACCCTTTTTAAAAAGCAAATGCTTCAAGCCCTCCAACTCAACACTCTGCCCAAAAAACAGGGCAGCCTTCAAATTCCCGTAATTTTTTTTTAACTTACACTAAAGATTAAGTTCAATTTAAAATGTTTTCGCAGGCTGGAGAAAAAGGCTCAGCAGGTTAAAAAACAACCCCTAAATTCTCTTGCAAAGGGCCTGAAAAGGGAAAAAATGGAGTTCTCAGTTTTTTTTTTTTTTTATTTATAACATTATTTTATATGGACCCGGGGGTGTGGAGAGAGCTGGAGAGTGGGGCCCAGGGGGATAGCCAAATTTTAAGCAAGAATTATCCCCAGATTTTGGGAAAATGATCCTTTCCCGCCAACCTCCCGAAAATAAAAGTTCACTTAAAAAGGGGCATCTGGCTCTTTGGGGAGGAAAGGGGCCATTAGTATTTTCCCCCTTTTCAAACCGGGGACCAAACCCGTACCCAAAAGGAATCAGGGGTAACCCGGGGACCCGGGATCTTTCAGCACAAATTGATGGGGCTTCGAGATGAAGAGGCAGAAGGGAGATCATCTAACCGTTCCCCTTTCCCCAACTCTTAAAAGAGTTATCCCAAAAAAATCTATTGGGCAGGGGGGGCTATGAGAAAAATAGAGGGGGGCTAGACCAAGCAAAAAAAAGGCTTTAAAAACCCCCTTAAGAGACTCCGGGCAAAGCTGGTTTGTGGGGGCACACAACTTTAATCCCCGCACCCCCGGGGGCAGAGGCAAAAGGGAGGTGGACCTGTAAGTTCAAGGCTAGCCTGGCTAAGAGGAATTCCAGGGAGCCAGGAATAGAGAAAAACTATCCTGAAAAAAGAGAAAAGACTTTAGATCGGGGTTTAGTGCTGTGGAAGGACTCTGCACCTCCAGGTTAGGAGAATTCCTTCCCCCAGGAGGAAAAACCCCATTTCCACCCTCGAATTCTGGTCAACAAAAAAACCCAAGTTACCCTGGGAAACCCCAAAGTGTTCACTGACCAAACCTCCGTGGGAAACCCGCAACAGTTCCCAGTCCCCAGCATAAAACGCTCCCTTTTCCTACACCCACCAATGGGCCCCCTTGTAATCTTCCCAGCCTCTAATTCTTGCCCCCCAGAGACCAAGCAAGTGCAAGCGGGCAAAATAGATGCAAGTGGCTTTGGCATGGGGGAAACCCTCCCAACCCCTGCTTGAGGGACTGTTAACGTCCACAGGCTCGCTCCTGATTCCTAACAGCATGTCTCTGCCCTGAGGCGCTGCTAGGGGGACTACCTACAAAGGCACTGGGGCTTTCTCTAAGGGCAGTTGGCTGGGGGTCTTACTGCTCAGAACCCTGTCCGTTCCTGTGGGGGGTTTTGGGTACAGAGCAGGGGACAATACTACAGGCGCCTTCCCCCCCAAAAGTATAATGCCTTTTAAGGAACTTTTAGCTCGGGGGTTTCCCCCCATTCCGGATGGTTTGGCTCGGGTGAAAGTAAAGCAGCCACAAAGAAACTTTATATGAAAGAAATACCACAGTAAAACCCCAACAGCAAGCACGCAAAAATGACAAAAAAAAACCTTGGGGTACACCATTTTCCAACGACTATCGCTTTTCAAATCCCCAAGTTGTCTCCGGATGAGCCCTGGATAGGGGGTTAAGGAAGACCCTTGCCCGGCATGTGTGGGGTCCTGGATTTAACTTCTAGTGTACCAAGATAAATAAATAATGTGAGCCCTGGGGCAACCAGATGGTTAGAGTAAAGCAAATCCCCCAACGTTTCCTTGCTTCCTCACGACGAACTTTTTTTTTTTTTTTAAGTAATTTTTTATTTTTTGTATGTATACACGTTACTCTCTTCAGACACACCAGAAGGGGCATCGATCCCCTTACAGATGGTTTTTGAGCCACCTGTGGTTGTGGGAATTTAACTCAGGACCTCTTTTGGGAAAAAAACAGTCAGTGTCTTAACCGTGAGCCATCGTCCAGCCCTCAGACAAAGCTCTTCATGGGGGCCCTTTCTTGTTTCCCGGCAATGTTCCTCCCGAGAAAAAACCCTGGAGAGGTCCATTTGGGGAGATCTCTCTGTTTGGGGTTCTCTCCCCAAAAATTGGGAAACATTTGTTTCCTAGTGGGTTTTTTTCCCCGGTTGGGTTGGGGGCATGGTGTAGAACCCCGGGCCAAAAGCTCTTCATTAAAACCTGTCTGGGGGGCCCTGGCCCTCCGGGATAAAACCCCAGGGGGTAGCCAGAACCTTGTGCCCGTGGGCAAGGATCGCGTCCTGGGGAGCACATGGTTAAAAAAGGAGGGAAAAATGGTCTCTTTAAGGTACGAGCAAACGGTCCCCCTTTTTCCCTTTTTGATTAAAACTGGGTTTGCACCTCTTGCCATTGGGGGGAGAAAACCTCTAACAGTACTCTTTAAACCCAATTGTAAGCATTCAACCCCAGAAAAACACCATCCAAGCAGGAAACACGCATTACCCCCAGCTGAAACACCTAAGCTGCAAAAAGGGACCAGCCCGATTCCTGCAGAAAGGAGTCCAAATCCTTTAAGTGTTACGTCAACTCCTGTGCGTTCGTTTGATTCCCCGGAACTGACATCCATTAAAAACTACCTGGAAGGGATTCTGGGGTCGAAATGAATTTATAGTAAAGTCCGGGGGTTTTGCATTGATTTTCCATCAGACCTTTCGAAGGACCTGGAGAGATGGGTCAGCCATTTTGGCACACATCCTTTCAGAGGACGGGGTTTCCCGCTCCGACTAAAAAACAGCTGGGGCGTGGGAATCCGTTCCAAGCCATCCAACGCCTCTTTTGGCCCGTGGGCAACCATACGGTGCACAGGCAAACATGCTCAAAACACCCTAACAAAAAAACTTTCAAAAAGGGGCAGGCACTACAATCTGTGGTCATGTAGCATCGGGTCTAGCCTAGATCCCCAGTGGAGAGCAACCAGGGCCGCAGGCAGAGTTGGTGGGGGGTCAAGGGGTCCTCCTTTTTGTACTCAGTCCACCCTTCCCAGGTTTCTTTTACATGGTGATACTTTTGGGATTTGCCCCCTGGCCTGACTCTTCCCTGCTCCGACCCATTTTTTGAATGTGGTGCCAGCCCCCCCCTCGTTGCTTACGAAGTCCCTGTACCCCAGGTTCTTCACCCTCCACAGTCCGTGCCAGCTTGCGCCCCCCGCCTTAAAACCCCCGGCCCTGGCCTTCCAAGGACTTGCTACTCCGAGTTTAGTCAGGGTTTTTTTTTCTGCACAACATCATAAAAACCCGAACAAATGGGGGGGAAAGATTTTTTAAACTTTCCTTCCAAATGGTTGTTATCACCCAAAAGGGAAATCAGGATGGAAAATAGCAGGGCGGAAGGGGCTGATGTAGAGGCCATGGGGGGATGTTATTTCTGGTTGCTTTTCCCCCCTTGTTGCTTGTTTTTTTTTGAACCCCGTTCTAGCCCGGGGGCGGAACCTACCTGGGTCCTCCCCCCTTGTCACTAATTTTAGAAAAAAGCCTTACAGCTGGGTTCCCTGGAGGTATTTCCTCAAGGGAAAGGCTCCTTTCTCTGTGTAACTCCCCGCTTGGGGGTC